>LIHB01000015.1:0-56494 GCA_001297265.1 Mycosphaerella arachidis
ATCTTATAGACTAGCCTACTAACTTACTAGATCTTAATCTAATTAAGAACCTATAGAGTCTTCTTAAGTATAGGGTAGGACTTTATTTTCCTACTAAATAAGCTAAGGTTATAGCTATAATTAAGGTTAAATAGAGTAGGTTATCTAGTAGTAATATATTACGTATCTATTAGTCTATACGAGAGCGCTATAAAGTAGTAATAGCTAACAATAGAGGCTATACTTACTAGTAAGATACACTAAGTAGTAGAGCATCCTTCCTAATAGGGGATAGTATAAATACAGGGGTTGTAAGAACTCTGCACTATCCTGTACATTGAACACATCGGACTTCAAAACTACCGTTTGCCTCCGATACACTTTTCTTCTGCACGTGTAACGAAGCCAAGCTCACCAAATGGCGAACATTCACGCCCGGCCACTTCCGAGCAACATGCATAAGCTGGGGTTTTCCAGCCTTTCCCGGAGCTACCCTGAGCTGTCACGCAACCCTTGACCCTGCCTGGTTGTGCTCGGAAGACCAGGTACTCCACATCCGTTTGGGACTTCACCTCTTCTGTCGGTGACCGCCTGAGAAAGCGCAGAGCACACGGTAAACACCATCTCCTCGTGGCCGCATCATCATCTCATTCCTCTCTACTGATCACAGTATCGCTTCTCGCGGTCATGCGTCTACCAGATCATCACAAACACTACGCCTTCTCAATCGAACCATCACAATGATCAGACCCAATAACAACACGCTGGCCCATTTTCACCGCAAGTGTCGGACGAATTGCTCCCATTCCGCTGACACCTCGGCGTCATCGCATAAAAGGAATTCCTTTAACCTCCTCGGCCACGGCTCTAGAACTACCCAGAGGTAGCGTTACCTCACCTGATCAGAGCATGGATTCTCCGCACGATTTACGATGCCTTTATTGAAGCTATGTCCTCCTAGAGAAGTACTCTAATGCTATAGGAAACGGGGCCTCGCGCTTTCACTTGAAGCGACTGTTGCTCCGTTCTTGTGCTTAAACCTCCCTAATTCTCTCTCTCTCTCTCTCTGCACTGATCACTTACCACTACCACGCTCCCACCAGCCAGCAAGAACCATGGGGAGCCCCCAACCCCAGGCCGGCGACAGCATCGCCCGCGACTACCAAGAGGCTGAAATCAACGGCAAATCGAACCGAAACGGCCTCCACGGGAGAAGCGTGGATGAAACTGATCCCGAGAATGTGCTCAAGCAGATCGGAACTTCCGGAACGGGATCTGTCACGATCTCGTCCGATCTTTTCGAAAGACTGTACCTCCAGCCGAAAGTTGTCAGCCCGCCGTTGAAGCATCCGCTGCAGAAAATCTTGGGCAATCCGACGCCGTTGGGACTTCTGGGGTTCGAGATCAGTCTCATGCCGATTAGTATGCAGTTGATGGATTGGAGGCAGACTAATGGGTATTCGGGTGCGAATAAGTGAGTGAGATCCTTCCTCCGACTGCCTTGGTGGGTGGGGAGTATTGGGGGATGGATGGCTGACGTGAGCTTTTTTCTCGCGTTGTAGCGCCAATGTTATCTTCTTTGGTGGGATTTTGATGTGGATTGCGGGCTTGTTTGAATTCCTTCTGGGGAATACATTTCCGTTCTTGGTGTTTATGACGTTCGGTAAGATGTATCCTTTGTGGGACGGAGCGTGAGGGAAGCCATGTCATTGACAGTTCGAACAGGCAGCTTATTTGCCTCGTACGGCTCCCAACTCATTTCCTGGTTCGGCACCTACGCATCCTTCTCATCCGATCCCACCAATAATCCGATCGCGGGTCTCGCGTCGCCCGTCTACCTTTCTGATTACGGTACATCTTACGCATAATGGAGAAATACTTCAATAAGCTGACAGTATTCTCAGGAATGTACTGGATCGCCATGACCATCCTCGTGTTCTTCTTCTTCGTCTGCTCCTTCCGGACCAACGTCGTCTTCGTACTTCTCTTCACCTGCATTACTTCCGCTTGTGGCTGCATCGCTGGAACCTTCCTAGAGAACGCGAATGGCAATATTGAAAGGGCACACAATTGTCAACTGGTAAGAAAATTCTCCCCCGCCTCGTTGCATGTCCACTTCCTAACACTTCTCACAGACCGCCGGCGCCCTCCTCTTCTCTGGGTGCTGCTTTGGCTGGTACATCTTTGCCGCCCTGATCCTGCCGACTGTCGACTTCCCGCTCCGGGTCCCGCTTGGTGATCTCTCGACTGTGGTCCCTGGATTGACGGATTTGACGGGTGACACGGGTGCTAGGACGAGGAAGGCGAGGAACAAGAGGTTGAGCTTCTCGAGCTTTGGGAGGAAGAAGAATGACGACGTGCCGGTGAACGGGGATGCTGTTTGATGCTGATGATCGCTGGAGGGAAAGAGGATAGGAGGATTGTAAGGTGAGGTGAGGTGAGGTGACGGGTGGTGAAGGTTGTTATACCTATAATGATGAGTTTGTTTTAGTTAATGTAATCTGTTTGGTGCTTACCCGACTTCTCAGGACTCTCCTCTGAATCTCTCCGGACTTTTAAAGCCAGGAGTTCTTTCTTGACGCCGTAATGTTATGTACTACGCGACGACTCATCCCTATAGGCCATTCAGTCCTCAACCCCCAGGTCCCCTCCTTGACGGCTCGGCTTCGACATCGAAGTAGAGGTCGTCAACGCAGGTCTCCCATATCCAACCCATCTCCACCTTCTCTCTTCCGTCATATCCCTCTGCCAATCATCCAAAACATTCCGATCATGATCAATGCTCCACCTCACCACCAACCCATCAACTTGCCCGACTCCCTGCAATTCAAATACTACTCGCACTAATCAACTCATACCCTTCAACAGAGCGACTCAAAGGTCTTCTTACCCGCACGCTCGCGCGTGACCTCCTTGTCCAAGACATCGCGCTTGAGGATCTTGCGCTGGAAGTTGTGAGCTGAGTTGAGTTGAAAGCGTTTGGGTGGTTGCAACTCACGGCGAGGTGAAACTTGAACCAATATAACAAGAAGCCAATGAAAGAGTAGTGCGGAATGAGGAATAGCATGTCTGCTGCCGGAATTGACTTGACACGCGAATGGTCTCGATGTAAATGGTGGTTTTCGAAGTAATTATGGTGATGGCTGGAGTATGTTGCGTATGTGAGGGAGGGAGGGAGAGGGAGTACTTGTAGCAACGCAACGCAAGGTCGGAGGTGCAGGGCGAAAGGTAAGAACGGAGTGGCAGCTGCGTTGAGAATGCAATGGCAGCAAGCACTCCGTCATATCAATTGTTGGTCGTATCTCTAGAAGTCATGATATCACTCATCAGATGTCAACAATATCGGTCCACCGAATTTCTTACCATCTAGCCCTGAAACTCTCTGTCAACTCCCTCAAATCCATTCAAGAAACCAGCAAACATGAGCACGCCAAGTCCCGGGTCCAACGCGCCAGTCGTGGCCCGGATACTGTGCATGCTCAACTGCGCCAGACCTGCATCAATGCTCCTCACACCAATCGCCGAAGATAGCATAGGTCCTACGGTACCGCCCGAAGGAGTTCCATTCCTGATCTGGAAGACTTGCAACTTCGCTCCGACCTTGTCTGCGCAGCGCTTTAAGATGGTGGTAGACACGCTGTCGGTAGTCATGTGTCCATTCGAATCCGCCGCAATCGCGATTCCGACGTTGAGGTGCGGCGCATGGTTCTCGAGGTATGCGCCGAGAAAATTAGGGTTGACGGCATGCGTGACGTCCGATGAGACCATGAAGGAGTTCGCGTAAGTGCGTCCCATCAGGTCAGAGTTGGGGTGGTGACCGGCAAGGGAGCCGACAGCACGCTCCATGGTTGATGGGAGGAAGTTGCCTTTGGCTCCTTGTCGTAGCAAAGAACCTATCTCCTCATCGTCGAAGAGGCCGACCACCTTGATGATACCGCCGTGGGCTGTGTCGTTCTCCTGACTTTCGATAAGGGCTTGGAGAGCGGCCCAAGAGCAGAGTTTGTCATCAATGCGTCCAGCGAAGATGAACTCTTTCTTGATGCCACCGACGGTAGCTGGCTGCAGATCAAACAGCTCGAGCTCCCAGTTAACAATGTCGGTATAGCTACTTGCGTTGAGGCCAAGCGCCTCGCCAATGGCCTTTACAAGAGCAGGCGGTTGAGTCTCGACGAAGTATTCGACACGGCCACCCATGCTGCCGACTAATGGTGGCCGGCTGAAGCCGTCTTCTTCTCCGTACATGCCGTATGAGCTTGATCCGCTGGTGTCCAAGCCAATGATGGGCACCATCTGTGTCTCCTTGTCAAACGGCCCGGACGCGGCAGCACCAAAGTGCGGAGCCAACGTAGGAATACGTGCAATTGGCCAGTCCAGCTTGACAAGCTTTGTCACGATCTTGTCACCGTCTCGAATGTGGACACGGCCACCGATACTCAGATCGCGATCCCACCAGGTGCTGTTCAGCGCCCCGGCATATGGCGCAACGCCAAGCTGAAGGTAGCCAGCTTTGTTAGGCACTTGTGAAATTGGCTTCACCTTCGCAGTGAGAGCATCAACATGGCCTGCCAGGATGGCTGCACCATTGCCAGGCTTGTACTTTGCTCCAACCGCGAAAGCGATCAAGGATGAGCCATTTCGCTCGACAAAGTAGTGGCCTTCCGGCTTGATGTCCCAAGACTACGCTCCGACAGCTTGGTCCAGCCCTTTTGCTTCAGTTGCTGCTTCAGCGCATCAACTGCATGGAACACAGTCGGATTCTCGGTCAAGAATTTGCAGAATGGTTGGGTGTACTTGGCAGCATTCTCGTGAGTTGCTTCTTTGAAGCGAAGCGCCTCCTGGTTGGCAGCGTGAGTTGCTGCCAGACCCTTTGATTCCCGAGCGTTCTGCTGTGCATTCAAGTGTTCATGGCATCCTGAGCCCCAACGTAGGTGGCCAACCTCTGCGGTAGTCGGAGGCCTGCCGTGATGATCATGGCTTCGGGAACAATCGCTCTGTTCTTTCTCCCAAGAACGCCTTGCACTCTCGTTCAGCCTGGCAGGGAGACCTGCAGATAGCGGCACCACATCCGGCACGACGTGCATTTTAGGCCCCTTCTGCTTACACTGCTCTGCAAACTGCTGAAGCTGTGTCTGGTCATCTGGTGCAGATGATTGCTCGCCTCGCGCCATAAGCAGCCGCCTCTTATTAGCTGCCTCCAGCTCCTTAAGCTGCTGTTCGTAGTCGGGCAAGGCGTGCCCCTCCCTACGCGTCCGTTCAGACTGCTTGAGCTGCGTCTGGTCAACTAGTGTTGATGACTGCTCGCCTCGCGCCATAAGTAGCCGCCTCTTGTTATTTGCCTCCAGCTCCCTAAGCTGCTGTTCATAGTCGAGCAGCGCAGGAGGCTTGAAACCTTCTGGGGACTTGATTCTTGCAGGCACGCCAGGTGAATGTGGAGACGTAGCCCAGTGCTCATTCCACTTCCTTTGCACTTCCGGAGACTCCTCGCCTTCCCTGTGTTCTTGTTCCAAGATTGTTGTCACGCCCGCATCGCGCTCGTTGAGGTCGGACGGCAGATCCATCAACAACGTGGCTGGATCAGAAGATGCAGCAAAAGGGAAAGGCAAGCGCTCCTCATGAGGATGCTGTAAGAGGTTCTGTATCGAAGGCAACGCTCGTGCCTGATTGACATGTTTGTTGAACGCAGCCGTCTCCTCGTCCGTAGCCTGTCCGGAAGCTACTTTCTGCATGAGGCTCTTCGTGTATGCATCATTCCCGCAGAGCTGCATGCTAGCTCGAGAGCCATCGAGCTTCTGGAGGGGCGGTTCGGGTGTGACATGGGACGGTTCTGGCTGCGAGGAAGTCGAGCCGATGGTGAAGTGGTTCATCTCGTCATGGAGGGACTGCATTGATGCTACGTTGCGGACCATCACGTGTCAGAGGTGTCGATGATGAGAGTTATGGTAGATGACTTGCGGGACCAGCCTGATGAATGTGTTCGAGAGAACAGAAGCGTGGTCGCAACAGGTTGCCTGGTGATCCCATGCTGTGCAACACTCCGGTAAAGCTCGCCACGCTAGCTGAGGTGGGTCCAACTTACAGTTTGCCCAGCGCAACAGATAAACATTTGAGCGACAGTCTTACGCGAGAGATCGAAGCGGGCTGCATTATTCCAAGACTTGATAGATGAGGCGCGAGCAGCAATGCAGAGTATGACTTGTTCTACATCGGATGACCAGCTACTAGAGCACCAAGGACAACCTGGAGACCAGCTCCCAAAAGAGTCAAACCCTGGCTCGAAAACAAAAAGCATCCGGATTCCACCACATCACCTAATGAGCAAAATGATTGGACGCACTGGGAATCGAACCCAGGACCACCTCTAACTTTAAAGATCTCGCCGCTGCGGGCAGATGCTAAAGAGGTATTATACCACTAAACCATGCGCCCTCGAAGCTGATTGGTTGTTGATGTTGGTAACCGGACTCTACCGTATCTATCACTCGGTAAATTCTGCTGCCAAGAATTGTGAGCTGCCGAAGCTACCGGGACTGGAGATGACAAGCGATCTCGATATCGAATGCCAGATGCTGTGTGGTGATGACCGGATACTGTATCAAGACTACGTTCATGGTCAGGTATCTGAGCGTGAATTCCAGGTCTTAGGCAGAAAGTAAATCGTAGAAGTCGTGATTGATCAGTCATCATGTGAAATGTGGCGCCGTACGGTGCCGATGAGGCACGCCCGAGATATCTTTCTATCTGCCGAACGCCACGCTATGCAGGCCCCAGTGTTGTAAAGGAATCGCGAACGCCCAAATCATGTCAGATCGTAACACGAGCAGAGACCTTCTTCAGCCGCAAGGATGCGCGCAGAGTGTCTTGTGCCGAGAAAATAGGTTACCATGTCAGTAACGCCAGTCATAAAGCAGAAGCCACATTCAAGGCTTCTGGTCCTTCTTCTTCCTGAGTGTCTGTCCTTCGCCACTGAAGAAGTGCTTCTTCTCCTGTTCAGCAGCGTTCTGCTCCGCATCCTTGTCCTTCAAAGGCTTGATCTCGTAGCCGAAAAAGAGCTTGCCAGGAGGTAATCGGAGAGGCTGTGGTCCGTTTCGTCTCTTAGCCGTCTTGGCCGGGCCGATTCCCGGTATGCCTACTGATCCTGCTCCGCCAGTGACCGGCGTTGATGTGACTGGTGTGGATGTAGGTGTGGCAACTGCGGACTTCCCCTTCTTCGCAACCAGACGTTGACCTGCACCACCAAAGTTGACAGATGCTGCGCCTTTTGCTGCTTCGGTCGAGTTCGGTGCAATGGACGCGTAGTTTATCGCCTGTGCCATGCTCCCCTCTGTGTGCATCATACCACCCTTTCCCGCCATCGTTGATCCTATACTCCGTGGTGTGCTTGTCCCGCTGTTCCTTTGTGGCTCTTGGTACCCAACCGGTGGTGCGAAGTCAACCTCTAGATCCGTCTCTTGCACACTGATAGAGTGCTTGCCCTCGATGTTCGGCTTCACTTCCAACACTGCGATTTCGTAGACTGTGTCATTGTACGAAAATGTGAAGACATCACCCAGCGACAAACACGAGAAGTTCCGGAATGCGGTCTCGAGCACGGCTTTCGGGTCACTGATGTCGAGGAAGTTGACATTTTGGGGCTGTAGCTTGATGAACTGTCCTGGTGGTAGATCGGTGCTCTTCGTCTGCAGGAGGTCGCCTGGCTCAAGGCCAAGCACGGTCATGATCCAGAACGGTAGGTAGCATCGTCCTTCTTCTGCTGTGAACTCGAGCACACCGGCGTGCGTACTCTTGCCTCTTGCGCCGTTGACAAGCTCAAAGAGCATAGGGTATGTGATGTGAAGTTGGGTAAGCTTGTCGAGGGCGGACGCTGGTAGGAAGATCTTACCGCCGTGATTGGCAGCATCACGCTCGGGACCAGGCATCATGGCGATGGGGTAGCATCGGTAGTACTCGTCGAATCGGCGTGGTCGTCCTCCGCGGTTCATCATGGCGCTGCGATACATTTGCATCGGGTCGGTCTCGTCGTAGTAGTATGACTGGAGGCGTTTGTCAGTCTGAAGCTCGGTGATCACACGTGGATGGGCTGCATACCATGGTGTCGGGTGCCTACAGCGGCGAGCGGTGGAGGTGTTGTTGGTGGTGATCTTGAGGGTATTCCCGATCTTGATGCACAGACGCGATGGTGCTACGAAGAGTGAGGTAGTCGAGTTATAGAAGGATAGCCGTATCTAATAGAAGTTGAAGGTTGTCGAGCACATGAAGCTTCGAGCTCGCGGCGATACGTCAGTTCACCTAACAGGGATTATGGCTGACTAACAGGCCCCACCGAGGCCTGACGCGATTTCCACGCGACATTCACGTTGTCTTCCCAACGACCATCATTTACCCACATCTGCACCATAGCAGAGCTGTCGCGCCATGGAGCACATGCTTGTGGCAAACGCAGCATTCCACGTGACATGGACAACAGACCATATCGCATAGCAACGTGTCCCAGTCCAATTGTGCAATGGCGTTGAAGCACCATTTGCCTCATGACCATGTCCCTACCTAGGTACACATATGGTACACTGAGGATTGCCACCAGTAGTCACAATTGCAACAAATCAGAGTGATCACTTGGAACTCACTTCAGCACGTCTTCCAATCTTACCGCTGTACCGCTGATCATAGACGTCCAGAAGCACAATCATTGACACTGACCGAAGCAGAAATGGCACACTTCGAGAGACGATATGGCCAAGGCCACAGACTCTTGCAAAACGCAGCCGAGCCAGCACCAGCCAATGACGCAGCACCAGCCAATATGGTAGCGCCTCGTGCAGCGCCTGCTCAAACTGCACAAGCCGCAGTTCAAGCTCGCCAACTGCCTCCTGGAGTTGCGCCTCACAACTACCACGAAACGATAGCACGATCGAAGCCAGTCGATCTGGATCACTTGGCTTTCGATCCAGGCCGTCGCGGCCACGAGATACCACGGTTCAGGTGCGACGACGAAGTCTTTCCTGAAGACATTGCTTTGCCGTACGATGAGCTAGTAAGACGCGGTCTAGCGGAGCCGCGCGCTGCTCCAGACAACCAGCCTCCTGATCCAGCCCGTAGAGCAGCACCGGCTCCTGCTGCAGATCCGAAGCCAGCGCCTCCAGAAGTACAACCAGCAGCGCCTCCTCCACGACCAGCACAGAATAATGAATTGGTACCAGCACCCGCACGACCTGGGCCTGTAGTGAATGCGAATGCGCCCGTGGCGAACTTGCGTCATGCACCACAGCCACAGATCGCACTCGTCAATTCCACAGTGAACGTTGGCAGACAGAACGGCGCTGTCGGCATGCCCTTTGAACACTTTGGCATACCCTTCATGCCCTTCAACAATTTCAACCCATTCAAATTAGCAAACACCATGAACTTCGGTCAGTTCGATCCATACTCCGCCAAATGGCTTGACGAAGATGCCGAAGCCAAGCAGCTATTCGAAGCAGCGACCAAGACCCTGGACGAGAAGCGTGCGGAGCATGGCTACGATCCAGCTTGGGTTGCACACTGCCAGCAACGAGTCCATAAGATAGCCAATAGGGACGGTGTCGGCGAAGCCAAGAAGCTGCTTCGAGATATGGCAGGGTTTCTGGCGCGTTGGGAAGAGAAACGGCGTGGGTGGCGGCCGGTCGATCTTGGAGGAATAGGTGGTGGATATGGTCTGGGCATGGGCATGGGCTTTGGGGGTGGGTTTGGAAATATGTAGTATCGAAGCGGCCGAGAGCGCCTCATGACTCACGTCGATGTGTGCAGACTGGCGCATCACGTCCTCCCAAAGCGGAGCAAGACTGATCTATTCGAGTGAGAGTCTGTGAAGAAACCTTCAGATCGCCTGCCGCTACAGATCCCACATGATGGCTTCGTCGGTTCGAGAAATATAGATCTATGCCAGACCGCATGCCACAATGTACCCAGAAAATCCTGGCCCTGGTTCCTCAGACCTTCGACCTACCATGTCCACAGCCTCCCACCTATCCTCCCTCCACTCCCCAGCCTTCCTATCCTTCCATCACCACTGCATCATGACCCGCGCCACATTCCCACAGCACGGCAAATCTCCCGTCGAAGCTTACGAACTCACCTCCTCCTGATCGACTTCTACGTGATCCACTCTCCAGACTTTGCCAGTCGGGTCATGAACGTGGGTCCGAGGCAAGCAAGACGCAGCACGACTACAAGAGGCGATAGGGCAGTAGACTGAAGCCGAAAGGATTGTGTCTATGTACTTAGCATCAGTAGCAGGTAGACAAAGTGTAACCACTCCCGCTTCCCTCAGTCTGACGTAGAACTTTCTCTTTCTCTACCTGTAAAAGCCATTTTGTAGCCATACCCATGATTCGCTTGATGCCGGAACGTAACGCTGCAGTGTGATAGGGGTATACCTTTATGCTTTTTCATCTCCTTCCTTCCTTCCTTTCTCCTCCTGCTCGATCCGTTTCTGAGTCCGCTGGCCTTAGACCAGATGCCATGATCATGCATAACTCGCCACAGTCCCACGACAAGCAGCATAGAAGTTCTTAACCACATCTCTCGTCCTCTTACTATCCCCACGCAAGCTGATGATCTGTTGCACGAATTTTCTCTTCTCTGCGTCGCCGACGCTGGGATTGATCACTGGCAGGGCGTTACTGGTGATTGCTGCCTCAAGCCAAAGCTTAGTCTGGGGCCGGTTCTGAATCAGAACTCTGAGCGGTTCGCACAGCGAGTCGAGCTCTGAGCGTTGACCACGACCGGAGATTTGGTTCATGAGGGCTTGGCAGAGTGGGGGGCCGTACGCAGTGATGACTTGCTCAGCTCGATCGAGGATTGTCTCGTCCGTCTGGTCTTGCTTCGAGGCCACGACTCGTCTCCAAAAGTCCGTCGCAGAGCGCTTGGGCATGAGGTCAGGGCCATCGAGAGCTTTGATCGCGAAGTCGAGAATGAGTTGCACGGCCGCACCGCTTCCGGCGACATCTAGAAAGATGTTGCTATAGCGTCCGATCATGCGATTGAAGACTTCGATGCAGGCTTGTGCGATACTTGGATCTTGTGCTGGCTCGCCGTTGAGATTTTGTACAAAGGTCACGGCTTTGGCGTAGATTCTGCTGATCTCGCTATCGATACGTGGCTGATCCTTCCGGGAGTACTGCACGATGAGTGTGCAGACTGTTGAAAGTACTGTCTCCAGATGTGGCGTGGCGACTGTGCACTGCTCGAGGAAGCTAATGATCATGTTGGGTGGGAAGACGAATGGTCCAGGTTCAGTCTCTGCGAAGCCGGCCTTGAACACTTGACATACGGAATCGACAATTTCCCCCACTCCGGGCAGAAGCTGCAATATCGTCTGGCAAATGTTGAGGATGCGAAGCTGTATTGCTTGGCCTTCTTGTGTCTGCCAGTAGCTGGCCTGGTCTTTTGGCTTCTCGTCGTCCTCGTAAAGATCAATTGGCACGTCTTCAGGCACCTGGAGGCCTTTACCGATCTTGACGAGACAGTCGATTGAGGAGACTCCGATCGCCGCTGCTTTTTCGAGATCCGGCTGTGCGAGGAGCTGTCTCGTGTTCACGACCATGCTATCGATAATGCCGAGCAATGCCGAGAGAGGCTGCGCCTTGGCACTTTCTGGCGAGATCGCCTGGACGATGGAGGCTATGGCTCCGATGACTTTCTCATTGGTGTATGGTTCGCTCGTCTCGCTTTGAGCAAAGTTGTCGTACTGTGCCAAGAACCCGTCCAGCTCGCCAGTGAGACTGTTACGACAGGTCGAACACAGCGACTCTATTGACCTTGACGCACTGATGTACAGACCTGGCGTCTCAAGGGAAGCGAATAGGAAGCGCAATGTGTCTGGTAAGGCCTCGGCATGACGTTCGATATACTGGCCGTACGCTCCCAGCAGATCTATGGCGGTCCGTCGTGTTTGGGTCGGTATTGGTTGACTGAAGTCAGCAATATCGCGGAACAGAGAAGAGCTGAAGATTTGGCCAAGTAGCTCTTCTGCAGCTGGATCGTCAAGCACGTTGTCCGCCAGTGTGTTGATGGCAAACAACGCAGCTTCCAGATCTTGCCAAGTCTTCGCTGAAAGCGCATTGATCGCAATCGTGATGAAGCGCTGAAGCATCTCATTCCCGAGTCGGACGTATACGGACATCATAAGGTCAGAAGCGTCCATCCGGAACTCCTTGAAAGCTTCGGACTCTGCATCGCTCCAATCTGACGCTACGTCAGGGGGTGGTGTTCTCATCTTCGACCACAGGAGTTCCGAAAGACGCATGCAGACGGCCTTGTCGTGTTCTAGCCAAGCCGGCTTTGCTTGGTTCGTCTGCCTCGAGTACATCTCCTCGTTGACATACTCAATGTAGGTATTCCAGAACTCGATGCTGTGGATCGACACTTCATCGTCATCGCCAGGGAACCCCGGCGATTCGAGAATCGCTAGAAGCAGCTCGACCACAACCTTTGACCCCAGCTCATTTTGCGGCTCTTCCACCACCTGTTGGATGTTCGCAATACCGAATGCGATGATCAGCTGAGCCACAGGAATGACTTCGGGCTCTCGATCGCGCAGTAGCTGCAGCAGTCTTGGTCGAGCGTACTGGTGTATTATGTTCGCCAGAAGCGCCATATGCTGAGGTTGAAAGAACGTGGTGTAGCTTTCGAGGATGTCCCGGAACACGTCCATGGCTTCGTTCTGGAGAACCTCATCTGTCAGCAACGGAGCCAACTGTGGCACAAGCCCACGCAGATAGTCTAGGGCCTGTTGCTGGCTCGTCCATATAGGCTGAGCATAGTTGACCCAGTTCAAGAAACAAGACAAGCTCTCTGCCTGGACCCTTCCCGTATTCGCATGAGCCGGGTGTCGTAGGGCATACTGCATGACTTTGCTCGCGTCTACGACAAGGTCCTCCATGAGCTGGTGCACGTGGGTGTTTTCGGGTGTGTTGTTATCAACCCTCGAAGCCTCGGTGGCCAATGTGCCGGACAGCCAGAGTAGTGTGACCAACTGAGAGTCGTTCAGTGTAGGTAAGTACTGGTCGATCGCATCGTGAGCTGTGGAAAGCTTGTCCTCGTCAACAGCACTTCCATGATAGAATGAGGCGGCAAGATGCAGAAGTGGTCGTTGCCATGATATTGGTGATCGAAGGAAGTATGTTCCTAGTGCTGCACATAGTTTCTTCCTGACTAAATGGCCTTCTCCAGCACGATCCAGTTGCGCCTACGCACGGTCAGCGTTTGTCTCAAAATATGGGCATGACGCTTCGGCAGTGGTAGACGGACTGTCCAGTGCAGCAACTTCCCCAAGACCAGGTGCGCCGCAGCTGCATCAAGGCTGGCCCTGTGAAGGAGATAAGCTGAGAGTCTCACCACTAGCTCAGCTCAGGGTCGACTACTGACCCTGACCCGTTCAACTTGACCTGGAATGTCAAGGCGCCAAAGAAGCGGACGTTGGGGTCATCGCTCCCGAGCAGAGCATCTGCCAGTTGCCATCCGTCTGGGGAGTGCTGCAGGAGCTTGAGCTGGTCATCGATCTGTGCGATCACCTTCGGCGTGCCGGGCTGATAGAGTCGCTTGACGAGCTATATGCCCATTCGTCAGGTAAACGCTGCTTTTGTGGTCCCTTACATGCGTCCTCACCTGCTCGACCTCTTGCACATTCGTCGGAGCCGAGACCGGGACGGCGTAAGTGGTCATATTTGGTCAACCGGATTGGCGAAATTGCATCAAGTCATTGTTGATGAGATGAGATATATATTTCAAGCTGTTTGAACGCTTGCTGGCACCTGATCCGATGGCAAGGGAGAGCTCTTGAATGGTCTGTGAGTGGTAGTTTTTTGCTATGTGAGTCCAGACTGCAGCGCGAAGGACGATGTTTGCGAGTGAGTGCACGTGAACAGCAATTTGAAAATAGAGGCGCGAACTTGAAGTCACAGCTGCAGGGATCAGCGCTCGGTACTCTCGGCTGAAAGCTTAATTCTGTGCCACCGTTGAGATGGTCTGTAAGAGTCTGCACTACGCAGGAGATGACAAGAGGCGGAAGAGATCATTCGAGAGATCATTCGAGAGAATGACGTGAGTTGGTCTTCTACCTAGATGCTTCAATAGCTGATGGCAGTGAGAGAGCCACTCCTAAGCGCCCCTCTGCCTGTCCACCACGCCTTGAAGTCGTAACACATGAGAGTCCAACGAGTGACAATCGATTGACATATGCAAATGTCGTCGCTGTGACTGCCTGCAGCAGAAGTGCTTCCTCATGACGCACACATTGAGAGCAAACGCCGTCGTGAAGCTGAGCAGCTCAAGCCATGCTCACAAAGGGTCCCAGGAATCCGCCCAGCAAGACCCAAGACGCCGCGCTATGCTCCAAACACAATACACCCGAGTTATTATCCTAAAACATTAAGCTTCAACATGCGTCGTAAGTCGTTTTCCATTCCTCTAATGTCATGAGCGCCACCGCTTCGAGGCGTGGACGAGGAAGGTACATATCCAGCTGTACCATTGGGCTGTGCTCCGAATGGAAGCTGGGGCATTTCAGCCGGAGCAGAAGTCCGAATCTGCTCTTTCAGATATGAACGTGCAAAGGTGTTCGTGTCGGTGGGCGGTGGGTTGGATTGGTACGTCTGGTAATTGCTTGGTGGATGTGCCTTCGATGGAGAATCGCCCACCATTTCCTGACGGAGAGAGGACAGCCGTGGTGGAGTTTCGCCTCGAGCAGCCTTGAACAAAGGTGAAAGGTTGCGGTTGCCATAGTGGAAGGAGTAGCGATCGTGTTGTTGGTCAGAACTACGCTGTGGCGTTAGAGGCCCAGAGTCGGAGAGTTGCACTGGCGAAGGCGATCCAAATACGCCGTCTGGAGTTTTCGCGCTAGGGTTCGGCCGGCTTTGCAGTTGTGGAGTCACGCTTTGGGCAGCTGTATTGAACAAAAGCTCCTTCAAGTTCTTGGTGTAGACTCGTCGCTCCTCGTCGCTACATGTATGTTGCTGTGCGCCTGGAGACGAATGCGATCGGTCCCCTGGTCCTGGCCTACTCCTCGGTGAGACTGTGCGTGGGCCGGGCATATCTTGGTTGTCACCATCCAATTCTTGAAGGAAAACGCTCTTCCCATGGAACATGTTCCTGGGCATTGTAGACGGATGTTGCCTTGTGGCGGGTTGTGGTGATAACGCGTTGCTGTGACTCCTGCTCTTTTCCTTCTCTGCCCTGTCCGCCTTAAAGAAGAAATCCAGAGGAGACTCCTCGCGACGGGGTGGTTGAACAGGAGCAGCTGAGTCGCTCTCAGGCGACGACTCCAGAGTCTGACTTGTTTTCTCCCGCTCAAGCCTCGCCTGGAGTGTGGTGTGCTGTGCTGCATTTGGTACAGACTTGGAGAAGAACTTGGGCTTGGGAAGCGAGGCGGCAGCTGGCGAGGCTTGAAAAGTTGGACCGGCGTATGCTTGCTCTTTTGCAGGAGTGCCAGGTACAAGGCCTCCGCCTAAAGATATTGGCCTCGCTCCCGGTGCATTGGATCGGCCCATGTTGTTGTTGTTGTCATTGTATTGTTCTGCGCCTGGCACGGCACTCTTTCGCTGCTTGTGTGTCTTCGGAGAGGTACCAGGATTCGCTATTGCACCATCTGAGACTGCACCCTCGATACGCTCGGTATGCTGGTGGTTCCTGCGGCGGTTGTTACGCTTGCGATGGGTATGAGGCTGTGAGGACAAAGGCTGATCACTAGAGTAGTCGGCCATATGGAAAGAAGAGGTTGCTATGAACTCGCTGGAAAACAGTTGGTGGTTGTTGTCTGGTTGTTTGACCGCTTAACTAGGGTACCGTCTCCAGGGCACTCGAGGTGGTTGGTGTTGGCTTCGTGTTTGACTTTGATATGCGAACGTATGACTCGGAGACATTGAAGGGTGTCAAAGTGATGGACTAGAATGTCTGAGGTGTGGCGATAACGTGTGGTGGTTGTGTCAGTGAAGGAAACCTCGCGTCAAGCAATAGTGAGTCAAGTAATAGTGAGTCGAGGTAAGTGCAGCGCATGAGTTTCGTCATGCAGACAGAGAAGCCGACGTGGTCCAGTGACTGTGGCTGTGACGCGGGCGCGCGGCTTTGACTTCGTCATTGTCTCGCCCTCGATCACACAAAGAGCCTCGGCCACGAGACAAATGGCGTCAATTGCTGCGTCTTCGGGCACATCTAGATTATCTGGCGAAGAGGTGAGAGCATCTCTCGCCCGGGATGGTTTCGTACGGATCCCTCAGGCATTCTCGCCGGAAGAGGTCCACACATTCCAGGAAGCGTGCAGGCGCACAATAGACCACACACGCGCGGGCAAGTGGCCATTCTTCCGCTCTCTACCGAAGCAGTTCCCGCCATGGAACGACCATGTGTCGCAAGGCATTTGGGGCGTGCAGCATCTACTACATCCCGATATGCCTGGAAAGGAAATATTCGAGAAGTCATACTTCGGTGACACGATGGTAAATGCCGTGACAGCACTGCTGCAATGTTCACGAGATGACCTTGTTATGGAGCTGTACAACATGCTGGTCCGCCCCGACCGTGACTTTGCACTGCGGTGGCATAGGGACGACATTGGACCTGACGTCCCCGCGGAAGAGGAACTGCAGCGTTTGCAAGAGCCGATGATGCATGCGCAGTGGAACTTGGCTCTGTATGAAGACAGTTCGCTGGTCGTGGTGCCAGGATCGCACAAAAGAGCGAGGACAGACATGGAGCGAGACGCTGACCCTTACGAAGATGATATGCCGGGCCAGATAGCCGTGAAGATGTATCCAGGCGATATCGTGTTCTACAACAACAATATCTTGCATCGTGGTGTTTACGATAGCAAGAATGAGCGAATGACGCTGCATGGAACCATGGGACTAGTAGGTACAGATCCAGCTCGAGCACGCAATGTACTGCAGCACGGTATTGGAAAGTGGGCATCGGACTGTGACTTCAGCGACCTACCACCAGATATGGCAAAGCTTGCAGATGGCATGAAGCAGCGTCTGCTAGCCATGGGTAAAGATGACGATCTTGGTTTCTCCCAGGAAGACTAGTCGCTCACGAGGAAGCACAGCTCGTCGATCAATGGAGTTACACAGGAGAAGACTAATTACGTAGACCATGACTGAAGTTCATATGGCTTTCTCCTTCACCACACCGAAGATTCCCTCATTCCACTTCGCTGTGCTTGCTGACTAGTAACATTCAACCCATCAGAACCGACCCTAAAGTGGGCAGTCGGAGGCACAACAAGCCGTTGACAGTTACGTGTAGACTACGTGTACGGCTCAACTCATCCGTTGAACATCACCACGGCTCCTACACTACGCTGTGATGTCTGTTGGCACTACACTAACGAACACATTCGCCTCAAAGTATGGCGGCTGGGTTGGTAACAACGAATAACAGCCGTCTTGACGTAGGGAAAGGTATATCAAGGCAGATGCCACTCTCTATTCTTCCTCTTCGCCCATCAGTCACACTCCACACGAAGACTCAATACACTGCTGTCTACACTGAAGTCTGCTCTAAGCACCAAAATCTTATCATCCACTGCAACGATTGATACCATTGTAACAATACGCAAGCTCAGTACTGGCGGGCGCGACCGGCAAACAAGGCGGCGCTCTGGTAGCAGTACTCCTCGCCAAAACCTCACAGCTGTTCGAAATTTACGCCATCACACTCAACCAGACACCAGGGAGCGCAGTACGGCTCGCAAAACAATCAAATGTCCACGTAATTCAAGGCAACTTCGACGATCCCGTCAGCATCTTTAAACAAATCGAAAATCCATGGGCTCTCTTCTCCGTCACAATGCCCTTGAAGCCAAAAAGAAAGAACAAGAAGGCAAAGTAATGACCGCCGCCACCATCGATGCAGGCATCAAGCACATCGTCTTCACCGCCATGCCCCGACACCGACCCTACTCCTGTCCCTCAGCTCGCCAGCAAGTTCCACGGGGAACAGGACATCACCGCCAAATCCAAAGCCCGCAAAGACCTGGTTTATACTCTCCTCCGCCCCGCCGCGATTTCACGAGAACCTCAGGAATAACTTTCTCGGCCGCGCATCAGCGGGGATGCGGCGTCTGCATGCCCCAGCACGAAACTTCAGCTCATCAGTACCACGGATATAGGCAAAGTCGGCGCTGAGGCTTACCTTGATGCTTTCTCTCCAGAGTATGCGAACCAGGCGATATCCCTAGCGGGAGACCCCATCTCACCGGCCAAAGCCGCGAAGGTCTTCAAGGAGGAGACAGCACAGGAGATGGTCGGGACGGATAGTTTCGTGGCAAGCCCCCTGAGGTGGGTGTTGCGGGAGCAACTGGGAATCATGTTCCCATAGTTTCAGCGCCAACGCGCCAAAACCTCAGAGACCGATATCCCTTTGTTGAAGATTTCAGGGCTGGGCATAGAGAGCAGTCAGATTGGACGAAGACTTGATAGAAAGAAGAACTTCATCCTGTGGCTTTAGAGAACTGTGCCGGCTCTCGACTTAGCAGCATACACAATGAAGGACGCCTGGCCTCAGGGATTGACCCTTTGATCATGACATGGTGTCTGACTTAATATTGGGAGCAGAATGCTCAAGCGTAAGGCTGTTCATTGTATCACACCCTTCCACGTCCATTAGCAGTCGTTTCGGCACTTCACTCGATCTGCGCCAAATCCGCGCGGCCTGAAGAACCGAATGCACCTATATAGGCATTGCGTCACCCTCTTCCCGGTCCATGTCTCAGCATAACACAGCCCAAACGCGCCCCAAGCTCGGCGCGGCGATCGATAGGGCGCATCATGATTGGCCACTAAAGACTTGAACGTCACTTGAACTTTTCTGCAAGATCGTGGTTCGGCATCGTCCAACGATGACACTCGGGTAATGAAGAAGAATCGGGAGAGCTCACTGGGAAAGCGCCTGTAGGGAGAAAGAAGCTAGTCCAAAAGACCAATTCATGGTCGATTTCATTGCAAATGCTCATAGCCTAGCCCTCGCAGAGAATCGCTCAAGGGGGACACACCCAGCAATTCTTTGAACAAAGGCCCAGCCCTGCTCCTCCTATGCTACCGTTGGGAAGGGGAGAAGAAGGTCGACGCACGATCACCAAACCATCTCTTCCTCATGAAAGAACCAGCCTCCAGCCTATCAGCAGCCAAAGTTTGATGAGTTTTGTGCTTTGCTTCCCATTCTTTTGACCCATTTGCATTCGCTTCGCCGATTCCCTTCCATTCCCGATGTTTCGCGCCCATAGTGAGTATCGCAAGAACAAGAAAGCAATTTCCGCACGCAAAGCACACGCCTAGGGCCCATATCCGCTTCAGAACCTCCCGGGCCCGAAGAAAACATCTACTGAGAAGAAGCAGCACCACGTTGTTCAGAGCACCCAGGGCCATAGCAGCTTATCTTGCAAGCAACGCAAGATGTTCGTAGTCGAGGAGATCACGAGCCTTTTGAGTTGGACCAATGCAATGTCCACAAACAACTCCATGTTGAGTGGTGGAAAGAGTCACACAGTGAAGTGTATGGTTCCCTTTCGTTACCCCGAGGTACGCCGTGACGCCAGCGCCGCGAACGCCGTCCGTGACAATTGTGACAATGCATCGCTGCGTGACTTCATGATTGAAAGCTCATGCTCGTTTTGGTGTGGAAGAAAGAAGTAGGATGACTTCAAGCTCAGTCCAGACGAGCCATCATCTGATCCTTGGTGAGAGGTGTCAGATTGTCGATGTCCAGGCCCTTGGCGGTCAGAGTCGACTTCATATGCGCTGGCACCAATTTCTCGTTCAGATCAGGGCGAATTGACAACTCTGCAAACCCAAATTAGCTTATGTAACGTATGAAGCTAAAGATCGTGAAACGTACCGTGGTGAGAGAAGTCGAAGAGATTTGGCAGATCCTTATTTGCTCCGCTGGAGTGGCGCGAGTCTGGCAGCTTCGTGGCTGGGTCTCTGAGCTCGTCGAAGAACGGGTGTACCATGGCGTCAATTGCCGACAGGCGCTGCGTCGGCGTGTACTCGAGCAGTTTCGAAATCAAGTCGATCGCATTTGGGTCGGCCTTACGGAACACCTGCGACATTGTCAGTTCTCATTCTTCTTCTTGGTGCATAGTTGGAGGCATTACCTTGCTGAACGGATGAGGCTTGATCTGTGGAAACTTGTGCTCCATGTAATTCGGGTTCATGGTGCGGATTTGATCGCGAGTCGGCGTGCCAAGCACCTTGATTATCTCCACGAGCTGGTCGATGCCAGACTCTCCTGGGAAGAGTGGTTGACCGAGCATGAGCTCTGCCATGACGCAACCTGTGGACCAGACATCTGTGGAAAGTCAGTTGCTGCCCAACTACAACGTTGATGGGTGCGTTGGGTATACATACCGATCTTGGTGGTATAGTTAGTAGCACCGAAGATGAGCTCCGGTGCACGGTAGTATCTCGAGCAGATGTAGGAAACGTTTGGCTCGTTCTCAACCAAGATCTTCGCGCTCCCAAAATCGCACAGCTTGAGGATGCCGGAGGCCGGGTCCAGGAGGAGGTTCTGTGGCTTGATGTCGCGGTGGCAGATGCCCTGGGAGTGAATGTAGGCGAGCGAGCGGAAGAGCTGGTAGATGTAGAGCTTCACTTCGAGGATTGGCATGGTTGTCTTGAGCTTGTTGAAGTGCCGCGATGCCCGGTAGACTGTCTCGGGGACGTACTCGAGTACGAGGTTGAGGTAAACTTCATCTTTCTGCACGGCCATTAGAGCTGTTTGCACTCCCATTTTGTGATCGGTTTCTCGGACCCTGTCTCCATTGGAGTAGTAGAACGCCTTGAGTTCGACGATGTTGGGGTGACGGACGATGCGCATGATCTGCAGCTCTCGGTTCTGTTTGAGTGTCAGCACATGCGGCTCTGACAGTGGGAGCTATCAGGACGACTGCGCCAACTTACCTTGAAGCGCTTGTCTTGAAGCACGCGCTTGATGGCCGCATCTTCACCTGAGGGTGAGAGCTTGGTTTGGAAGACCACGCCGAAGCTGCCATTGCCCACAATCTTGCACTGGGTGTACTGCATCTCTTTGGTCTCGCCAGTGAGGCCGTCTTGCACTTTCTCGCGAATCACCTCTGCGGTATCTCGTTAGCCAATGCCTTGCGCGGAGCCCAATCGCACCTACCACCCATTCTCAGGCTGCTGAAAGCCGAAGGACGTTGGTTGGACATATTTTCGCTAATCTGTTGGTGTGGTCACGCGCGTGGGCGTGGCGGGTTTGCTATCGCGAGTAGGGAGGACTTCGATTGAGAAGTTGGTGTGGAGACTTTGGTGTCGCCGTGGTGGTGGGTGTGAGGTGGACCGCGCGGAAGTGGTGGTGGCTGCGGAGCGGATGAGCGGTGGTGCGCGCTGGTGCACTTGCGGCGCGGTGAATGTTGCGTGCGTGCGCGTGAAGGAGCTAGAGCGGGAGCTGGAGCGAGGACGTGTGAGGTGCGGGCAGTCACTACAGCGCTACTGAACGCTTGGAAAGCACGAGTCAGTTATGGCCCGTTTCGAAGCCTGACGTCGTCCTGTGACAGCAGCGGAGGCAGTGGCAGTGGCCGTGGCAGTCGTTGTCCAGTCAGCAGCAGTTGGTATTGGTGTTTCGGGTCCACGTGGTGGGCCAGAAGAGCTGTGGTGGTGGTGGTGGTTGACCGGGTGGTGGCCAGGTGAGGTGTGAAAGAGGATTGGAGCACCAGATGTAGGCGAGCTCGAGTGAAAGCTGCAGTGAAGCGTGTGTGTGAGGAAAGCAAGTGACTCGCGCGGCCAGTGCGTGGTGACCCCTCTTATTTGGTTGGAGAGTGAGAGCCGCACACGATCGTGAAGGTGTGTGGCTTTGGAGGTGAAGTTCGCAGAAGAAGGATGCACGACACAACTGTCTGGGTGTATGTATAGAGGGCAGGGCGAGGTCAGTTCAGCTCCGGCACGGTCGACCAGGAGAGAGGCACAGATGATGGATATCAATCAAAATGGGCAATACTACTTAGTGGAGTTCATTGGCTCCACTAATGCTAAGAAGGTCACGAGGCGATGCTAAAGAAATGACGCCAGAGCCTTTCACTTCGACTTGGCTTCACCTCCAGTCACGCACTCAGGTCCCAGCTGCGCTGCGCGGTGTGAGTGCGAACAGACCGCCGCCCTGTCTCGCGGCAGGCGTCCATTCTCCGAAACCGTTGAGGCTGCCTGCGCTGACACCGTCGCTCGTCCGCTGCCCAGCCCCGTCTCACGCTGCAGACACTTTGTTGAGATGCCCGCGGCCACGTGCCTGTGCGACAATGCATACTAAAAGTACTACCCGCTGTGCGGACACGGAGCCATGACGCGACCTGCTCAGTGCTAACTGCCCAGCTGCTGCTATTCTGCCCATGCGCGTGATCGCCTGACCACTGGGCGCACCTGCAGATCGTTAGCTGCCGGCCGTTGGCCTCATTTCGCGAGCCCGTTGTAGTCACGCTCTCCCCAGCATTTGGCCGCGACAGCCTGCGGTAACAGTATGATTAGAGTGGTGGGAGCATGTTGCCATGTTGCTCATGCTCAGACTCGATCACCACACTTCCCGCCGGCTGCTCGCAGATGGTTCGCGGCGCAGACACCACCTATTACCATGCTACCGCTCCGTCCCCTCACAGTGCAGTTCACATTATTTTCGAATGGACCTTGGCGCACATAGAGCAAATAGCCTTGCTCCTCCAACACCTGCATCTCGCATCTCTGCAGCAGCGGACGGGAGCTTCAGTCCAAAGGCCTGGCGGACCCAGAAACAGCGACCTGCAGCAGCTACTTCTCAGGTACATCAGCAGCATGACAGAAGCCGTCTTCGTGGGTGTACATGCCAGCCAATGAGCACGAGCGTGATGGAGCTGTGAGAGGAGTACTCCGGGACTTCGGGACTTCTGAGGAGTCCAAGCGCAAGCTTTTCAAGCTTTCGCTCTACACACGCAATTGGGCCGTTGGGCAGTGCGGCACAGCAGCATCACGACCAGATCCTAGCGACATGCCAGCATCCGACCTCTTCACCAGACCGGCGAATAGCTGACGGCGTGGCGGACAACCGGCAAGAACTTCCTTCATGCTGTGATCTTCCTGCTACCATCGTTGGTGTAGCTCTCTTCCTCATAAGCATCATACCGTCGTCAAACTGCATCTGCGGATGTGCGCACGGACTGCACGGATCTGATTGTGCACCAGCTCCTCCCTCCGGCCCGTTCACACGTCGAAGCTCGCCAACATCCGCAACGCGGATCACCAACCGAGACCGTGGCCAGAGTCATCTAGATCTTGCAAGACTCCAGCTTGTGGTGCAACAAGAAAGCACAGTCCGCATGTGGGTACAGACTGCACCGATCCTTTGCTGCTAACATCAAACATATATCACGAACTTACGATGTTTCGCCGTTCAAGTGATAA
This sequence comes from Mycosphaerella arachidis, assembly GCA_001297265.1. NCBI lineage: Eukaryota > Fungi > Ascomycota > Dothideomycetes > Mycosphaerellales > Mycosphaerellaceae > Mycosphaerella > Mycosphaerella arachidis. The sequence continues at coordinate 23,394 of LIHB01000015.1, forward strand.
GCTGATCGATTATCGCTGGCGGGGCATTTCCACACCAACTGCCAGGGCAAACACTCCACAATCCAAACATGACCTAATTCCTCCAGGAGCAGGAAGGAACTTGGGGACTATAGTCTCCACTGACCTCGTGCCTCTAGTTGTGGAGTATGGAGATGTCATTAAGCGACCTACTCGCGGGCCTACCATATCAGCCATAAGCTTCCTACTTGTCATCGAAAACACGACACAAAAAAGCACAGCAACGATGCGATGATGAGTGAATGCGGCAGAGCAAGAACAAAACACTTATTCAAGAACATTCACCTCGCAGCCCGGCAGATCTACATCTCGCAGATTTGCAGCTCCGAGCAGTTCATCAGCAGTTCTGAAACCACACGACGGTGCCATCTTGAGCCGCACCACTGGAGGCGAGCCAACGCCATCGTGACTGGAGCTCCACATTTAGCCGCACGAGCATATCACATGGTCTACCAGCAGTGTGGTCGGAGTGAGCTGAGATTGCGTGGCCAATGTCAGCCCAGGCCGGTCCCATCACCGCCGAAATTGTCAGCAACCCTCCCACAGTCCTTCAAATGAGAAGAGTGGCGGAGGTGGGTGAGATGCTGACATCGACCTGACTGAGGAGCGGTATGCTTATCTTACACGGTTATTCCAATCTCGTGTACTGTACACTTCACTGCACGGCTTCTTTTGACTTCCTCGTGGCACTTTCATATAACCTTCAACGCCATCGCTATGCGGAACCGCATCCAAACATTCCCTTCTCTTGGCGACCGCTTGTGTCCATCATGCAACTGTCTCAACCTCCCGGCCTGGCACCTGCGCCTCCACCGTCTCCTTGAACATCCTGCCCCTCTGCTCCCTCCGCCACGTACCCCTGACATACGCCAGAAGCGTCAACGCCCCCGACGGCGTGATGCCCTCAACCCTTCGTGCTTGACCTACAGACTCAGGCCTCGTCTCGCCGAGAATCTTCTTCTCCTCCCAACTCAAACCATGAATAGCTTGATAATCGAGGTCAGGTGGCAGTAAAAGACTCTCATCTCTCGCAAACGAAGCCGCAGCAGCTTCCTGCTGAGTGATGTAAGGAGCGTACACACCATCGATATCAACGCGCGCACGAATGTGCTCGGGATACCGTGATATCTCCGGAATGAGCGAAAGCAACGAGGTAGTCGTAACATTTGCATGCCGAATCAGATCAAAGGCACTGCGCTTCTGAGAGTCGCGGCGGACTGGAAATCCATTCTCAATCCAAGCCTGCGAACTGAGTTCCCTCCCCTGAAGAAGGGAGCGCAGTTCGTCCATCTGTGCTTTCTCATCGCTGAAAGCTCTCCAGCGAGTGTCGCCCACGATTCCAGCTTCACGCCCTTTCGCGGTAAGCCGCAAGTCTGCATTGTCTGCGCGTGCTGACATGCGGTATTCGCTCCTGCTTGTGAACATCCTGTATGGCTCGCTGACGCCTTTCGTCACGAGGTCATCGATCATGATGCCGATATAGCCATCCGCGCGAGACATTGTGAATGGATCACGCCCGACAGCGGCATTGCCTGCGTTGATGCCTGCGATGATCCCTTGTGCTGCTGCTTCTTCGTACCCTGTTGTGCCGTTGATTTGGCCAGCGAGGAAGAGGCCACCAATAGCTTTTGTTTCCAGCGTCGTTCGGAGACTCCGCGGATCGACGTAATCGTATTCGACTCCATAGCCGGGTTGGATCATTTTGACGTTCTCGAGGCCCACCACTGTGCGGAGCATGGCTTCTTGGGCTTCGGCAGGCACTGTCATCGACAGGCCATTCGGATAGATCACGTCGTTGTCGAAGCCTTCGGGCTCGAGCCAAATGAGATGCGCGTTCTTGGAGGTGAAACGAATGACCTTGCTCTCGAGCGATGGGCAGTAGCGAGGACCTTTGACGGTTTCGCGGATGTGGACACTCTTGTCTAGGTTTTGGCGGATGATTTCGTGGGACGCTTCGTTCGTATGTGTGCTCCAGCAGGGAAGCTGATCTTCGACTGAGACTTGCGAGTTAAGGTATGAAAAGGGCGTTGGAGGTTCATCGCCCGGTTGTACCTGAAGTTTGGGTAGATCGATGGTCTTCTTGTCGAGTCGTGGTGGTGTTCCAGTCTTTAGTCTCCCTAGCTTGAATCCAGCTTCTCTGAGCGAGTTCGACAGGCCAAATGTGGCGGCCTCTCCCATGCGTCCAGATGGGAACACTTCAAGGCCAATGTGTATCTCACCACCAAGGAATGTTCCCGTTGTGATGACCACCTTGTTGGTGTCAATCACTTCTCCAGACTCTAACCGCACGCCTTTTATCTTCCCATGCCTCCCCTCTGCTGCTGCCTCGGGTGAACGATCAACGATGATGTCCGCCACCTTGCCCTCCTTCACAGACAATCCAGGATAGGTCGTCATCTCTTCTCGCATATGCTTTTTGTATAGCGCGCGATCGATCTGGGCTCGCGGACCCCACACTGCTGGTCCCTTCTTCTTGTTCAGCACCCTGAACTGCACTCCCGCTTTGTCTGTTATCGTCCCAACCAGTCCATCTAATGCGTCAATCTCCCGCATCATCGTCCCCTTCCCAATGCCGCCGAATGACGGATTGCAACTGCATACTCCCAGATTGTCGAACGAGGGCGTTACGAGTGTCGTTCTTGCGCCGGTTCGCGCCGCGGCTGCGGAGGCTTCGCATCCTGCGTGGCCGCCGCCTATGACTACAACATCTACAGCCGGTCTATCATGTGGTCAGCATGCCGTGATCACGGACTGAGGAATGTTCTACCTTGAAGGGAGGTCGGCGACTGTGGCAAGTGTCCTCACGGACGCCGCCGCCGACCTGACACGAGGCGCATGGCCCCAGAGCATGCGCGCTCGAGCTGAGAAGAGCAATGTCATCGTTGCAGACGCGAGTCCATGACGCCTGATGGATCCGACAGCTTCAAAACAGCGGCCAAGAGCGGCGTCTGAAACATCATCAGGGTCTCTCCCCGAACTGCCGGGATCTGACGACGATCTGCGGTCGAGCAGTTAATTAATATCCAGGTTCACACGAACCTGATTTAGTCGTCTTGTTGCTTGCCCACGCAGATGACCACTTATACATTCATCAACAAAGCTTCCGAGGCCAAAGCTTACGATTTTTGAGGACATTTCCTCTATATAGAGGACTATTTCAAGCCTTCGCTTAATTTATCTTTTGTCCGAAATCCATGCATGACCTCGCGTGGCTGCCATTCAGGCAAAGTGTTCAACTGCCAGTGTCGCGTGCCTCACAACATACACCACTACGAGCTGACCTGTCCCAACTTCTGTCCCCATAGGCTGGACTATGATGCAGCAACGACATGTATAGGTTGTTGCGCGATGTCGTCGTCTTCCTGTGGGTCCGCGGCGCTGTCGGCACAACTGGGAGCAATTCGACGACGACACTCACCGGCGCAGTGCCAATATCCAGCGCAATATCATCCTTGGGGACATCTCTCAGCAGTGCTGGATTGCTCTTGAGTTCTGGTAACGCAACATGTCCGAGCCGGACAGCAAATTATATCACACACACCCTCCCACGGCAGTGCCTCCGAACCGATCGAGTGCCTCAGAATGCAACGAGGGCACATGAGGCAACTGCTACAGAAGTTCCCACGACGCTGAAAAGTAGCACGACGTCGATCGGGGTCATCGACACTACAACTGTGGCGCCATGGACTGGATCTGTGGCAAACGAGGCTAGCACTCCTGCCATTGCAGACCCTAATCAAGACAGCTTGCTTACACCTTCTACAACATCAGAGGTGGCATCAAGCACCATCACGGCTGTCAGCGAGCCTCCATCGGAAGAAGAAAGCGAGTCGCCTCTGGACAATGCCAACTTTCTGTCTTTCGAGGACTGGAAGAAGCAGAACCTGGAGAAGCTGGGTCAGTCACCCGACAACATCGGGCGAGGCCAGCCAGTCAACCCCAATCGTCTCCGACCAGGCATCAATAATGCCCTGGATACGTTAGGAGAAGAAAGCGAGATCGACCTGGACTTCACTGGCTTTGGTGGAGCTGCTCGGCCTCCTGTTCTGGAGGGTCCTCGAGGTGGGACTTCTTCCTCTGCAGTACCTACTATTGACGTCCAACAGAGCGGGAGCACCGTTCATCGTTCCAAGGATGCCGGCAAGACTTGTAAAGAGCGCACAAATTATGCCTCCTTCGACTGTTCGGCGACTGTTTTGAAGTCCAACAAAGAGTTGAAGTCTGCTTCATCCGTCCTGGTTGAGAACAAGGACAGCTATGCGCTGAACACCTGCTCTGCCGCCAACAAGTTCTTTATTGTGGAGCTCTGTGACGACATCCAGGTGGACACTATTGTGCTGGCCAACTATGAGTTTTTCAGCTCGACGTTCAGGCATTTTCGCGTGTCTGTGTCGGACCGTTACCCTGTCAAGATGGAGAAGTGGAAGGAGCTTGGCACCTTTGAGGCAAGGAATACGCGCGAGATCCAGGCATTTCTGGTTGAGAATCCTTTGATCTGGGCCAAGTATCTCCGGATAGAATTCTTGTCACAGTATGGTACAGAACACTTCTGCCCCATCAGCCTTCTTCGAGTGCACGGTACAACCATGATTGAGGATTACAGGCACCAAGAAGATCTGGCTAGAGGTGACGATGACGACGAAGGTGCGCTCGAACCAGAAGTGGCGCCGATTGCCCCAATCGCACAGGAGCCTGCAGCATCTAGTGATGCTTCGACGGTGGAAGCCACATCAAGCACCGTGGCAGTCAGTCCTAGCTCTTCGGTAGAAGAGCCACAGCAGCAGACCTATATCAAAAAGGGTGTTGTGAGTGAAGATGATGGGGTTGTTGACTATGTCAACAACTCGGCTGATCATCCCAATGAGACTGGGAGGATGCACGTTGGAGTTTACCAGCCAGCAAATGTCAACATGACCTGTGAGAGTCCTGCCTCAACCTCGGCGGCGGGAGGAATCACAGAGACCGCAATCTTGTCTGGCCTATCAGTAGCTGCTAGCCACCCAACGGAGACGCCACTTCTAGCGGCGATTACGGTGGCAGAAGCACCTATCTCTTCCGGTGCCAATGAAGTGGTCAACAGCACGTCCGGGACGTCGACGTCCACCGCCATTGGTGCATCGAGCAGTGCATCGTCCGCAACTCAAGATTCGTCTACATCACAGAATATCGCGAGCTCTTCAATGACATCGACACGTGCCAACTCCACGGTGCCAGAAACAGCCGCGCCGAACAATGTTACGGCCTCTGCCTCATCTGAATCATTAGTTGACTCAAGCAACAGCACATCTTCTTTAGCCTCCAGCCAAGTCATGTCAGCGACAAATACAACGCGTGCAGTGGCTTCGAGTACTTATAGCGAGAAGCCGCCACAGCCTTCGAGCCAAGAGTCGTTCTTCAAGTCGTTCAACAAGCGACTGAATCAGCTGGAAGCCAACAGCACACTGAGCCTACAATACATCGAAGAGCAGTCACGCATTTTGCGCGATGCCTTCAGCAAGGTCGAGAAGCGACAAGTAGGCACTACCACTAAATTCTTGTCTCAACTGAACGAGACAGTCATGGCAGAGTTGCATGGCTTCCGGCAAGCATACGACCAGCTCTGGCAAAGTACAGTCCTTGAATTAGAAGGTCAGCGGGAGACATACCAACGCGAGATGCTAGCGTTGAGCTCCCGTCTAACGATGGTGGCCGACGAGCTTGTGTGGCAGAAGCGTATGGGCATTGTTCAGTCCACCCTGCTGCTGTTATGCTTAGCTCTCGTACTTTTCGGCCGCAACGGCAACACACTCGAAGTGCCGCTCATGCAGTCGATGATGAATCGCTCAACAGCGGCGCTACGAGCAGGCTGGGACTCGCCACCTAACAGTCCATCTCCAGACAGCCGCAGCCCAGTGAGCCTGTTCAGGCGCAAGCTATGGCGAGCGAGTACAGAACCGACCGCTGAAACGACCATTTTGACCGATTCTGAGGCCAGTCGACCACATAGCAGGAGTGGGCTGGATGTGGTTGTTGAGCCTCCATCACCAAGGACTTCTCACGGTGACTTTGAGGATGAACGTGCTGGCGGCGATAGCTCACCAGACGTGCAGAGGCCAATACAAGAGAGTCAGACTTCATCACCTGAGAAGAAACGAAAGAAGAGGCCGAAGAAGCCACCGAATTGGCCACAAGGGCCTTGCCTGGGGCCTAACGGGAGGCCGAAAAGTCCCCTGGCTCTTTAGATGATTGTTATGATACCCTGTGTGAATGTTTCAAAACTCTTACTATCCGTCTTTCGACTCTTTGCTGATGCCTATGCTTGACGACAGTGCTAACACAAACCCAGATACCATTTCAAATTTCAGAACCTATTCCAATTGACAAGCTGAATCGCAACCAAGGTGGCCAACAATGACGGTACTCCAGGTCTACACGGTATCCGCTTCGCCCAGCATCCCTCGAAGAGGACCCCACAGCCTCACAGGTCCTCTACTCCCACCCAGGACGATCTTCAGAACCTCACGATCCACACTCTCAGCGCTTCCCTGGACCGCGTCCTCTTCGTCGGAGTTCGCTGGACCAGCCAAAGGCTTACTCGCCTCGAAGGCCATTTTCTGGTCGACCCACCAAGGTGCAGTGTAAGGCGACTCCTTCACCAAGCGGATGGCGGCGTATGTTCCTTGACGCCGAGCTGTGCGGCGCACGTAGTGGCAGCAGCGACGCAGGAACTCGTGCTTGTAATCGCGAGATATACGGACTAAGGTGCCGCGGGTTTGTGTCAAGGCTTGGCAGCAGAAGACGGCGTATTCAGGAAGGTGGGCTTCGATGGAGGCGTCGACGGGGTTGGTGGTGTGGAGATAGGGTGGCTTGGAGGAGGGAAGTGCTGAAGTTGGGGACGAGGGCCCTGGGATGGAAACATATGGCGTAAGTGAGCCATGCGGTGAGTCGTCGGCTGAGTCGTCGTAGTTGCTCATGGACCTCGTAGACACTGGGACACGCATGGTTGTGCTTGAGAGCATCGTGAGCTCGGATCTCAGGAAGAATAGAATGGTTAACTGTGTAAGGGAACGCAGTTTGCGATTCACGACTGCTTTCGAAATGTTTAGCTGTTATTCTTCATGATATATATTCACAGCAAAGTTGACGGTGGTCGTCGTTCACGACTGAGGTCACATACTGAGGTGAAGAGAATACTGATCTGCTACTACGGCGCTCAATAAGCACGACGACCTCTACCTGGAGCTTGACACTTCTCAGACGGTGGTACGACCTCATCTCTTCGGAATCTCCGATGATGGCTGCCAACCATGGACCAAATACCACGGCTCCATAACAACTCCCGCCTCGTATCCCGGAACACGACGCCAATACTCATCAGAAGCACTATAAAGACATCAGAACCAACTCCCTAGTCCCTCGCCGTCTCCTACAACACTGCAAATGGTACACGTCCCGGACAAGGCTCTATCCACGTAGCCCTCCTTTCTTTTTCGAATTTATCAAATCCGGCCTCCTCCGCTTCTCCACGATACCGTACCTTTCCTGCAACGGTCGGACGGTCCACCAAGCAGTGAATGGGCGGTTCATGATCAAATCCAGGCCTGCTACAGTGCCGTGAGGACGAGCTTCGCGACGGATGAAGCGGCAGCAGTTGTCAAGGAAGATCTTGATCGGGAACTCTGGCAGTGACGATTGGCCGTGGGTCTCGAAGAGGATCTTCATGCACCAGCGAGTCTAGCGGGGAAGCTCGGCTTCAATTTCGAGAGCTATGGGGCGGTTGGTCTGGGGGTATGAGGATGGCTGAGGTGTCATGTTGGTTGTCATCGTAATATTGTTGGAGATATCGTTGAAGAGAGGGGGGGAGAGAGAGGGGGGGAGAGAGAGGGGGGGAAGAGAGATTGTGTGTGTATGTGATGGGCTGAAATGTTGACCGAGGACTAAGCATTCCCGATGGTTTGCAGCTCTACATGACCTTCACAGAATGCAGTGGCGAGTATCACAGGAGTACGACCAGACAGTGAAAGCCAGAACTCCAATTGGATTCGCTACACTCTATGAACTCTATGAACTACCGAATTACAACGCCACGATCAGCAGCTACGGAAGGACTTACAGAGGTCGCACGCACATGGGCTACCAAAGGCCTCTCACACCGCCCTTACTGCCCCGAGGCAGGTTCACCCATACCCATCATCAATCTCATACTACCATCAAACGAAGTCCCGCCCACGCACTCATCTCATCATCTCGCGCCTGCTCATCCTCCGAATCACTGACCGAGTCCTCGAAATGCTCCTCATCCTGGATTATCATATCGACCGCGATCCTAAAACGGACGAAACAGCGAGTCCGCATCATCGAGACTGCCACCTCTGGGCCGTAAGTCCTCGCCATCCTCTGATAAATCGCACTGTCCTTCGGAGGCTAAATTCAGTGAAGGAGCGTGGCGAGTCCATTTGCTACTGCTGGCGGTGGACGCGCTGGTACTCGTCGTGCCCCAGCGGATGTAGTCCGGGAGCATGTTCTCGACTTGCGGAGATACTGGGCGCTTGGTTGTGAGGCAGTGTTCGAGGAGGTCCACGGGAGTTGGGGAAGGGGGGGTGGGGGGGCTCTGTTCGCTACTGGTATTGGGCTCATGGGCATCTTGGGAGTTGTTCGTTGGATTTGTTGTTTGTTGTGTTTCTTTGAGAGAGTATGAATGCGAATTGTTGAGCTGTCTGATAAATTGTCTTGCTTTATAAGGTCGAAGGCTCCTAAAGATCGATCATTAGTTTTTGCTTCAAGCACTGTGGCAACGTGTTCGCCGCGCTTGCAGGTCATACATTACCACTCCATGCCGCCCGATTGCGATTGTGAAGGGCAGCACGTCTATAAGTACGATGCTCACGATCGTCTACTCGTAGGTCCCAGTGACGAAAAGGTAAACTTTGCGAACGGAGTCAGCGTCCTTACGTCCAAGCAGAGACCATTGAGCACAGTCTCAGCTGAAGAAAAGATTATCCCAGATCGCGCGCACATTACCTCCTCGCTAACACTTCACACGGTACCACCACCCACATTCCCACTTTCCCACGCCATATACGCCACCTCAAATGCATCCTCATCCTCCGAATCATCAAAAATCCCCAACTGTGCTTCCTCATCCCTTGCCGTACACTCAAACGCAAAATCGACGCCTGCGTATGGACGACTAAGCATCTCGTCAACCGCAGCCTCAGGTCCTCTCATCCTTCCGATGCGTCGAGTAAGTCGAGTGATTCGCGTGAGAAGTTCTTCGATGTTGTCGTCGTGGTACGGCTCACCATGACTCTGGAGCAGGGTGTGATGGAAGGTGTCGCTGCACCAGCGGAGGTAGTCAGGGAGGATATTTTCGATTTGGCGGTAGACAGGGCGCTTGGTCTCAAGGCAGCGGGCGATGATTGCCTCGTTTGCGACTGGGATGGCGACATGATTTATGGTCGTTGCAGGAGCTGCAGGAGCTTCCGGAGCGTTGGTGTTAGGGGCTGGGTCTTCTGACATGTCAAAGGTCACTGCTCCGAGAGGGGCCCTGTGATTGTTATTTTGATGTCCGGTAGATCAGAAGAGGTTGAATGAGAAGCTGTTTGTCTTATCACCCGAACGCTGTTTCTTTCAACAGTGCCAACCCCCTTCTTGGAGCGTGTTGAACTGTGGCCCGCTGAATACCATCTTCTTCACCATCGCTCCCTAACCAGAACCATGGGGCGTGGCAACGTCCTCGCTGGGTTCGTACATCACCGTGAATTGTCAACACCCTCAGACCACGGTGGTGACTGACGGCTTAATTCGCCACTACAATGGTCACAAACGTTATCAAGGGCGACCTGTCCATGATAATCAGACACTGCAGTTTCAGCAACGATGCTCACTTCAATGCCGAGACCTCACAGCACCAACCCATCACGATCACCGATGTCGACATGCCCGACGACGGAAGACCAAACGTCTAACCCCTACGCCAACCCCGGCGGCGGCGACGCACCAGCAGCACCAGCACAAAATCCGCCAGCAGCACCAGCCGAGAACGACGCCGCCTGGCTCGAGACTTCCCGCAAAGTCGACCCAGACGTCGAAGTCCTCCTCCCCGGGTACATCCAAGCATGTCGAACAATGATGCTCAACGCAGCTATCAATCAAGGCGTTGAACCATCTCCAGACGTATGCCGCCAATTGCATCACAAGCTCGACATGAACTGACATTGTGACATTCTTAGAAAGACCTCAAACTCATCATCCCCCGTGCAGTGCGCCACGTGCGCCACGTCGCTCGCACCGAAGGCGTCGAGTCTGCACTGGACCTGATTGAGCATGATCAGAGCAGTCCGCTGCATTTGGGTCTTGGGGAAGGTAAGGTGGGAATGGGAGGAGGGAAGGGAGGCGGCGGAGAAGTCGGAGGATGATGACGTGTTGGAAGAAAGGATGTTGGGGCGAATGAGACGTGGTCGATGGTGAGATGAGGGAGTTGCAAGTACGTGTGTGCGAATGTGCAATGATGCGGCTTGGAGTTTCGGTGCTTGGGTGGACGTGAGTAATGTAGCGTCCATTTAGTGATGCATCCAAGTATGTTGTTGTCAGATATGGCAGGCACGATCGTGGCTTAGCGATTGGTGTCGTCTGTGGTGTAAGTCGGAAACCAGATCCCAGATGTCTTGTGAATCCTTGATGTTGTTTAAACCCGAACTTGCGAGGTGATAATATAGCAATGGGGGAAGACCGCAATTTGAGATGACTTCGGACTGGAGCTGATCGAGTGCGTCGCTGTGGCCGTACTTGCGATCTGCTCCATTCTTTGCCCGACCGTATATGCTTTCCAGTACATGTCTGGTGTTCCTGTGAGGCGACCTCGGATCTGGCATCGCATCGTATCGTGGTGTCCTGTGATGTCAGTAACTCCCTCCTTATGTGGATCAGCACAAGTATCACACAATCCCTCACTCTCACGGCCCTTGCAAGTACTGACACACGACATCGGAGTGAGGTTTCGAGGGTTTTGGGCAGCATATACAGCTCTTTCGTTTTGAATGCATTCCGTTCGTTGTGAAAGTGGCCATTCTCCGGCCATGTTTCCCAGGTAAGACGCCGTCGCCCAATGAGCAATGCCTGAGTGCAGAGCTGTTCTTACTCCTGCTACTACTGTTCATTGACCCACGCCGATGCTGCAACCAAAGTTCTCGCCTCGTTCCCCGCCCATCGCCAAAGTACGTCGAACCCGTTATATCGCGCTTGGGTAGAGCATGATGCGCACCATGGCGCCGAAGGACTTGGCTGGGAGGTTGTTGCGGAACTGTGCTCTCACGAGGCCGGAGTTGCCTGTCATATCCTGTCAGTCCTCGTCCTTCTCCACTCCGGCTAATGTTCATGGTATAGCATACCGTGTGTTCGGGTCACCTTGCCCCAGATGACGCGGATCTTAGTGCCTCTGATCTCCTTCTTGCCGCGGTAGACGTATGCGATGCGCTTGCCCAGGTAGAAGGATGCGCCCTGGGGGTCGTCAACACCCTCGATCTTGATGAGCGATGTGTTGGGGTTGGTGTTGCGCTTGCCACGCTGGTACGAAAGGTGCTTGCCCCTGTGCAGACAGCATTAGTACTCTGTGCGGTATTCCATTGCCCGTTCCAATATATTTTCCCCAAGCAGCGCCTCTTGATGTTCGATGTTTTGGATTGCGGCTCGATGATGGGCAACGTACTTGACGTATAATCTGTGTCCCTTTGCGTCGGCTGAAGACATGGCGGCGGTATTTTCAGGCGATCGTCGTCGGTCCGGAAAATTGTCGTTGGGTGATGTCGTCCGTCACTGCCTTTCTTCAAACGCTGAAGCATCGTGGTGACAGCCCAAATCTCGCGAGATGCCAAGAGCCAAGATTGTGTGCGCTAAAGGGTCGGATCATGCCGAAGGCATCAAAATTTGACGCCTGAACACGTTCCTGATTACTTCATCTTTTCACATTCACATCTACCGACAAGTGCAGCCACAGTTGTTGGTAGTATTCTGGACGCAGGTGCCTGGTCAAGATATCATTACAGCTACGAATCCTCAGGCAGTCCAAAGTAGCAGAAGCAGCCTATATCACACCACAACGACTTGAATTTCAACAGTCTCTGCTGCTACATTCCTTAATGGGTAGCTGTTACATGAAGGACAGCTATATTGTATGTCTCTCTCTTAGCTGTAGTAGAACGACCATAATCGTCTAAGCTTATATCGCAACGAGTTGGCTACCTAGGTAACGACCTGTCGTTGCAAGTGGTGAATTCTAAATGCCTCAAGCCGAAGCACTTCACATTGCCCCTCGAAACCCCACGTCCAACAATTTCAAATTCCCCCCTTTGGGAGGCATTACTTCCCCTACCCTACTTATTGCGATGTTGTTGCGACTTGTATGGCCAAATTCAGTGTTGGACATGGAGAAATTTCGATCGATCTGGGATCGGCGTAGCCGACATCACGCCTGCGTTGTTTTCCGCAATGTCTATTACTGTCCGTCCTCGCTCGCACTGGGCCGGCATATGCCGCAGGCACCAAGTTCTGATGCCTTAAGGACAACGTTTCGCTTGACCTTCCAAACTAGGAGAATGCAGTCTTTGCGGATGCTCAAGTACTTCCACGGACGCATGACCGACTCATGAAATTCTTCGGCATGTGCTCGGCGAAGTCATGCTGTACTGTAATTCAGAGGCAGCACAGCCGAAGAAAGTGACTATCGATCGTCGGACTGCACGTTGCCATAGATGTTCAATAAGAAGGTACAAGCTGTACGTACAGTCGAGAGATGTTCGAGATGGAATAATCCCAACCGGAAGCCGATGACACCGTTGGCACTTCTTCCTCGTGCAGTGGAACGTACATGTACTCCGGTCTTCGGCTTGTGATTCAAACGCGAGGACACAGAACATTTCCAAGAGAAAGTGGCTTTGGGCGGCTTCGGCACGTGGCAGTGCGTTCATCCATATAGGGCTCTCCGATCAAATATCAATTGGTGTCGTCTGGACAACAGTTGGCCTTCATGGAGTTGTGCACGGCATGCGACTGCCATGCTCCACATCGCACTTCTGCGCCCCGCCACCAAGGCCGTATCGGGCTTGCTCAAAACCTTACGAAGTGCTTACACATGCAGATATGGCGAAAGAAACAAAGTCGAGTAGAAGAGCACAAGTGAATGCAACTCAATTTTTCCTCCCCTTGTGACCCAAGTTCAGGCCTTGCACATCACAAGAGTGAAGTGTGTTCCATTATTGTCGTCTTGGTGACGTATGATTCTGGCCCCCCCCCACTTGTTGACCGCGAGCACGAGCTCGAGTTCCGCGCAGGGCTAAACACCGACACCTACTTAGCCATTGCTCAACGTAAGCATTTCTGGCGGCGCTGCTTTCTCGGTCTGCTCGTCATCTTCTCAAGTCTTTACCTCTACTCCAGCACCTCCGAGCGACCACGCATACCGCCAACATCTTCATCACACACCGCCTCCAGCATCATGGCTGACACGGTCATCCATCCGGACGTTGAGCAGAGTGCCGGGTAAGTTTGAGCTGCGGCAAAACTTTTTGTTGATGTCCCTGTGTGATGATCTCGTTACTTACCATGAGGTTGTCCCACGCGACAGCCGCCTCGATTGGATCGTGTGTTTCCACGTTGATGTTTCGTCGCACAAGCACCATACTCGAGAGCGGGCGCTGACAGGGTTCTGTATGCAGCACCAAGGAGCTGAAGGAGAACACGGTCATTGTGGTCCTCGGTGCGTCTGGCGATCTCGCGAAGAAGAAGACCTTCCCAGCGCTCTTCGGCTTGTTCAGAAATGGCTTCCTACCCAAGGATGTCAAGATCGTTGGATATGCTCGAACGAAGATGGACCACCAAGAGTACCTCAAGAGAGTCAAGTCGCACATCAAGACTCCCACAAAGGAGATGGAGCAGCAGCTCGACGACTTCACCAAATCCACATCATACATCAGCGGACAGTACGACAAAGACGAGAGCTTTCAAGAGCTGGAAAAGCACCTCCAAGAGCTCGAGAAGGGACAGAAGGAGAACAACCGCATCTTCTACATGGCACTACCGCCATCGGTCTTCATTCCTGTGTCCGAGCACTTGAAGAAGAACAACTACCCCAAGAACGGCATCTCTCGTATCATCATCGAGAAGCCATTCGGCAAGGACCTTGCTAGCAGCCGAGAGCTGGATCAGGCACTGCGACCAAATTGGAAGGAAGAGGAGATCTTCCGTATTGACCATTACCTGGGCAAGGAGATGGTCAAGAACATTCTCATCCTCCGATTCGGTAACGAGTTCTTCGGCGCAACCTGGAACCGCAATCACATCGACAACGTCCAGATCACCTTCAAGGAGCCATTCGGTACTGAGGGTCGTGGTGGCTACTTCGACGAGTTCGGCATCATTCGCGACGTTATGCAGAACCATCTTCTCCAGATCCTTACTCTCCTCGCCATGGAGCGCCCCATCTCATTCAGCGCCGAGGACATCCGCAACGAGAAGGTACGCGTACTTCGAGGTATGCCAGCAATCGAGCCAAAGAACGTCATCATTGGACAGTATGAGAAGTCGCTCGACGGCTCGAAGCCAGGTTACAAGGAGGACGACACAGTACCTAAGGACTCGCGCTGCCCAACTTTTGCCTCCATGGTTGCATACATCAAGAACGAGCGATGGGACGGTGTACCTTTCATCCTCAAGGCAGGTAAGGCGCTCAATGAGCAGAAGACAGAGGTCCGCATCCAGTTCAAGGATGTCACTTCCGGTATCTTCAAGGACATTCCGCGTAACGAGCTGGTGATCCGAGTCCAACCGAACGAGAGCATCTACATCAAGATGAACTCAAAGCTTCCAGGTCTGAGCATGCAGACAGTGGTCACCGAGCTCGACCTTACCTACCGAAGGCGATTCTCGGACCTGAAGATTCCAGAGGCATACGAGAGTTTGATCCTCGATTCGCTCAAGGGCGACCACTCCAACTTTGTGCGTGACGACGAGCTCGATGCTTCATGGAGAATCTTCACACCACTCCTGCACTACCTGGACAACAACAAGGAGATCATCCCGATGGGTTACCCATACGGTTAGGAAAGTCAAGGATACACGCACGTTCCCGCACTGACAATTCTGCAGGTTCCCGTGGACCAGCTGTCCTCGACGACTTCACATCTTCGTACGGCTACAAGTTCGCCGACGCCGCAGGCTACCAGTGGCCACAGCATCAGATCGAGCCAAACAAATTGTAGATCTAAGAGTTGGCTAGGGTTTCGCTGCTCTATGGAAGCTCTTCTGTGAATGTGCAGCTATTGTCAATGGGAGGACTACAACTTCGAACCAGCAGACAGAAATGATCTACACGATGATGTGCAGGAGACGGCGAAGAAATCCCTCCTCCTCCTGCAGGCCATGACCCAGGGCGCGTTAATAGACGGCGAGAACGAGCGCGGGTATATAGAGCATCAGCTTTATATGGAATGGGAAAGCCTTCCATGATGGTGCTTTATTGTTCCTCAAGGACACCACCCTAACACAGCTATCAAACTACACGTGTCTCAAAATAGTTACGCGTCCGAGCTTTCTCGAGCTACCATTTTGGGCATTGCTCCCACCACCTCAATTGCTACATCCTTTTCCTGATCTCCCCTCCTGCAACCACACATGCGGCTCCAATGTGACTGTCCAGTCATCGCAGCAGTTGCGAAGTATTCAATGTTCAACCCTCGACACGACCTCCAAACCCGCCATAACGGGCTGCCTTAAATCGACCTGCTACTCACTCGCATCACCTCTCACCACACTTGTCGCTACGTAACCACATCGCCGAAACATAATGGCAGTCTCCGCCCTCCCCTCCTCCTCCTCCTCCTCAACATGGGCCGGCCACCCACGCATCCGTGGCAGCACCGAGTTCATCCGCCTCTTCCTTCTCACCCTCTCCCTCATCGGCCTGCAATTCTGCTGGGGCACCGAGCAGACTTACGCGACACCTTACCTCCTGGCTTTGGGCCTGTCGAAGGGAAAGATGAGTCTGGTGTGGATCGCGGGTCCGTTGAGCGGGTTGATTATGCAGCCCATCGTCGGCATGATCAGTGATAGGAGCACGAGCAGGTATGGAAGAAGGCGGCCGTTCATGGTGGGTGGGACGATTGCGGTTGCGGGATGTTTGCTGGTGTTGGGGTGGGCGGAGGACTTGGTGGGGTGGTGGGTTGTGGAGGAGAGTAGGGTGAGTTGAGGGGATTTGAGGGTGGTTGAGATCAAGTTGCTGATGTTGGTAAACACAGAGGAAAGAGATCACGGTCATGGTGGCTGTTGTTGATATCTTCGTGTTGGATTTTGTGATCAACATTGGTAAGGCTGGACATAAGACAAGAGCTAGACAGACATGCTGACAACCGCACAGCACAAGCCACTTGTCGGGCACTGGTCGTTGATGCTCTGCCGGTCCACCAACAGCAGCTCGGTGCGGCATGGGGTAAGTTCATACATTTTACTGAGGCTCCGTACACCAAGGCAGGAGGTTCTGATGTGCTGAAGTGGCTAGGATGGTCGGCGTCGGCCACATGCTGGTCTTTGGGTTCGGCGCTCTTGACTTGAATGCTATCCTCCCCAGCACGCTGTTTGGCGATAGTCAGTTCAAGAAAGTCTGCTCCGTGGCAGCGATAGTCATGACCGCAACGCAGTTCACCACATGCTGGGCTGTTAGGGAACGAGTACTGGTCTCTGATGGGTATGTTCGCTTCAAAATCTTTCTGAGCACTGCTTACTTACTATCGACACAACAGCAAGTCATCGGAGAAGAGCCACGGCCTCCTCACAACGATCTGGCAGATCTACGACCGGGCTCTCTACGTCCCAGAACGCATCCAAGCAATTTGCTGGGTACAATTCTGGTCATGGATCGGCTGGTTCCCACTCATGTTCTACGGCAGTACATGGGTAGGCGAGATCTACCTCCGACACGAAGCGCCCACCGCCTCCGGCGACGCCCTCACCCAAGTCGGACGCATCGGCAGCATGGGATTGATCATCCACTCAACGGTCGGCTTCACAACATCAGTCGTGCTGCCGTGGCTTGTCACAAGCCCAGGAGATGAAGACCTGCCAGGTTATACTCCTCGCCCTCCTGAGAGCTTAAAGGGCATTGTTAACATCCCACTGATAGGGACCAAGAAGCCTTCCCTGCTGAACGTCTGGACGGTCGGATGCGCGATGGTCGCCACGTTGATGATCTGGGCGCCGATTGTGCAGTCGGTGTGGTTCGCGATCTTCTTGATGGCGATTCTTGGGATTCCTTCGGCCATTGCTGGTGTGGCGGTAGGGACGTTTATCGGTGTTGAGATCAACAAGCTCAGCTCTGCGTTGCCCTATACCACAGTCCGCAACGCTGCGAACCAGCGCGTGCGCATGTCAGAAGATGTCGAGCTGAGTGGGAGGACTACACCTACTACCTCCCGCATCCGACAAGACTCCAATGCCTCCGCGCCGGACCCATCAACAGGCGAGCTCAGCGGGATATACCTGGGCATTCTCAACATCTACACGACCCTACCTCAATTCGTCGGCACGGGAATCAGTTGGGTGGTTTTCTCGATTCTAGAACCGGGAAAGAGCCCAGAACTCGCGACGGACGCGCATCCGGATGAACATCATTCGACTGAAGGTCTTAGTGGGATTGGCGTTTGCTTATTCGTTGGGGCGATGTCGTCGATCGTTGCGGCGAAGGCTACTAGACGGCTCAAAGAATAGATGTACAGTAGAAATGGGTCATGCAAATGCCGCTTGATAGATTCAATTGCCGCAGTTCTGTCCTTTGGTGCGCTCGTTGTCCGATCGGTGCGTTGCTCCGCGGAGTGTAAAGATCTACGCGGCCTGTCTACTTGCTCGATCGTGTTCCCGACCGTGGTGCGATTCTCGTATGATCGGATAGAGAAGACAGCCCGTGTACTGTAGCAGGGAGCTTCCAGGCACGCACCTATCAAGTGCAAACAATTTGCGTTGGGAATGTGCCTGACTTATACTAAGGCGCGTCCTGCAGATACAGTATACTTCATGCTAATACCTATAAGCTTACTGTGGCGTCGTTGTTTGCGTGTACCTATCCCGATGCGCGCACCACGACATATACAGATTTGGGACAGCTCCAATGGCTGCTGGGTTTGCTATTTTTCGAGCAGTGCTTTCATCATCAGTATATGTACGTCGTATGCAGTAAGCAATTGGCGCGCTCCGGCCCTGTCGCTCCTACAGACACAAGAAGATTCCAGCCTCGGCCCGGCTGGGCTGGGATTTGGGTATTGGTCCAATCTCCTGGAACAACCGCAGGGTGAGACATCTTTTGCGCCGTGGCAGTGGCGAGTCATCGGTCGCAAGCCGTTCACCGCTTTCTAATTGCTATCGCATGGCGGTTTGGTCTATAGAGGCGTCGCAAGGTCCAGGTGGAAGAGTCAAGGTCTTGGCCATGCGTGAGACAAAATTTATTTTAGCTGCGGGAGTGGGACGATTGTGGCTAGAGCTATATAGATAGCTGCGGACCGCCGCTGTATGCATCTACCCTTGCTGCTGGTGCATTGTGTTGAGGAGGTGATGAGGAGGAACGACTCGTGATGATGATGGCGATGGAGTGCAGCAGTTCTGTTGTGTTCGGTTCGCTGGCCGGATGGTGTTGATGCCGCGGCGTGGTTCGGTTCATTCATGTTGGCAGCACCAATCATTCGAGGCAGAAACGTCACACTCTCTCACAACGTGAGCCGTTAGACTACTGAACGGCCCTAACGACAACGGCGGCCGGCGGCATTTCGCATGGTCTCGTTGCGGTCATATGAAGGCGCAGAGCTGTTTGAGAGTGTTTGCTGAGGCAAATGAGTAAGGATCGCGGGTTACGTTGGCAAGAATGCGTTGCCGTAGCGGTGCGATGATATGTAGCAGAGCGGCGCTGCCGTATGCGTGTTTCCCTCCCATACGACGGCTGTTCTATCGTGCAGCTGGCAAGGACATGCGGCCTTGCGAGTGTGGCTCAGGCCGCCTCAGGCTGGACAACCGGGCAGTAGGAAAGACCGGGATGGACGGCTGTCATTGCATATTGAGTCGCTGCGGGGCCGGGTGGTGGACGGGATAGGGATGAGATGAGATCAATGAAGGAAGGCTTTCGGAAAGTATTGCGTTCATGAAACCTTCCCATTTGCGCATGGCATGAACTTGGTGGCATTGCGCTGTGTTGTTGTGGCATGGCACTGAGCAAGCGAGCACGGAGGATCTGCGACCTGTAGGCATATCATACATAGCAGATGGCCATCTCTCGAGTGCGCTGCGATGCGTGCGCTGTAGTACAGCATTGGCGTCATTATCGGGTCGTGGTGGGTGGTGCACTGGGTGATGTGAAACTGCACCATTTATTACGGTATTTGGTGAATGCTGGCAGGCGATCGACGGATATGATATGATGCACGCGGCACCTGAAGCTCCTCGTCAATGCCAAAGTCTATTTGCCCGGGTGGGCTTCCTACAGTACATTTGCCTGTCCTGTGCTGTCTGCAATCACCCTCTCCTGCGCCGCCTGGTCCATGTGTTCTTTCTGTTCAGCAGTTGGATTTCTGGTGCAGGCGCCGGAGGCATAGTGCTCGTATGTTCTTCTTCACCTTATCACCCACCGCTCGTCCGCCTTGCCTGCGACGTCATTGTATGCCACTGACCCCCCCCCCACCCCCCCGGCGTGTCTGCGCGCGTGCGAACTGCAATAGGCAGATGTCCTAAAGAGGGACACGAGCCACTCATCTCCGAGCGACTGAGTTCTACGACGGACCGGGGCAGGCGATGTCTTCTGCCCGGAACAGCAATGACAGCTCCTGGGCCAGAAGGAGGAGCATCTTCGCCCTAACTGCCCTCAAGTATTCTTCCTCCTCGTCCGACCACCATGGCGACGCCAGTGGTGCTGTCAAGCAGTCCAAGACGCTGACCAAGAAACACAAACACATCCGCACGCCGAGCTTATATACGAGCCTCGACCATCCGGACGTAGCAAGAGAAGACCACGCCGCGTCGAGATCGCCGTCCAACCAGCTGCCGAAGCCTCGCGCAAGACGGCCGTCGCTTGCCATGAGAGCGTCGAAGCGGCCGCCATCAGTCTTCGAGTCGCTGAAGAATAGCGTGCGGGGCAGCAACGAGGAGCTCATGGGCGGCCGGCTTACCAACGGCGAACTCCTCTCAACCACATCCTCGAAATCACCTTCCGTGAGCTTTGAGACTGCTGTCATGGATGGTCTCCCACCCTCGAGGACCGTGCTGCACCATGGCGAGGTCCAGACGAGCGCGGGCATGTTCCGCAAGAAGAAGGAATACCTGGTGTTGACCGACAACTATATCCTTCGCTACAAGTCTCAAGCGAAAGCTGCCGAAACTTTCAAGACGATATCTTCTGCAGCTGGTCGTAGTCCTACCGTTCGGCATGGCTCCATGCCCTCGGGCGGGTCTCAGAGCGACCTTCAAACGCTTTCCGACTCATCTGGCGACAAGAATGGCAGGGTGCCATTGCGCCAAGTGGTAGCAACGCACAAGCTGGACGATGGGAAGCCACACTTCGCGCTGGAGATATGCTACTTGGACGAGGAGCCTGGCCAGGCTTCTTCGATCACACTTCAGTTCAACAATCCGGAAGAACGGGATGTGTGGCTGGTCAAGATGCGGTATGCTGTGGCCGAGGCACGACAACGTGAGACTGCATACATCTCGCCCTACAATCTTGAGAACGCATGTAGGATTGTGGAAAGAGACAGCGACTACGACCCTTCGAATTTTGCCATCTTCAAGGTCGTGCAGCGACAACCAGCGGCGAAGTCGGGGAGCAGGTCATCATCTGACGATGTGACCAAAGTAGCTTCCACAGTTTGCTTTCTCGCCATTGGTGTACACAAGGTACATTTGATCCAGCTCTTCAAGCCTGTAGTACGGAGCTCGAGTCCGTCACTGCCTAACAACAACTCGCAATGCTGCTACGGGATTCTGACGCTGTCATCCGTCAAGGTCAGTAGCATTGACGACACATTCGACCTGACCTTTCGACAGCCATTGCAAAAGGCACGAACATTACACCTCGCATCTGCCGCATCGCACGAGATCGCCGCTCGACTATGCTTCTCAGAGAATTACTTGCGACCGGAGTGTGGCCACCGACTCTTCCGCTTCATCGCACCGGCCGACGTAGAGAAGATCCTTGCGCCGCCCGTTGCTAGCGACGTTGAAGAGCACTGTTGCTTGGACCGAACATTGATCGCATACTGTCTCGCGTACGGTGTGAATCCTTCGAACGTGCGCTACACCCTCGACTACAATTGCGAGGACGCTCCTCGATTTGTGCTCCTCCCTCCTGCCGATGCTCGTCGCCCGAGCTATGGACCTCTCGAACTACTAGCTATCATGCGCGCGCTAAGATACAACGAAAGCTTTGGTAGCTTGTCATTTGCAAACGTGCCGCTGGACAGTCTGAACGGACTTCACGACAACTATGGGCAGGAACTGGTCTGTTCGCGCACGAAGCGCGGTACGCCAATCCGATTGACAGCTGAAGAGTTGAGTCGATCTTCGCTATTGGTGCAAGAAGTCCGAGCTCTGGGTGCGACAAGTAAACGTCTGCGGCGGCTGGACTTTTCTGGTTGCATCACGTTGAAGCATGCAGCGACAGATCCGACAGAGGACGAAGCAGGCCGGACGAAGGATATTGGCTGCGGCATAGTGGAAGCGCTGTTCCCACTTTGCAAGTACCAGACCACGAATGTGGACTGGGTCTGCCTCAACGGGATTGAGCTCAGCGAGACTGATCTGGACTATCTGGTTGGCGCGGCCGTGGATAAGTCTTGCCACTTTCGTGCAATAGAACTGAATCGATGCGGGCTGAATGACCGAAGCTTGGGCTTGATACTTGATGCGCTACGAGTACAGGAGAATACTCTGGAGTCGTTGCAAATCGCAGGCAATGGTGCGCGGCTGAATCCTGGCACGTTCGACAGCCAGTTGGGTATGTTTGGCTTCATCAGAAAGCTGGACTTTTCCAATGTGTCGAGGACCTCGGGAGCCGAGCCTTTCATTACAGCAGAAACGCTGCTGGTGTGGCGTCTTCAGGAATTACGCTTGAGTGGCACCTCATTGAACGCGGCCACTATTGACGCTATCTCGACGTATCTCGCTCATCCACAATCGGACACCTTGCACGAGCTCTACCTGAACAACACGTACCTTTCTGGGAAGGACATCGCAACGCTGCTGCATAGTCTCTCGTATGATCATGGGCCGGCACGCAACATGCATTTGGACATTAGTCAGTGTCAACTGACCAAGGGCCTGGAGAAAGTGACACAAGCTATGTCTAGCGGCAAGACGCCGACACATCTGAGCATGAGGGCCATAGAGTACAAAGATGAGCACCATTTCCAAAAGATCATCGCAGCGGTGACTGGTAACAAGACAATGCAATTTTTGGACATGTCGCAAACGGCATTGCCTGGCGATGCCAGCGAGGACACTTGCCGTGCTTTGAGCAAATTGCTCGCGGAAAACGATTCCCTTGTTGAGCTGGATCTGTCGGGCGACGACTCAAGGTTGGCCACTTCCAAGTTTGGCCCTGGTGTCAACGACGCACTAGCTGGCTTGAAGGAGAACAAGACGATGCAAATATTCCGAATCGAGAAGCAGAAGCTTGGATTTCAAGGCGCAAGTACCCTCGCGGAAGTCCTTCGCGTCAATCACACGCTACTGGAGATTCATTGCGATAACAATGACATACCGCTGCACGGCCTGACGGACCTTGTCAACGCACTCATTGACAACACAACGTTGATCCATTTGCCCACCATGAGCGACGGCCGTGCAGCGGCCTTCAGGTCTGCCGAGGCCACAATGAAAGTGATGGCAGACCTGGAATCGCCGACCTCGCCAGTGCATTCGAAACATGGGCATTTCGGGTCGACTGCTGTCAAGCGCGGGTTTTCACACGTCAAGAAGACCACGCAGCGCGCGACTTCCTCCATGCACACACCCTCGTTCCCAGCTCTTCCTTCCAGCAGTCGTTCGTCGTCTTCGCCGATACGGCGCAACAACTTGCCATTGTCACTGACGTTGCCAGGAGGTAAGGCGAAGCATGGTCGTAGTCCGACCGGCTCGATTGCTGCACCTCCTGCTGGCTTCACTGTACAGGACATTCAGACTACTCATCGACTGCTGAGCGAGCAGTGGGACAGACAGTGCTATCGGCTTGATCAATATCTCAACAGAAATCTCTGTTTGCTGAACAATATCCCAGTCAATATGGAGATCGAGGATGAGAAGTTTGAGCGACCAGCATCTGTGGGATCGATCGGGAAGATGCTCGAACAGGTCAAATACGACACTACTCCCAAGGCCGAAAAGGATCAGTACTTTGTTTCTACAGAAGACGCACCTGATCTGCATCTGCATCAAACCAAGTCCACTGACAGCCCCAAGCACGCAATGAGCTTCAAGCAATTTATATTGGAGAGTGGCCCTCAGACCCCAAGCTCGCCCGAAGACTGGGACCTCGAGGGACGAGCGAAACAGCTCCGTCTCGACACAAACATGGACAACTTTGAAGAACCGCGAACGCCGACGCAACAAGCTTTCTCCACGCAAGCCGCACTGACTACTTCAATTCAATGATGATACACTACTACCCGCATGTAATTTTTGGCGTACTTTTCGGAAGGGGTTGAACTGGATCTTGGCATATGGCAATGTGTAGATATGTGGCGATGAGTGCATTTGGGAAGGCGCTTTTGAAATGTTAAGGAAAAGAAAGGGGGGGGGCGGTGAAAGCACAGCATTGCACTCGTACGAGGCATAGAAGACGACAGCGTTCGCGCGCGCATTAATGCCAGCACGGATTGGGCGGGATGAGTTGAAGGATGTATATATTCAGCAGCATGAGAAGGTGTAAGATGAGTGTAGGTGCTGCACAAACGAGCTTGAAGAGTCATCATCTGTCATCAAGCTATCAACGCATTACCTATGATCGCCTTGCCACATGAAAGCATAACTCCATACGCCATGCCAACGCCGAAAGCCAGCATTCGTGATCGCACAGTTCTTTAATCACTGCTAGAACACCCCCTACATCCACAACTCACACACTGAATCTCCTGATCCTCCTTCAACTGCTCCCTCGGCACGCGGCAAATACACGTACTATTGAAATTCGTCTCCTTGGTCTGAATACACCGCAGACAGCAGAGTTTCTCATACCCCTGCTTCTTCCACTTCGCAATCAGGTTGGCGTCGGCGTAGCCGTTCTTCAGCAGCCAGTCGTACAGCTGCTTGGAAATCGCCTCTTTGTCGTAGTAGAGGTCGTAGATGTAGCGGGACCCTACACGGGGGGAGGAGTCAGAAGAACTGAAGAAGATCTGGGCGCCCGCGCGTCTTGGCCGCTCGCTGCTAGGATCGTCTCACCTTGGCGGACGCCCCCCCTGGCGGGCTTGATGTGGAGGGGGGGTTTTTTTTTCTTTCCCCTGTGGTGTGGAATGTGCTCGGTAGTCATGTGGGTTAGGAGGGGTACGTACGTTGGTGGGTGATTTGGAAGATGGGCCATTGCATTTCGTGCTTCTTTTTGCCTTCGTGGCTGGCGTTTTCGGCGTCTTTCATTTTGTTGGTGAATTCGAGGAGGGTGTCTTCCAGGTCGTCGAAGCCGTCTGGAGGGGGCTTGCGGTTCTTGGAGGTGCGGATTGCGGGCATTGTGGTGTTTGTGGTTCTGGAGAGGTGTGCGTGTCGAGTAAATGGTTCTGGATATTGTCTGGTGTTTGTTGATGTGGTGAAGTTTTACGCATATGGGAGTGGCGCATGTAAATGCACGGACGGGCTTGATGACTAACCCGTCGCGAAACCGTCGCGTGCAAGCAGCTTGCCAACTTCGTGAAGTGAAGCTCTGCAATTCATCAACCACGTGCTTGACACATTACTACCGCAAACATGGGGGATACAGATTACCGCCGCGACTACAGGCCCGGAGGTGGTAGACCGAGAGGAGGTTACCATGGCGGCAATCGCAAACGCGGTCGTGGTAAGTAGAAGTCTCCTGAATGCGTTGCGATCAGCATTGGCATATGAACAGTGAGCTGACTTCATCCGATGCAGAGGACGACGAATACGACCAGGGCTACCGCAATCAACGCCAACGCCAAGAGCCTCCGCCAGGCACGAGGATCCGACGAGGCCTGTGCGAAATCGCCGAAGACCACGGCAGACTTCCCCACGAAGTCGCTGGCAACCTTGCGAAACTCGCCGCCGATAACTACGACGACGACTACGTAAAGGAGACATTTGGTGTTGTTGCTCTTGGAGTGGTATCGGAGCAGCCATTCAAGATCCCTTTCATCGCCGCCGTGGTCCAGTACGCCAACATCGAGAGGTCCGAGGTTGCGCAGGACGTCATCAACCGCACAGCAGAGAAGCTGCAGCAGGCGCTCGAGGCAGGACAATGGCGGCAGGTCAAGCTGTTGCTGCGCTTCCTGTCATGTCTGATTGAGCTCTTCCAGGAAGATGGTGTCCTACCGATTCTGGATGAGCTGTTCAGCCGTGCTGCAGATCTGCAAACAGAATCTCAAGAGGATGCGATCGGAATTGAGCTGGTGAAGATTATCCTGCTGACCATTCCATACCTGATCGCAGCTTCGAAGGACGAGACGCTTCCGCAGAAGGTTGCCGAGCTGCTGGAGAAGACCGACATCATCGCATCCACGACCCACACGCTCGAGGCGCTGGTCGATCCGTACCCGACAACCAGCGAGAACGAGGAGAAGGCTATGACCTGCGCTAGCGTCATCTCGCTTCTGCAGTCACAGCTGAACGAAGAGGCGAACAATGGTTGGAAGCTGAGTTGCATACCACGGGTCTTCGACCCATCCTTCAAGCCTGGTGCCAAGAAGGAGAGCAAGGAAGAGGATGGCACGGAGGACACGAATGGCACCGGCGAGGTCGCGGATCCAGTCAAGCACGCATTCCCTGCCATCAATGTGCCATCTCCCATACAGTCAGGATCTCGCCATCTGCTGCCAGAGCTGTACTTCTCCATCTTCGCCGACCAGGACATTGAGTCTGTCCCCCCAACTTCGAACATCGCCTCCTCGCTTCTCCGCGACACGATCACTGACACGATCAATCTTCTGGACTTCAACCGAAACGTCGTTGCCAAGTACCTCACAGAAATCGACTGCTTCTGGACCAAGGACACATTCGTAAAGCGATCGACCACCTTCGACAAGCTGCGCGATATTCAGGACGGCCGACCTACCTGGAAGCCCGAGGATATCGTCATCGACGCCATCTTCTCACAGATCTTCCAGCTGCCTACACCAGAGCACAGACTCATCTATTATCACTCGCTGATCACCGAGTCCTGCAAGATCTCTCCAGGTGCGGTTGCGCCCACACTGGGTCGCGCCATCAGATTTCTCTTCCGCAACATTGATCAGATGGACATGGAGCTGTCGTACCGCTTCATGGACTGGTTTGCCCACCATCTCAGCAACTTCGAGTTCCGATGGAAGTGGACAGAATGGTAAGCAATATATGGCACTGACGTGACGATAGAACTGACGTGGCACAGGGAGGGCGATGTTGATCTTCCTGACCTTCATCCGAAGAAGGCATTCATCAACGGTGCTTTAGACAAGGAAATACGGCTGTCATTCGCCAAGCGTATACGCGAGACACTACCGTCTGTGTACCACGGCCTGATTCCGGCGAGCAAGGAGAAGGACATGCCAGACTTCAAGTACAGTAACGATGCCACCCCCTTCGCGAAGGAAGGTCGCGAAGTGTTGGCAGCGCTGAAGAAGAAGGCACCGGAAGAGGAGATTCAACGCCTTCTTGACTCCGTACACGAGCAGGCCGCTGCACTGAACTTCGCCGACCCACTGGTACCAAGCACCGACATCTACATGACTTCGATCCTCAGCATCGGCTCCAAGTCACTGTCGCACGTTCTATCTACCATCGACCGCTGCAAGGACCGTCTCCTCAACATCGGCCAACAGTCCGAAGCAGCTCGACGACAGATCATCCAGTCTGTGGTCGACTTTTGGGCAGATCACCCAGGCACAGCCGTCAACATCGTTGATAAGCTGCTCAACTACATGATCATCACGCCTATGTCCGTCATCCAGTACGCTCTGCACGATCGCATGGACAGAGGTCGCGCACTCGCCTCTTCTCAGATCTACGAAATGGTCTCAATCACCATGTTCAAGGTCACCAACCGCGTCCGCCAAGTCTTACGCGAGCGCAACAACATGAGCTTACCTTTCGACCAGCGCAAGCAGATTGATGAAGCACTTCCACGCGAGCGTGAGGGTATGAGGGAGCTTTTCGCTGCTATAGAGGATGCCGTCTCTGCTGTTGCCAATGGTGCTCAGGACGAGATGATTGAGCGCTATGATGGTGACAGTGCGGAGCGAGACTTGATTGTGCTGTGGGGCAACCGTTGGACTCGAGTCTGGAGACGCAAGGCAGCGGTTGAGGAAGCGATTGTGGGCGATGAGGCTATTGGACCCCTTGAGGAGCCGCCTGCGGTTGAGGAGGTACCCGAGGCTAACGAGGCTGTGGATGAGTTTGACCAGGTATCGTAAATGGGCCGCATGTATCAAATAGAGCGCCCCTTACAAGAACGTGATTCCCATTCACCCTCCTTCCAGAGCGGATAGAGATCACAGCGATTCAGGACGCAGCGAAGGTTCTTCATGCTCAAGAACACAGGGCCACTAAGGCGCGCCATCCTTCTCGCGAGGGGCGAAGTAAGAATCAAGACAGGCTGAATGCCTCGTCGGTCTTTCTGACAGTCTACTACACCTGACCAACCTGGACCTCGGAATGGATGCGACAAGTCTTTCTTCCATCAAGGCGGCGTTTTCTGGCCAGGCCTAATGTTATTGCAGGCAGTGCATGCCAGCAGTAACTTCTCAATCACATCCTCCCAACACACCGCCGTACACTGTTGCTAGACGTCTTTAGACTGACGGGCAAGTAAGGTTGGTGAAGCTATGGAGCGACCGAAGCTTGTCAAAACTCGTCGTTTTGAGCGACGCAAACAAGGACTTTATAAGTGGTTTCGCGAAGTATCATCATCATCGTGTGATGGCGAACCTACCATTCCTGGCCACTGCTACCCATCGAACGGATGGCGAGGCCTCAGAGCTGCCTCAAAGGTCGGCGATGAAGGCCGACGGTGGGACGCTGGACGTGATCTTCGCAATGGCATGTGCGGGAGGAATAGGGATCTAAGAGTGAGAACGTGTGACCGGACCGGACTCCAGCCTTTTTAGGCTGACTGCAATATCTTGGAAAATCGAGTGTTGTGCTGTGGCACTGCGTGCTCATCTCCCTGCCAGATGCTAGCCTATCTTCTTCCTTCGCTTGTTCAGAGCGATGAGAATGATCGTACGGAAGAATGCTCGAGGCACATGATGATCCGGGATTCATCTCAATTTACGGCTATCCACGGCGATCTGATGCTCGGCTGGAGGAGTACAATCGCCGTATCACATGAAGAAGGTCCATACACTAATACCTGGCGCACGTACGTCTAGCCTACTCATTTCCACACTCAGGCTTTGTTCATGCGCCACCTCGCAGTCTGCCCTTGGCAGTATCATGCCGAGATCCGTCCACCACTTCCTGAATGTGTAGGTTTCAATGCTCTCCGCTCATTGTTGACACAGGGCACTCGGACTTGGAAACAGACATCTGTTTCCTGTCCTCCAATTTACCTGGTTTCATCTCCCGTGCGAGATCTTAGTCTTGATTCACAACATTTCCACATCCTCATCGTCTTCCATGGACATACCGTCAGTGTTCGTATGTGATAACCATGACGTCCACATCATCACAAGAGTGGTTTCGAATCTTCGAGCCTATATTCCTCAGGTGGGGAGTATATCACCGACGTGCTGGGAAAGTTCTGAAACGCGGTGAGGTATACCATACCGCAAAGGTGCAAGACGCGAGGCTCAAGCCACAAGCGTATAGTCAAACGTGAGGACATCCAGTACTGCAATCAAGCGAGAGCATGCGCACGAGTCGTAGACATGGCAACGTCCAAGCCATCACTGGAGTTTTCCTTGCTTTGCACAACGTTGTGGTTCTTCAGCTTGGCGGTTCTGAAAGGCCGTGCAACTATGACGATGCGGCATCGAGATGGTTTATGGTTCGCCCCGAAGGTCTGGTACTATAGCGAGGGCACTCCCCGGCCGCGTTGCGTCACACTACCCGTCGTAGATGGAGTCCATTCCGTCTGGCATTGCCTCAATTAAGCAATTAGTTGCCGCACCATAGAGATAGCATCTAGAGGGCAGATCGAGATGCCACGCATGGTTGTCGAGTGATGTCGATACCGCAGACTTGGCATGATTCATCTGACGATAGCGTAACAGTCGCGAAGACATATGCACGCACGGCTCCGTGGTGTGGTGATTAGGCATGGCACAGCGACATGCTTCCTGTGAGCCATTCTAGCTCCGTTGCGGTACGATGGGGGTACTTCTTGGCTGCTGAGTAGATGTTTCTTGGAACGAACCTGAGTCGCTATGAGACTCTGCGACGATGATTGATAATTGACGCTCGCGAGTGCTCTCAATCCCGCGCTACGTTGCATATGTGATGTCTATTGCCCCTTGTGCTTAAGTTTGTCCGAACTGTACGGAGTCTTCAAGGCATGATGATAGCCATCATGAACAGGCCGGCTGTAGCAATCTTGTCCAGATGCAATACCAGCATCCACTCATCTGATTCAACAAATCGTCGATCAAAAGTTGGTTCGTGGGTCTGTACTTACGACGATGTTTCATCATAAGCTCCGTGAGGCCAAGGAGGTCTGTGTAGCTCGTTTGCCTGATCTTTTCCCCTTTGATAATAAGTCTCGAATGACTTGTGGCAGGCTTTCGCAGTGCTTCCACCGTATGGTGGCCATAAGGAGACGACGAGTGCCTTGGTCTCCGATATGCATTCAGTAGAGCCTTCTTGGGCTCGTACATTGAGCCCACAGGGAGATGGAGGACGCATGGCTCCGAGCTTGAGCTTGGGATTAGTTGGCCGCACATGTGACGATCATGCAACATTGAAAGCTTTGACCTAGTGAGGAGGGCCGCCGAGCTGCGCGGCAGGGTACGTCGGAGGTGGCTGTCCTCTGCATGGTGCATCATTAGATATTCTTCCAGTACGCGTACCGAACACCTCGTGGTGAAGCCAACAGCCTGCTCAATCCGGACACGGGATGCGGGTTCGACGAACAGTGAATGCCTTCCTGACTGGTCGCACATCAAACCGCTAAAGTCTTGGCTATTGCTTACCGCAAACTGCTGAAAGCAAACTCCTCCGTACTAGTGGCTGTCATCCATGTACCTCGGCAGGCATGCAGTCCCTGTAGCCACGCATGTTATTCAGCATGCTTACGCCCAATGGAACAGGCGATTCGCAGGCGACACCTGGCCTTGCGTTGTCCCAGGCTGCTCCTCGTACTGCGATCATGGTGCATGGTTGCAGTGGGGCGAAATTGGCCTGCTGGGTCATCGCCTCGACCCTGCGTGGACAACTCCGCATGGCAAGTAGCGCTACTAGCCGTGCGACATCAGATCAGACAAATCGAGCACGCTGTCACGCAGTCCGTCGAAATCACGAGTAACAAATTGCCGAAAGGAGCCAGACTGCAGATGTCGGAGACATGTCGGCGACAAGGCCCCCAGCTGCGGCCGATATGAAGGTGCTTGCAACTTGGCGGGGTTGGCCGGTGGATTAGGTACCTAAGAGCACGTGGCGGTGGTGGATCAGGTTGCCTATTGCGTTCATTTCGATCTAATGCTGCCTCGTGTACCAGAATAGAGTTGTTGCAAAGCTGATGTGTTCTGGCGTCGTTACAATAATATGTGATGGCTCAGTTCTAGCAGGCGCCTGCGACAGTGGAACAGCACCATAGTTCTATTGAAAGACCGTGTCCACTTACAACAAAGCTTAGAGCAGGACTCACCACTTCTAACTTGCAAGCCAGAGGTTCTGGGAGCGTGAGGGCGCTGTCAAGTACAGCTCTGTGTAGAAGTGCCGGCCGGCGTCTCTCCACTGAGAACAGATGGGCTTGTGCAGACCCAAGGGTGCTGTTTAGCAGCGCCTATTCGAGGAGCGCAATCGTATAGGAGCCGGACTGGGGCACCACCCACACACTCGCACATGCTCAACTGAGATGCAGGCCTGTCGAGGATGCTGGTCTGAGTGCTCGAACGTGGTTAGAGGGTGCAGGCCCTTGTTGGCGGAGACCCTGTACCCCGAAGTGCATTTCGAGAATGCAAGGGTCACTGCGTCGAAGATGGGAACTTTCTCCTCGTTCCTTGCTGCATGAACTGCCGAGGGCATCCTGTTGGAAGGCGGCAAGGTGAAAGCTTACACGGAGTCCGAGAAATCTGATCATTCCAACAAGATGACGGCAGCCATTGACAGCCAGATACAAGCGAAGGCCCGGCTCTTCCGGTAGGCCACTTGTTCCAGCGTTGTCGACTGAGCGGAGATGTTGGGGTCAGGAAACTCCTCCCTACCGGACAAGGTCACCACGACCAAGGCTGGCGTGGGTGTGGTGTGCTGAAATTTGCGCGCGGGCATTGGGTCGCAAGTATTGACGAGGATCGCCACCTCGCTTCCAACACACGAGTCCAGATGGGTGCTTCGCGTCGGCAGTGCAGAAAGCTCGGTAGTCCAGAGCTGTATGATAGAGTACAGAACATGTAAATCACGATGGGTTCGTGTGCAGTTTACGAAACTCTGCGACAAAACGGTTGATGCTTGTGATATATAGAGTTTGCATTAGAGCGGCTGGCAGGCTCGGTAATGGAGCCTAATCCCATGTGCTCAACCACTCTGTTATTATGAACTGTGAGTCTGCTTGCCCGTGGTTTCCAGAAAGCCTCAGAGCATCTAGTCGGGTGTTAGAGTTGTAGTGTAACGGTTGCCATGTGCGCCATACACGGTAGAAGTTACATCATTGTCTAAAA
Source organism: Mycosphaerella arachidis (assembly GCA_001297265.1). Lineage (NCBI taxonomy): Eukaryota > Fungi > Ascomycota > Dothideomycetes > Mycosphaerellales > Mycosphaerellaceae > Mycosphaerella > Mycosphaerella arachidis. The sequence continues at coordinate 55,421 of LIHB01000015.1, forward strand.
TGATGTTGCTGGTATGCGAGAGTTCTTTAACGCAGGCTTGGGTTACATGCCGTTCAGGACATCTGCCGTTCAAGGCATGACAAGGGAGGTCGCACGTGTGCTTCGGCAATTTTCCTGACTGCAGTTGATCCAACGAGGACGACGGTGATAGCCGTAGCTGTCGTGGCCACCCACGAGGGAGTGAGCTGGACGCATCCCACGCGAGCGCTGGCTCCTCTCCGCAGGCCAACAGGCAGGTTGTGAACGGGATTCTACAGAACCTGGATATGCCCAGATCGTGGTGACCAAGAGGTCCTTACTCTCCAGTCCAGGCCATCAGTTCTTGGATCTTGGGGTTATATGACAGCTGACTCACATTGACTGTGCGCTGTTTATCGTCGTCCGTCGGCAAAGGTCGGCGGCTGACTGCATTGCCTCGTGATGGTGAGGTGAACGAGATCAGACATACAGGGATGCACACGGCCATCTTTGCATATGACCAGGCAAATCTCGGTTCTGATACGCCACAAGGCATCGACAGTGTTCGGACTCATGGAAATATTTATCAGCCACAGCGTGTGCCACGGAGGGTGCTCGAAGCTGCAACGATGAAAGTTGCAGGCGTCGAGAATTGGTCCAAGAGGCTCAAACGGAGTACCTTGAACGTCCAATGGGTCAGTGAGCACATTGCGAGCGCATGCAATACGAAAGATTGGTATGTGCGTCGAAAGCACGCTCTTGATCCGACATGCAGCGCTGGAGGTGCAACAGTGTCTGGAATGATATGCTGACCGATTGTCCCAAGCATTCGTTTCAAGTCTTCCCAACATGTCCATCGGCATCTTTCTGACACAACGACAGCTCTGAGCCAGTACACTCGCATGGCATAGCGTAGATCGTTCTGCAGCGGCCTCGACCGTGCCGTGAAGTAGTGGCAACGATACTACATCTCATATACCATGCATCATGACTCGGCATTGCTGAAAGCGTCGTCCTTGTTTCCGGGATTGTTATCACCGGAGTTTCCCGCTCCGTGCAGACCTTTACATCCGGGATTGTTATCACCGGAGTTTCCCGCTCCGTGCAGACCTTTAC
>LIHB01000015.1:60784-382741 GCA_001297265.1 Mycosphaerella arachidis
GGATTGTTATCACCGGAGTTTCCCGCTCCGTGCAGACCTTTACATCCGGGATTGTTATCACCGGAGTTTCCCGCTCCGTGCAGACCTTTACATCCTGCATTGGTAGAGGCACCATCCGCGTTGGAACGCTGTGAAGGCACTGAGGAATCGGCGTTGAATCGCATCAGCTGTGCTCGTAAGTGACGCGCCTATAGCTGTGGAAATGGCCCAGAATGAGCACCACGCATAGGTAGTATGAGCCGCCTCCCAAGTGCTCGCCTGGGGCGTTGCCTGGTCGTGCCCAGCCTGTCGACTTCAAGTATACCAAGGTGGCTGTTGAGACCTCAACCAGTGGTTGAGAAGACCAAGTAGTTTGGCACGAAAGTGACGGCCTTTGATAACGATTTCCCGCATTTGAGCAGCTGTGAAGGTGTTTTCTGATCGGCGAGACAAGCTGTTAGACCGGATCAGAATTGCTGCGACTTCTCCGACAGTCAAGTTGCATGACTTATAACACTCGTGCTGCTCATGCTGGAACATGACACCTGATCCGCCCTCAGTACAACTAGACGCAGCGCACTGAGACCGTGACAGACCAGGTTACCAAGGTATATCGATTTCTAGCCACCAGTTGAGAGAGCATGGCGTCACTCACTTCTGGCTTTGGGCGATAGGGCTATTCACTACAGGCCAGACGTGAGCTTGGTAGTGGTTCATGCGACTACTCCTCTGGCGTTAGACCAATCCACAACGAGCACAACTACATGGCTGTGATCATTGGTTCAACAACGCAACTGGTTGCTGGCCATCAGCAGCGCGGATACTTCCGTGGATTCCTAGCAGCTAGAGCAGCTAGCCACGCATGCGGCCGACAGCCAAAAGGGCCCACCCGATTTCGCACTCTGCGCTGTACAACCCGAATGGTGTCTTTTCGCACGGGAAATCTAGTCGGTCTAATAGCGCAGTGTACGACGAGTCGATCGACTTATAAGTGTCGAATACAGAAGGTGGTCTTTCGGCAATATACTGTAGTGAATTCCGGACGAAGCTGGGCTTGGCTGGGCCTTTTAGACTGTCAGCCGCGTGCCACGATCCGTCGAGCCCCGCCTTCTACATCTGGGCGACAGGTGGTGCAGCTAACGCTTCTCGACTCACCGTCGAAATGACATCCGGTGATTGGATCGCATGCTGTCTGAAACCAGCCGCGACAGTGTGTCAACTGACAATGGTAGTGAAGCGGCGTGTCAGTGCCTCAGTGGCTTTTGCAGCGTTGGCAACAGCGCCAGCGAAGAATCCTGGTTACAACAATGGAATGTGCCGCGGAAGGTCTGCAGATCCCCAAGCGAGGCTGGGCATCGCCGCACAGTCGATCAGTGGGTTTCTGACCGAGCAGAAGATGAGTTGCATCACGAGCCTTCAGGAAAAATCGTTGTTGGTGGCATTCATACAAGTGTGAAGTCGTAGCATAGGCATCTCTGATGATGGACCATGAACCGCTGTCGGTAGCTGCCATAGAGTTCGCGCCATTCAAGGAACGCTGCAGTGGGCGGCAACCAGTCCCGGACTAAGTGTGAGCCAATCTTGCTAGGTGTTGCTCGATGGGGAGGTGTGTTCATACCGGTTCCCGGTACAAGGCTGCTGATGGTCAGTCCTCGACGCCGTGCTCGGGAAACCTAAGCCTTCGCCTGCGACTGGCGAATTCGTACTCAGTGGCCACCGTACTGAGGACGGCTGCGCTAGGAGGAAGCTGCCGCCAGGATGCTGAATGGCTGCAATGTCGTGACAGCAGCTGTGCGACGTGCAGACTGCAAAAGCGTTTCCGGATGAGGGACCGGGTGCTCGCGAATGGCGATGGCAGTCTACAAGGATTCAGGTAGAACAGTCATCAGTGGTGAGAAGGATTTGAGATTTGCTCTTCTGCTCATAGATCGTCCGGTCAAGTCGGACCATGCAGAAGCCAGAGAAACGTTCGAGACGAGGCAGCTTGACGATCACTGCAAGCCGGCAGCACGGTTGGCTGCGTGCATTCGGTGTTGAACTCTGCGCGCGGCAGCCCGGCAAACGACCAACATCGGCGAGAACCTGATAAACCCCCAGATCTGATGGTGGTATCGATGATGAACTTGCGGCGGGCGAAAACAAGAAGTACTTCACCTAGGGATCTCGCACACTACTGGCAGCGAGATCTGCATATCCTCGCAGACGGCTCGCTCAAATGAGCTCGTAATCTCAACAATGTGCACGCACATAGACCTAACATTCGAGCATGACTTGACTATTACCTGTGTCCTCTGCAAAGTAGTGCAAGACTGGCCTGGACCGCCGAGCTCGAGCCGGTGTACTGCGCATTTCCGTCGTGCTGGGATGCGCGGTGTTGGTGACGGCTCGAGCTTTCCGGATCTGCAGGGTGTGTGGCTATAACGCCGCGGGCGAGAGGTGTCGGATTATGAAATGCAGGACCTGCTGGCATATGCGATGGCAGCGGTGGGCTGTTAAGGCCAGATGTTGGTGTTTTATTTCCAGCTTGGGCTGTCGTCTGCAACGCTGCATCCCGGCGGTGCTGCAGTCCTGATGGCATGGTGGAGACGCTATCAACGCTCCCTGGGAGCCGTGACCTCGTACCACCTTAGCCCAGTCCCGTACCACCTCATGCCCAATCACGCTAACTGGCGCACGCACTTCACTTCTCCAGCTTCTGAGAGGCGCTATTGGATTGCCCGCTAGATCGTTGCTTGCGCCGCCGGCGGCCTGCTCCCAGCTGGTAAGTCGTCGCGCGGTCGTTGGACGTCCAGAGCGCAGCTCACAATAATTGCTCCCTAGCGCGCGCAGGAGCCATCATTCATTGCAGTGCAATTTACCCACCACGGGCAGCCTGCTGCGGCGGCGGACGAACCCGCGGGCCACTTCGCATCCCAGACTAAACGTCGAGTAACAGCAGCGCTGCCGTCCAGAGTCGCAGGGGAGCCCGATCTTGCACCAGCGCAGCCTAGTGCCGCATGCATCCTGAACATCCTGAACGGGCGTGTCAGCAGCAAATCCCACCGATCCTGGCCGTTGCTCAACTCTATCGTCCCAAGCCTGGTACGTTCGAACTCTCTTCCTCTTATGCTTAATGTGGGGAGCTGCGTCAAGGCCATTGCTGGTCGACGACTTCCACTGCTACTAACGCAGCAGCCCACGCACCGTCGCTTCCCGCACTTCGAATTGCATTCACCACTCTGACGTCTACCTCTGACTCTTTTCATCACCTCGAGTCTCTGACACGCCGCTTCTGGCGACATTGTTTTTGCGCAGTTACCGAAGGCAATCAAAACTCTCCAGCGCGAACCTTCCGTCGCGCGTGAAGCTTTTGATCTCCAGTGCGCCATCAACCTAGAGCGTCAGGTTAACCTTCTGCATCCGTCAGGTACAAGAACATCCTCAAACCTTCCAACATAACGTTGGCGCCTTTGTTGTTCTTACACTGCAGTAGCACCGCACATTATAGCGTCGAGCTATCGGACGACGACGACGACGATCGCCGAGGACCGTCTTCTTCACGTACGTACGCACCCGCGACTGACTCACTATTCACTCCTCCTCGCCGTTCACTCTGACGCGCTGACGGACTAGATTCCCTCAGCGCCGGCCCCATCTACACTCGGGAATACTTACACGCACATCTTCTCTTGACCGCGCCAACACACTCAGACTCATTCCCGCACGAAGTGTAACTCTACAGCCTGCAGTGACGCGCCCGCGTGCACTTACCCCACGCTTGCCAACTACCTCTGGAGTCCAGCGTGGTTGACCGCTCTGATCGCATTTGTCGCGTGGTGGACCGACGCTGTCCAGCAAGTACCCCGACTGCTGCCCTCCATCTGACCTCGACTGCACATCACAACAGCAGCCGCAATGAGCACCGGCGGTGGAGCAGGACCATTGGTCCCGACTTTCCATGGCTTCGTGCATAACAGCATGGACGGCCTCGTCTTGTTCGAGGCGTGTCTTAGTGGAAAGCTCCACCATGTACCACGACGACCGCATGATCGAGAACGGAGCTCGCTCATCAAGAGCGGCAGCATCTTCATCTACGAGGAAAATGCGTCTGGAATCAAGAGATGGACCGACGGTGTTGCCTGGAGCCCGAGTCGCATCTTGGGTAACTTCCTGATCTACCGCGAGTTGGAGAAGCCGTTTCCGCCTGGCGAGAAGAAACGCGCCATGAAGCGTAAGAGGACGAGCATGCCGGGCGAACCGTACCCGCGTCGCGATTCAGATGATAACGAAGGTCCAGAATTGAACGCGCCGCTCACTCCACCCACGCCCAACGTTGGCGGCGAAATCAAGCCAGAAGTACCCAGCAGTGACCAAGATAAAGAACTCGAAAGGTCACTGATTGGCTCCTTGGTCGACAGCTATGGCTTTAGACCTGATGGTCTTGTCAAGAAGACGATGAGCATTTCGGTCAATGGCATCTCCCACCACATGGTCTCTTACTACAAAGTTGACGATGTGAAGAACAATCTCCTTCCGCGGCCACTTTCCGACCACAGACTTCAGAACATTTCTGTGCGACCCGAACTCTACCTCAAGCAGAACTTCCGTGCGCCAGTCGAGGAGACCGAGCACTACGCCATTGATGGCCACATGAATGCTCATCCCCAAATGATGTACAGCCCAATGGTGAACGGTCCATACGGAATGGCACCTGGCCAGTACATGGGAGCCCGCCACTACCCAGGCACAATGTATGGAAGCACCACTGGATCGGGAATGTACGGCGCCATGACCACAGCATCCTGGCCAACGCAGCAAGCCACAGCAGGCGCAATGGGCTATGGATCCCATCAAGGCTACGGAAGCCAACCATACGGAAGCTACTACAAGCCAACAGACCAAGCCAATGGATCCGGAGTGAAGACTGAGTCCCAACATCCAAGCTCTCAAGGCATGCCATACGGCAGTCAGTATGCGCCATCGTATCCAAACATGCAGAGGAGCAACTCAGTCTCTGCACCGTCCATGATGCAGTCATCCTACCAATCCCCAGTACAGCCTCATTCTTCTACCTTTGGGTCAATGACGACAGGGAGCGGCCGTCCATCGTACAGCGGGCAAGGCATGAACAGCCCTTCTGCGAATGGACAGTCACAGCAGCCGTACGGTAGTGCATCAACCGCGCCATATGCCGTACGGTCTCCGACCCAGGGCTACAGTATACAGAGCGCAACTCAGAGCGCCGTCAGCCATTCACCTCACCCTTCCATGAAGAGTCCACAATCTGCCCATCCAGGGACCCCCAGTGATCTCACCGGACAACTGCATTCTGGAGGTATGCCATACCGCGCTGGATCATATGCAGTCCCACCTGCAACGCAGTCTGGCCATAGCGATATGAACGGTCTAGGAATCAGCAGCACGTCCAGCTATCCTGCGCCAAGTCAGAACGGCTCTAGCTACAGCTACGGATCTACGGGACACGCGCAGACGGCTGGTCCATATCCAACATAGTCTGTGGGAGAGACTCGCCATTGGCTGTAGAGTCATGCGTGAGACATGAATCTTTGCCGTCTTACAGGCAAATCTTGCCCAGTGCATAGTGTCAGTTCACTCCCGCGTCAAGGCGCGACTCTGCTACGTTTTCTCCAAGGCGAGATGAGAGCTTGAAGAATGAAAACTCCTTACCATGAGATCGGATGCGATTCTGTCAACATACGCTGGGAAATAGCTGAACGGGTAAGGAATGCTCGAGCCTCGCGAGGTTCGAGCGCAGATGGCGAATTGATCAGCAAGGCGTTCTGGGGGGCTCCAATCGAGCAGTGACGCGATGTAAAGTATTGGGATGGATGAGACATGATCGGGTTGGGAGGATGTCAAAAGCAGCAGTCGAGGCTGCGGACTTTGCTACAAGGTGGATTGCGTGTGCCTTTGAACAGGTGTTTTAGAATTGTAATACTCGTCCGCAGAGCGTGATGATACGCTCGCGCAACTTCTTAGCCGGTCCCTCCACGAGCATTGAACGTGACATTCAAGCGCCCAAGCCAGTGACACACTCAAAATGGTATTGTCTTTCGCTTAGAAGCAGACCCGGATATTTGGGAGGCGGAAACTCTACGGCGGCCTTGGCCTTGGGTACTCGTTCGGCTGCGAAGTCTGCTGAACCCTGCTGTCGATCATGTAGCCAGCCGATAGCGCAAGGGATGATCGATACATATACAGTACATGATGATATAGCTCCTCAATCTGAAAGCCCACGATAATCGCGCACCAGCATGGTTCTGATGCTGTCTGTCGCTGGGTCGGTGAAGTCGGCACACGTCAATCTGCACAGTGAACGAACGAGCTGCGAAACTCTGAAACAGACAGGCGTTGAGGTGAGCTGAGCTGCTTTTGCAACGACTCGCAGCCCGGCACATATGGTACCGGGTTCATGGGAACTGCGGTTAGCGCCATCATGGATGTCGCTCCAGACTTTTCTCCGCGCGCTCACTTTTTGTTCTCTCCCAGCTGTTGAGCCTTTGTCATCACGGTTTGGCTTCTTTGCCATGCTTCTTCAGCGACTTCAGGTCCACCAGCAGCAACATGTGATGCGCACTGCATTTTCCGCTCCCACGCTCGCTGCGCACTTCCATCACCATTTGGGGACGCCCGTTTTGCGCGGACCGTCTCAGGGGCGAGCTGCTCCTCTCCACGCCGCGACTCGCCGCCACGTCTGCTCCCTGCGCAGCTGGTCACAAGCGCCCAGCTCCTTCATTCGGTAGGGGCCATCCCGCAGCTTCGCGCCTCCAAACCACGGATGGTCTAACACAAGATGCAGACGCTACGGAGCTGCCAGTCTGCGCACGCCTCCACCAAAACGACTACTCTCCAAGAGATCTAAGGATAAGCGGCAGCCGTGTGTGCAGGAGCACCATGTCGATCCGCCAAGTAGCGTAAGTCGCCAGTCCTCGTCTTACGTGTATGGCTCCACGACCAAGCTGTCGCCCCTCGCTGTCTCAGCACTCGGATTTCTCTCTATTTGTCACGTCGAGACTGGGCGGCATTTCTCCGAGGCAACGCGCCTGGCCCAAGCCTCATGCAGCTCGCAACACTCTCTGACCGCTTTGTGCCCCGCCGACCCTTCTGTGGAAAACGTCCAAGACCGGAAATCAGGTTTCACTTGACCATTGCCTGCATGCAGCAGTTCGAAGCACGACCATCACCGTGCTCTAGTCGCACACCAGAAAGCTATGCCTCGGCGAAGCGGAACACAGCACCGCACTGCACTGCCACACGGCAGAACAGGCGATGACCAGGCTGTCACGTATGCAGGCTGGCATCCCAACATTCCTTCCGGCTTCGGGATGCCTGCATTGCTGAACTCCGCTGTGCTGCTACCCGACTGGCTTCGAGCCAACACGTGACGTCTTATGGAACTCAACGAGATACACGCCCGGGCAGCCTCTTCAATGCACGCCATCTCGAATCTGGACTTGGACTAACATTGCCAATTCGCAGCAACCACAGCCATCCCGGTCCCGGCCTGTCTCCCGGGGCCTAGAAGCAGCGCGCGAGCGCACACAAGCCGTGCGAGATAAGGTCCGCTCCTCCCTGACAAGCTTGACGCCACACGAAAACATCTACAACCTGCCCAACCTGCTCACTGTCACGCGTCTGTTCGCAGCGCCAGCGACAGCCTACCTTTTGTTGCACGATCATCACACATGGGCGCTCGCGTTGTTTGCCTATGCGGGCATCACCGACCTCGTTGATGGCTGGCTAGCGCGGAGATGGAAGCTGCAAACTGTGGCCGGCAGTGTGATGGATCCTATGGCTGATAAGGCCTTGATGATCATTTTGACTGCAACGCTTGCCGTAAAGGGAGCCATACCATGTAAGGCAAACGCGATCAACTCCCCGCTTCCATTGACTTCGCGCTGCCGCGGCAAATTCGCTGACTGTCCTGAAAGTGTATCTTGCGACTTTAATCCTTGGTCGAGACGCGTCACTTGCAGTGGCCGCCATCTATTATCGCTTCGCATCACTACCCGCGCCGAAGACATTCGCGCGTTACTGGGATTTTTCGTTGCCCTCTGCCGAGGTGCATCCCACTACTGTGTCGAAGTACAACACTTTCTTGCAGCTAATCCTGATCGGGTCTACCCTTGCTCTTCCAGTGGTCACGGCTACTGGAGAGCAGCTTGCAATCCTGCAGTCGTATAGCTTGACCACTGACCAGCTGCATGCAGCCATGACCTACTTTCAATACGTGGTCGCAGCCACGACCGCGTGGAGTGGCTTGAGCTACGCCTACCTCAAGAACGCAGTTTCCATACTAGGTTCAAATGAGGAATTGAAAGCCAAACAAGGTGCAAGAGGCCGAGCGATCATCGGCTTGACTTTCGGCAGCTGTGTCCTGGCTGCTGCGTGGCTGGCGCTCAATGTCGACACGCCTGCTCTCGAGGGCAAGAGTAAGCAGGATCAGGATTAGGATGGAAAGTCCCAGTATCTCCGCTGTTGACAGCAGCCCTGGAGGGCCTGCTCCTGCTGGAGCAGTTGACCTGAGGTATACGGCCACTCCCACATAGATCGACAGTATCGCGGCATAGCAACAATGTACAAGACTTTGGCGAACACGACCAAGTAGCCGACCCGTTGGGTCAGATCACGGAAGTCACCTCGAGTCCAGATTGCTCGTGTGTTTATTGGCTGAGAATTTGCCCAGGTGCTGCCATGTTCTGCCAACTCTGCCCTCGCTATATGCCCATGAAGGCGACGCAACAATCCCACATCAGCCCGCGAAGAGAAAAGTAAGCATTTGTTCACGTGGCAAGGTGGCGGGATATGACGCGACCTTCAAACCTCACGGCAAGACACAAAGCAAAGGTGGCAGATTGACGTCTTCTGTGCACGGGATAGGACTCTTGCGTAGAGATCGCCGAAGGAATCCGCAATGCCTTCCCTCGTAGCAACGATCTTTGCCTTGACCTCCTCTCTAGCAACTTGACATCGTGCTCATGTTACCACGGCTCTTACCCTCTTTCACCATATGCTCCACGGTCAACGCAGCCGATACCGAGCACAACCCGAGAACCACCAACATCGGCACCTTCCTAGAGCACTACACTACATTGCTAACCAAGGAAGCCAAGTCTTTGATCCCCACAATCATCCATACCATGCACCATGAACGCCAGATGGCGGCATTGCATTAAGATGACCCAAAGGCCATCCATCCATCCTTAAACTCCAAACGCACATGGGACTGTAACATTCCAAAGCAACTCCCATCCAGCCCAAAGTGTCCATGCTATCCGAATAACCCCCTCGAAGAGCTTCTTCTTCTGGTGGTGATGATGATGTGTACACTCCCACATCCATCCCACACCACGCGAGGCCGAGGGACGGTCAGCACAACGAGCAATCAAGCCTCGCTCCCTCGTAAAAGCACCACCGCGGATCCAAGAGCATTCCCCCTAAAACGCAGACAAACGTCTGAGCAAAAATTTCCTGGAAAAGCTGGGGATCCAACATGTAGGTTCAGTACATCCATCCAGCCAGCGTTGTGAGTCGTGCGTCATAGGTAATCGATTGCGTCCAATCTTTTTTCAATCAACAACATAACAAAATCAATGGTTGGGAAGTCGTCGGACTGACCCATGTACAAGGTTCTTGCGACCCACTTATCGTATGTCGATGTCTCCCGAGGATTTCACCAAAAAAAGCAGTTTCCTCGAGGGTGAAGAAGGATTCTGTCCAAATAGGCTGGAGCTGGATCGACGTTGACTGAAAGCGTTGGAGTCAGGATCGTTCGATGGAATAACATGACATGACATATGTCGACAAGCGACCTTTTCACCAGTATCAGATCTCGCTGGACCACCTGTGTGCCGCACCCATAACAAGCCAGTCCCCTCCTGTGTTAAACTTGCCGCTGAGATGATACCGAGTGCGGGAGAAGTTTGAAATACCATCCTTGAAGTGAGCCCGGTCCAGATGAAAGACGTGATGACACAGAGACACATCAGAGCGCAGACATCGCTCGATCAAGAAGCATGCACGATACATGGTTCGATGAAGGATATCGATTAATGTCCAGGGAATCCCAGCTGCATTGCCACATAGGGCAGTGGCAGTAGACCTATGTATCATTGTAGTAGTAGTCGTAGTAGTAGTATTGCTCCATCGCGCCTCCTTATCCGCCGGGGGGTACTTCCTTTATACCCTGTATTGTGACAACCCCGCCCCCCCTCTCTCCCCAACACAACAAATAAAACGCCTATTTCCCCTTGTGCCAGATGGGAAACGCGGCAGCATATGCATTTGACTCAAGAATTTCATGTCCCATATACGTGATCGAACATGGCGTAATTGGATGGCTGTCTCTTGCGCTAGACTTCACCATCAATGACAGCGAGTCGCTGCTTGACGGTTTTCGCCTTCTTAGACGTTCCCTTCCGCTTCTTCGCGGGCGGGCCTTCCATCGCCGAGACTGGTGTGGCGGCGCCAGAAGGCTCGTGGGATGCGCCGTCGTCGAATTTACCTTCACCTGCAAAATGCTGTTAGTGGTCATGCTTCGGAGACTTGGCTGTGGAAAAGCTTACCTTCATGGTACAACTCGTCCATGCTGACCTCCTTCCGCTTGCCTGTAGTAGCGTTCTTGCGCTTCTTCTTACCACCAGCCTTAGCTTCCTCTTCCATGACTTCGGCCTCGCGGCGCTCGATGGCCTCGACCTGATCATCATCGGCAAGCCACATGGCCATCTCTTTTGTACGGTTGCTCTCGCGACTACGGTTATTGAAGTCCACGACATTGCTGCTGCCGGCTTGCCCAGAGATGACGACACGCTGGACTTCTTCCTTCTGCAAAGCACGCTTGCGGATCCGTTCTTCGATTGTGCCGCGGGTGATGAGTCGATAGACCGTGACTTGTCTGGTCTGACCGAGACGATGAGCACGGTCCATGGCTTGCGAGTCGATGGTGGGGTTCCAGTCGGAGTCGTAGAAGATGACGGTGTCGGCGGAGGTGAGATTGATACCGAGACCACCGGCACGTGTAGACAGGAGGAACACAAAGATGCTTGGATCTGCTTGAAATGCTGACACTGTGTCTCTTCGATCTTCAAGTTTGGTTGAACCATCGAGACGGCAGTACTTGTAATTGCGGTAGGTCAGGTACTCTTCCATGAGATCGATCATGCGAGTCATTTGGAAGTAGAGCAAGACACGATGGCCGCCCTCCTTCAGCTCGCGTAGTAGCTGATCGAGCTTGGCAAGCTTGCCAGAGTCTGTCACGAAGCGACGCATGCTGGGCACTTGGATCTTGGTGTATCGCTGCTTCTCCGACTCTGGCTGAGGTAGCATGTTAGTGACAGGGTACTTTGAGGGTGGTAACTTCGCTCGCAGAAGTGCTTCCTCGGTGCCGGTGCTGATCGGGTAGAGCGCACGTCTGAGTGACACATCAAAGAAGGCACTCTCCTTTTCGTTCCGAGCGCGGTAGCCAGGGCAGACGAGCTCGACAGGTGGCGCGGAGGCGGGAGGCAGGTAGCACGTCTCGATGACGCTGTAACCATTCTCAGCCATGCTATTGCTCCAGATGTTGAACAATCTGTTGAGATGGCCTTCGTTGGTGATCACGGCGAGCGGCTTCCGAGCATTTCGTTTTACGATGTTGAGCATAGCATGCACCGGCATGAAGCCAGCATTCTCCTGCTCCTCATCGTCATCATATGCAACCTTGAGACTGCTTGTGATGTCCTTTTCTTTTGCGAGCTCGACGACCCGCTGGAGTAGCGTGCTTTGTGCCGCGCGGATGACATCCTCTGCAGAATGATCCACGAATCGAAGCCAAGAGAAGGCGCCGTTGGACGTCTTTCCATCTTGACGCCTACCTTGACTCGACTTGATGTGCTCGCCGTTCCAGATGCTGAGATCATTGCTGAGCACCTTGTTCCTCCACCCCGCTTGAGGATTGTCTGGACCAGGTAAGTCCAACCGGCCAGGTCCGTCTCCGAGCATGGTCGGTAACCAGTACTCGATCAGATTTCGCACACTGTACGCGACATTCACGTTGTTGCCTTCGCGCATGAAGCTGGCAGTCTCGGCGTAGTACGACATCGACATCGGGCTCCATGTGTCGGCACGCTCGAACAGATCCGGGTGGTTGCACACCTTCCTGAACTGCATGACCAAGTTCATGAGTGTAGCGGTATCCTGATCGTCACCAACAGCTGCCTTCTCGATCAAGTCCATTATGCTGATCTTGTTCCTTAGGTTGGTGTAGTACGCACGCTGTCGGTAGGTCAAATCGCAGAAGACGTCCAATTCGATCTTGTCGCCCAGCTCCTTCTGGACATGCTTTTTGATACGACGCAACATGAAGGGCTTCAGAATCATGTGCAAACGTCGAAGCTGATCTTCGTTCAGCTTCGAATTCGATTGTGCATGATTCTCAATGTCCTTCGAGAACCACTCGGAGAACTCATCGTGACTGTCGAACAGCGACGGCATGATGAAATGCAGAAGAGCCCACAGTTCTTGCATGTTGTTCTGGATCGGAGTTCCTGTGAGTAGCAAGCGGTTCCGACAGCTGAATCCAAGCAGAGACTTCCATCTCGAAGATTGTGAGGATTTGATGGCTTGAGCCTCATCAAGGATCATATACTGCCACTTGACCTTTTGAAAGTATGCTGTATCTTGCACGACCAGCTGGTAGGACGTGACAAGAACGTGGAAAGGACTGTCGCGGTTGTATGTGATATGCTTGCGATCCCAAAACTTACGGAGGACTTTGCGGTCTTTGGCAGAACCCCAGTATGGTAATGTCTTGATGGATGGCACAAACTTCGCGATTTCCTGTTGCCAATTGTGCAGAGTACTGGCAGGAGCGATGACCAGGAACGGCCCCCAGATGTCGTGTACCTCAGCCAGATAAGCCATGACGGATATGGACTGAACAGTCTTGCCGAGACCCATCTCGTCAGCGAGGATGCCGTTGATGCCTTGCTCGTACAGGTTGACCAGCCAGTTGAGGCCCTTGAGCTGGTACTCTTTCAGCTGACACGACAGCATCTTGGGCTGGGCCACGTCCATGCTCTGCAACGAAGTCGGGTTCTGGAAGTTCATCTCGCCCTCGTCGAAGTTGGCCTGGGCGTCCGACAGATTCTGGCCATCATCCTCAGGCTTGTTGAAGTCGATTGCGCGCTGTTTAGCCTCGTTGATGGCATGCTGAGCATTCGCGGCCGCCGCAGCTTGTAATTCGCTCTCGTCTTCGGCATCGAAATCGAGATCCTCAAAGTTGGTGACCTTCTTCCCGACGTTGGCAACGGAGTCCGGCAGGTCGATGGTCTGAGTGGCGTTGGGGTTGTCCCTTGTAGTCTGCCCGCTCGACACTGTTCCGTCTGCATCTGTGCCAAGTCGCTCGATCTCGTCAGTCTTCACCTTCTTGCCGATGAAGTGAGAGTATAGCTCAGTCTGCGAGATCAAGAAGTTGAGCTTCCTTTTCTGCCTGTTGGCTTCTCGCTCAGCTTCTTGCTTCTTGGCCTTGTCAAGTTCTGCTCGCTCAGCCACTTTGCGGCCTTCGCGTTCGTCACGTTCATTCCGCTTCCAGAAGCCAAGCATTTCTCTCATAGCACGCTTCGCACGGGCGGCCACATCCTTGGTCGACTTGTTCGTGCGCAGCTGCCACCGGCGGGCTTCTTTGGCAGCTAGTTGTGCCGTCTTTCGAGCATTCGACTGCTTTGTATCGAGACTGTTGTTCTTGATGCGTGTGACCTTCGGGACCTGCTTGGCTAGGTCACGCGAGATTTGTTCGTAGATCTGGTTATATCCCTTGCTCTCGAACTTTGCCATTCCAGTGAGGCCAGCAGTGGGTTGCATGTCGTACATAATGGGTTGGACTTCGCTGAGTGGTTCGGAGTCTTCGCGCTGCAACTGCTTCGGGAGGACTCGTTCACCGTATGCAAGTAGTCTCTCTTCAGTCACTGGTGCGATCTGAGGAAGATCCAGTCCTTGGTCGATGTAAGCCTGAGCCTGTCGCGCGTTCTCCTTCTCCGCGAGCTTCTGCTCCTTACTTTTGCGTGCCCGACCATTTCCGCCGCCACGACCGCCGCGACCTCGTCCTCGTCCACTTCCTGAAAATTCCGGGGTGACTTCGTCGTTGGCAGGGCCTCGGCTGTTGGAGTAGAAAGAAGTCATCAGACCACCGTCCAGGTTAACTTCCCTCTCCTGTCGGCCCAGAGCGGCGGCATTGTGTGGTGACTCGTTACGGGACTCTTTTGAAGGTGTTATGCCCTGCAGTCTACTCTGCGTGTCTCGTATCTTCTTATCGTGCCTCGCGACTTCTCTTTGTAGACGTTCCTTCTCTTCGTCGTCCTGCGTGCTTGCGATTTGCTGTATCACTTCCTCGCGCTTCTGTTGTTCATCGGCAATGGCCTTCTCGCGACGTCGCTTGCGTTGCTGGTCCTTCTTTCGCTCCTTGTCCTCTTCAACCTCCTTGAGCCGCACCTCTTCGGTAACTTCATGTTCGTGCTGATCCACAAAGACACTTTTCTCGGTATCTGCTGCAGCGCTGAAGTGGTCGTGGTATCTCTGCATCAGTTCCAGTCTTCGACGCTTGCGCTTCTGTTGCTCGGCGACCTCCAAATCCAGTGCTCTCTTGTGAGTTCTGTTCAGCCAGTTTCCCTTGGGCCCTTCAATGCCAGGCATGTCAGCCTCCACATCCGACAGATCACGCTGTTCAATCTCCTTGTATGCTGCCTCTGTGTCGCGTATCGTCAAGCTAGGAGGTCCGGTCGGAGGAAGCATGGCTACAGGGGCAGCATGCTGAGGTGCTATGGGAGGTGGTGGCAGGCCGTCCTTCGCGCGTGCACTCTGATGTGATGCGCTTGATGTGCGACTCGCTTTTCTACTCCCTGCTTTCACTGGAGGGGGAGCTGGCATTGACGTTGATGGTGATGGTACGGGAGCCATGGCGGGAGGTGGAATAGGTGCTGGCTGCTTGGACTCTTCCCTTGCAGGAGGAGCCGCTGATGTGCTCGCAGTGTCATCAGACAGGAGGTTCATCATCGACATTGGGTTCGAGGATCGCGGTGGTGCTTGGGCGGTGGCCGAGTCGGTGCTAGCCGTGTGCGAGTGCGTCCCGTTGCTTCGTACTGGGTCATATGCGCCAGGTGCTCGCGCGTCCCCAGGTGGCGGAGGGACGGGATGCGCGTGCGCGGTGATGGGCGGCGAGGACTGGCTCGGATGGTGAGTCATGACCGGTCGCTGCTCTGCGTGGTGGCCGTTGGCATATGGAGGTGGTGCTGGTTGTTCGTAGAGTGTGCGGCTCTTTGATGGATGTATTAGTTGATGTTGGTTTAGAAACTCGTTTGATAGATGTCATGGCTTACCTGCTGTGGTGAGCGCGGCTGATAGGGCGTGCTGTTCACTCCGGTGTCTCTGTTGCCAGCTCTGTCTTCCTTTATAGGGTCGTAGTAGCTCGAGGTCGGTCGAGTGGCCGTTGGTGAGGATGGCACGCTGCGGTGATTCGGCGAAGGCGGCACATAGGATGTCGACCGGTTGAGATGGGGTGGTGGTGCTGGTGCTGGCGCTGGCGCTGGCGCTTGGGATGATGGCGATGGGTGGCTCGGCGGGCCTTCCATGTCTGGAGTTTGCTGGGAGCTATTGTCGTGACACTATGGTTGCTCGTGCTGCCATCTGCGGCTCTTCCGTTCACTGTGCAATGGCCGGCAGGTGCAACATCAAATCGGCGACGGCGACAGCGGTGATGGACATGCGTCGAGTGTCGCCGTGATAGCGGTCGGTCCTATTCACCGAATGACGGCTGGTGCCAATTGCGACAGCCTACACAGTTCCCCCTTGTTCAGCGCGATCTCTCAAGCGTTCACCCTTGGCAGACGCGAGGAAGGGAGGACGTGACGTGCATGTGATTTGGCGGAACGGCGACAATGAGCTCTATCGGCAGTGATGATGGTGAAGGTCAAGGGCTACATGCGACGGCAGCCGAGATGCGTGGTATACGATTGTGGAGAGTTCAAGCTGACTTGTTACAGCTGTTCCGGTCCCGTTCTCACCACCGACATGTCTACCTCGAGTCTGATCTTCAAAAACGCGTGCACACCTCCAGCTCCGATAGGCCCCCGACATGCATCGAACGGCGATCATGGATGGTGATGGTGTTATAGAGCAGGTGGTATGCGGTATTGCGGCATACCTTGTGTTTCATGAAAATCCGTCTTGCGGGATGGCTTTCCATGGCGTGAGTCGGCAAGTTGCCGCTGCGATTGTCTGATTCTCGCGCACAGCAGTTCAGGTTGCCTTCCATCTCAAGATCGGGACTTTGCTGTGGAGTCGCGGCTTCAGCCGTGCATCCAATCAGCCACGAGATGCAGCTGCGATACTAGCGTCGCGCTGTAAATAATTTATGCCATCCAGCACATGAACAACATCTGATTGCTGTTCTTCCCTCCTGTTGTCGTATCCTGGCTGTCATGGCGTCGGTGTACAAGCAAGTGGCTAAGCAGCCAAATGGAAAGTCCAAGGACGACACCAACGACGTGAAACCCAAGAACAAGCAGCGCGTGCTCATCCTGAGCTCCAGAGGTGTAACATACAGGTCAGTCGCAAATCACTTCACACCACTTTTGCTCCCTCAACTAACATATCATATGTCAGACACCGTCACCTGCTCTCCGACCTTAACTCCCTCCTCCCACACTCCCGCAAAGACGCCAAACTCGACACCAAAACCCAACTCCACCAACTAAACGAACTCGCCGACCTCTACAACTGCAACAATGTCATGTTTTTCGAAGCGCGAAAAGGCAAAGACCTCTACATCTGGCTCTCGAAACCGCCGAACGGTCCCACAGTCAAGATGCACTGCCAAAACGTCCACACCATGGAAGAGCTGAACTTCACCGGAAATTGCCTGAAGGGTTCAAGGCCGGTATTGAGCTTCGACGCAGCATTCGAGAAGCAGGCGCACACAAGACTGATCAAAGAGTTGTTGACACATACCTTCGGCGTCCCCCAATCGTCGAGGAAGATCAAGCCCTTTGTGGACCACGTCATGGGGTTCACCCTCGCAGACGGCAAAATCTGGATCCGATGCTACCAAATCACCGAGACCGAAGCGAGCAAGAAGAAGGAAGGCGATGCGACACCGGCTGATGCTTCAGCACCACAGTCGACTGTCGAGAAGTCAGCAAAGGGCGAGACACATGTCAGCCTCGTGGAAATTGGACCGAGATTCGTGTTAACGCCAATTGTGATTCTGGAGGGAAGTTTTGGTGGACCGGTCATTTATGAGAATAAGGAGTTTGTCAGTCCGAACCAGATCAGGAGTGACCTCAGGAGATCGAAGGCTGGGAGATATAACCGAAGGGCGGAGGCAACAATTGAGAGGAAGGCGAAGAAGAGGGATATGGGGCTTCGGACTGGGGAGGGAACGAGGGAGGTTGATGAGTTGGATGACCGGATGGTGTTTGCCTAAAGGATGGCTCCCTGTCTCAAGACGGAGCTTCGAAGGCTCAGGATTTGCTCGATTAGCGTGGCGTTGGGTCAAAAGTGTGGTCTGGTTGTAAAGCTGGCAAAGATCAGTCCCTCTGAATAACTCTCGATAGAGCTGACACGACAGAATATCCCCTCGACTACACCACACGACTGTAGCATCATCGATTGTGGTTCGAATGCCAGCTCCGCCTGTATTGCTACATTACATATCGTGTTCCACATTTGCACTTCTCGCAATAAAGTAGTATCGAAGCAAAAAGAAGAACTACCCATGGCCAAGCAACACCAACACCGGCGGACGAAGCACATGCATGCACAACGTGGCATGCAGCACTTGCCAACGACTTTTCGGTTAACATGAACCTTACCACTTGGCCATAAGCGACCGTCCGCAAAAAGCATAATTCTGCCCATATGTAGACCTTGCGCATGGTACTGCAGCCTTACGCGTAGTCGTTGACTCCACATGCCAGATCAGCAGAGTAGCTTATCCTCGTAGTTTGGCCGCTCTTCAAACAAGACTTCGAGAGCGAGACCTCGATAGTGGACAGTCCAAGAATCGTGGCCTAGCTGTGCTAATATCACTACCCCGGGGGCGGATATTTAATGTACATGATCTAATAGAAGCAGCCTATCATTTCGCCTACATCCCACTCGTAATCTTACAAGTGGCCGTCGAGCGATGTGCCAAGAGCTGGGTGTTCATATTTCTGCTTCAAGACCATATGTTGTACAATGAGGCCTTCTGATCATCGTCGGACGAACGGTTGCTCTCTGTTCATATGGTCCTGCTGGGGGTGTAGCGTATCTTTTGACCATCTCCTGAACTTGCACTACCCCAAACTTGAGTGGAGTTTTTGTCCCTCTTGCAATTCCGCTCTAGACCATCGTGCCTCGTCTATTTGCCATCTGGCGCGGCTTCGGTGTGACAGTTGCGATATCTGAGCTCTTCCATCTCGCAGCTTCTAGGGCAGTTTCCGTAGCCAGGACGTCAACCATGGCTCGTCTCTTCGTCCTCTTATTCGGTATGCATATCGTAGCATGTCATCCTGGCTCCCTCCCACCTCTTCAAATAATCGGATCTGCCGCCCGATCCTCACTCGGCATCCTCATATACGCATCAATCGCCGCACTGAAAGCCGCAAAACCCGCACACCCAAACGCCATAGCCTGCGGTCCCGCACTCTTCGCCAGAAACGCACCAGTAAAACACCCGGCCGCAACCCCATTTGCAAGGTCATTCTTCGCCCTAAACCCTTCAATCACGCATTCACTCCCTGCAAAGATCGCCCCAATGTATCCAAAATTCTTCGCTGAACTCCAGGAAGAACGGCCCATATCTTTGAATCCCATCCGGAGTTGTTCGCGCATGGGAATCTTGGTCATGTCGGCGGAGGGAGCGCCAACGCCGCCGGGGAGGCCTTGACCGAGGGGTGTGTCGTAGCGCATGGAGGCCATGAACAGGCCGAAGAGACCGCCGAGGCCGAATCCCATGCCGCCGGCGAGGACTGTTTTCGCTGGGCAGGATTCCATTACTGTTTGCATCTTGAGGAAATGTTAGCGGATGGTCGTGTGAGCCAAGTGATACGATGTGATGTGTACCATTTTGATCATTTGCTGTTGTTGCTGCTCCTCGAGGCTTGCGCCGGGACGGCCAGCGCCAGGCGGGCCCATGCCTGGGAACGACATGATGGTGTGGGGACGGGGTTGTGAAAGTGAATGTTTGAAATCGAGGTTGACTTTCCGTGAGCGAGTTCGGGAGTGACTGCCGCGGAGTAGATCGTTCACTGATTCGCTGCTTGGGGCCGGACGCTACATCAGGTACTCCGACCGTTCACCAAACGACGATCCGGGTCAAGTCTCTCCTTCTTCGTATACATCGTGCCGAATCATACTGACCATGGACACAGAATTCACTCAAGGCATCACATTATCATGGCAACCACGATGCTTGTCCGTCGCTCTGTCTCGGCCTGCCTGAGCACATGATCGTGCTATAATCGGAACTCATGCAGTGATAATACCAGGTGGCGGCGGCTATGGCGTCGAGCTGAAGTCTTGCATTGTTGGTGGGCCATCAGCCCATGCAGCCTTATGTTTCACTTTTAACCCTCTGGATTTCGTAAACGGAATAAGCACCTTCCTCGTCGACGATAGGTAGGCTGTTGTACTGATAGTGCCAGAGAAAGCCCTGTACACGAGGTAATGGATCAATCAACGTCCTCAGAAAGTAGAGTTGTTCATCCCAAGGACGACTCTACCGGGGGTATTCCTGAAAATACGACATATCTCGACAAGATACGGCAGAGGCTACCACCTGGGCATCCTATGTACGATGTGCTGAAAAGCTCGTCTAATCAGGCTCAGAGGGTATACTATGCAGGTGCACAGACGATCACAAGTGAACGTCTGGCGAAGTTACCGGATATCCTTAAACAAGCCGACGAAGATGTTGCCACGCGCCAGCGGACAGTGTGTGTCATTGAAAACATCCACCCTGAATGGATCGAGACACTCGGAGCGAAGTGGAGAGTACCTCCTGAATTCTTCATCGAGCACGCCACCAATACCACCGGTGCCCAACTATGGGACAGCATTATGAACACGCCCCGGGTCAATATTGCCTCCTCCACGGCAGGATCTGGCCTTTCACATTTTCACGTAGAGGGCGTACTCCCTCATCTGAAAGGTCCTGACCAACCACCAAATCGCTTTCCACGACGCACTGAATGGGACGCCAGCTACGGATGGCAAAGCAGTACGAGAATTTCATATTGCCGCATGGCCAGCTTCTGTGCGTTTGATTCTCCTTGCGTTGGGCAAAGTCCTGCTGACCTTTCAGATCTATTCCTTGTCGACAGCCGTATGGACATGCAAACTGAGTCTGATCGATCTAATGTTTCTCGGCTGACATCGTCTCGACTCAATCTCTATATGCCATACTCCAAAACCCGCGGCGGGCTGCCCATCCCTCAACTCTACGATAGCGCCGGATTCTCGATGTTCGAGATCGTGCAAAGCTTTCTCTCGCATGGATGGCATCAGTCTATCTTATTCCACGATCCTAAACTTCCAGTGTCTCCAGCGATTTTCGTGCACTTCCTGTCAGCCTCGACTTTCCGAAGCAACCTGCGCTTCCTCGACAGGGATATCAAACGTATTGCGTTTCACGACATTCGGCGACCAGATCAGCACATCAACGATACGCTCCATGACAGGCGACACGATCTAGACACCCTGCAGATCAAGGTCACGCTGGCGCGTAATCACATCCCTCCGGCAGTTACTGAACACCCACTATGCCAATATGGTTCCATATATCAGACCCCCAAGGATACATTCCAGGACGTATACGATGAATCGCAGTCTCTGGAACGCTTCTTGATGGACACCTTCCAGCTGCTTATGAGCTCTATCAGTGTGCTAGATGCTCAGACGAGCATTCAGCAGGGACAGCGGAGCACGCAGCTCACTTTGCTGGCTACGCTGTATGTGCCGCTTTCCTTCGTCACTGGTATCTTTGGCATGAATGTTCGAGAGATCAACGACTCGGGTCATCCCATCTGGCAGTTTGTCGTTACGCAGATCATTGTTCTAGTCATCACCGGCTTGCTACTGTGGGTAGTCCACGCCTTGTTGAAGTCTGAGCAAGGAGAGACGAAATCGAGGAAGGATGAAAAGATGAAGTCCACTGTTTGACGGCTGTCGAAGCAGACAGCCTCTGCGTTCCTTCTAGCTTGGGTATCTCATCTCTATATCATCCAAAAGGAACCACCTCAGACGCCATGAAAACCGTTGCACATTTCTCTCAGAAAATCCCCATCTTCTGCCCCCACCCTCCCTCCTTCGGATTCACCAATATATTATACGGAAACGGATTACTCTCATTCGTTGTAATCGGCGGTATATGCCCCCTCTCCGCATTCACAATCCCCATAATCTTCATCGCCGCCTTTTCCAACCCTCTCTCCATCACTCTCCGATTTCTGATCGCTTCGGGCTCACTCCTCGCCGTCGTCAGCGTAACATCGATCACCCAGTTCTCCCAGACTGTTTCCTCGTCTGCTTTTGCCACAAACCAGCCCCGGCGACGCTTCTTCTCGAGGAATTGGACTACGAGCTGGCCGCGTGGTTTGGAGGGTGGGGAGGTTTGGGCGCCGCTACTGCTGCTGGAGGTGGAGTCGAGATGGCGGAGGAGGAGGGTGGTTTGTCTGGTTATGAGCGTCTCGACTCCTTCGGAGGAGACGTAGGGGAGTGTTTGGTCGAGGATTTCGTGGGTTGAGGGAATGAGGGGTGTGAAGTAGCGGTGGAAGAAGATGGTGTGAAGGATGCCTGTGGAATGCCTTTACTTAGCTCTATGACGGTTTGGAGAGTGACATGGGTTTCCTCCCACCTTTCACAACATCTCTGATGCTGTGCCTATCAGCGGCGATCTCGAGGTGGTACTCTGGTGGCCGCCGGGCTTCCATTGTGGCGTGGCTTGTTGTCGCACAAGTAGTATGTATTTGTTTGGAGTGTCAGGTGGCTGCGAAGGCAGCGAGTAATGTTGTTCAGGCCATGTTATCGATGTTTATCGAAAAGAGTCACGCGAGCGCAGGCCCACGGTACCGAGTGAGGTCGAAGGTGGGGGGTGTTTTGCGGGTCCCAAGCAGAGAAGCACGATCATCGTCTCGCGGTCCAGACCTCTTCCAAGAAGACCATCAATATCGACAACCTTTTCATTGGTGCGCATTTCGAGACATCGACTGAGGACGAGAGTGGAGACGACGCCATCAATATATTGTGTTGTGAACAGCATACAGCGCTGACCAGGAATACTATGGACTACTTTTCAGACTGCGAGGGAGAGCCGAAGGATCTCACGATCAGCCCTTGAACCAAGTCGCGAAAAGGAAAAAAAAAGAATGTATTGCCAGACGGCCCTTTCGATATAGAAGCGCACGAGGATCATAACGACTAAAACAGTCTTCTTCCAACATGGCCACCGAACATTTCATACAGATCTCGCAGCCCGATCGAGCTGAACTGCAACATCTGGCCGACCTCTTGCATCTCTTTCACCATCGCAACAAGAACCAGCACCGAAGAAGTATTTGGTGGCGCCACTTCTCCGTCTTCCGCAAGCAGCTGAGCACTTTGGTCGATGAGCATGCTCGACTGAACGAAGTGGTAAGTACGAACCTTGGCCGGGCCAAGAAGAAAGCGAGGGACGCTCAGATCATTGTCACTACGGCCAAGCGCATCACTTTCTGGCGGGACACCATGATCGCTAAGTGGCAGCACGCTTTCTCACAGATTGTCGCAGACGGCAGATTTTCTGTGCTTGGTCTAGTGCTGCTGGCAGCATTATCCCAAGTGTGTCAGATCGTAGGCATCACTGCTGAGTTGGAGGAGATGGGCCAAGCAGAAGTCCAGAAGGTCCTGGAAGAATTCGGCAGAGAGGCTTGGGGAGCTGAAGTGAAGCAAGACCATCACCTTGTAACAGAAGATCTGGGAGAGGTTGTCCAACGGCAGGACGCACCTACACAGGTCGGCGACGATGTCGCGGTGTCACAGTCATCTGCAGGGAGAGCGGTAAATGCGACTCCCACCGAAGTGGAGCCCACGAGGAAACGTACTGCCACTGCGAGCGATAAGCCTTCCAAGAAGAAACGGAAGAAGGGCAATGCCATCGATGACATCTTTGGCTGAAATGTAAAGGCGAATTGACTCAAGGGAGTCGAGAGCTTCCCTGCCATGTCGCCCCAGTTCGACATACGTCGTCATCATCAGCCCTTGTGCCATCGTGGAGCAAAGGAGGGAGTCTTGCGATTGGCATCCAAAAGCGCCATATGAGGATACTCGAGCACGCGAATCGGCCTCATCACCGGCCAGCTCGTATAATTCTGTTGGTCCTTCACAAGGTCGCTGGAAGCGTAGTTTCAGACCAGAGCATATTTCCCGGAAGCAGCAAGGGTGAATCTGCATCGGCATATTGCGGTAACGACTCGTTGGGGATATCATCAAGCCCTTACGCACAACACGAAAATCGCCACAGATCATGTCTATGACGAGCCTTATGTCTACTACCTAGATCCTCTCATGGCTTTCTCCTCGATGCTCGAAATATATGCTTCGTGAGCCCACCATATAGTCAAGATCCATCGTCCGGAGCGCGAGTGGAGACGGAGGACAACCGGCACCAGTGGTATGTGGTATGTTACGAATTGAGGTGACTACCTGGCTGTCTAATCCTGTTGCAAAACTGCGTGGAGCCTTGTTTCCAAAGCATCTGCACCTTCGTCTTGGAGGACAGACCAATGACCGCAATCCGCAAGGCGAACAATGCGCTCAGATACGCCGCCTGACCCAGGCACAAAACATCGTTCGATACCATCCAAGACGACTCTTGGGTCCAGGGCGACATCCTGCAAGCCGAAAAGAATATCGACAGGACATTTGAAGTGCGCTAGCTCTTCAAAATACTCACTAGGCACCCGATGACTAGGGAACGATGGCGCCCACTTTGACAGCAGTAGACCCGCAGAGTACAAAAGTACCTTCTGGTCCCAGTCACCTGGCGGCTGGGTCTCTGACCTTATAAGAACAGACGAGCCATATGTAAAGCCATTGCTGTTGGCCGTCTGCTGTTCAGAAGGACTTGGTCCATATGCCATGGCAAGGCGCATCGCGACATCGTCTCGAGTCGGTTGCCCATGATGCCCATACTCCATGCGTTGCACAAATTTGACCAGGCAAGCAGCTAGATGAGGCATCGTTCTGGCGATTGGAATCGGCAATGTCAACATGTACGTGTAGCCAGACTTTCGAATCTGCGACAAGACAGGGCTCAACTCGCGCGTCGCCTCACCGACTTTCCACTGCGAGAGTAGTGTGCTGGCCCGAGATACGCGCGATCTCAGGACATTGGCAGTGTATGCCATGTACGGCGCATTCATGGTGACGACATGATCAACGAGCTCCCTGGTTTCGGCCGCGATGCGATAGGCAATAACGCCTCCCCAGTCATGTCCGACCAGGATGCACCTCGAGCTCGGGCTGCCTTGCAGATACTGCTGCTTCAAAAGTATGATAGCGCTGGCAATCGTATTCAGCATCTGATTGGGACCGTACGAGGCCAGACTATCGCTACCTCCGCAGCCAGGGAGATCCAAAGCTACGAGTTGTGCCTCATTCGCCAAAGATGATTTGAGCTGGCGTCTAAACAAATGAGCAGAATCTTTCCAAACAAAAGGGTGTTAGCCATACTCGAAGACAACGGTGCTCATGACTCAGCATACCTGGAAATCCATGCAGAAATATAACCAATTTGTTCACTCTCGAAGGCGTTCGTTGGGATGTCAGGTAGTGCAGCTGTGGTCCATCTGGCAACTGGAGAAAGCTGTGCTTCGAAGATCCTCCAACTTCTTCAGAAAGAGACCATAGCTGGCGGGATGCCTGACGTAGTCGAGACTTCTCTTCTTCGGATGGTGTTAACCAGTATTCTCGCTGCCTGATTGACCATCCTAGTGCGAAGATCAGGAAGCCGAGACCATACGACAGACCAGCTCCAGCTGCAAGGAGCTCGCCAAGTGCTGTCACAAATGATGCCATTGGGGTGTGTCTCGAAGGTAAGAGGGCTTGTCACCAGGTTGAAATCAACCTGCAGCACATCGTGGGCGGAGAGAAAGATAACAGTCTCAAGAACGAGTCAAAGTTTAACCCAATGCCCCGCCACGACTTTTGGAGCTCCCTACGCAGTTGTGTCTCATGACTTGTCCGCGGGTAGCTCTGGCGCAATACTCGTATCCTCTGATGCCGACGACGAATGGCATTAGATGAGCATGCTTCTAATTCGCTGAAGGAGACCTCACACACCCTGCAAATGGCTAGGAATTGGTCATATGTATATACATGCGAGAAGAGGATCGCTAATGCTAAACGCTGGACACCGAAGGAGGAATGGTGAAAGATACCTGGATCATCCAGCCATCATCAAAGGCATCATGGTATCTATCGCTTGTCTCCTAGCCTTTTGCGAGGCTCTAGGGTCTGGATCTGGACCTGGACCCGCCAGAATGAAGCTGAGCCACGGCCATAGCGCAGGCTGAATGAGTATGACTGCCAGGAACCAGAAGAAAAGCTCTGCCGATGTCACGAACGCCAATGCACCGCCTGTACATGGCTTCTTGAGCATGTGCACAAGGTCAACCCATGCTTTCATCATGCCTTCCGTTGGTGCCGTTCGTGGATCGAGCAGGAAGACTAGCAGGAAGCGGGTGTATATTCCGATATGGCAACCCCCAACACTACCGATGCCGTCTTCCCATGTGCAATTGGTCGCGCACACGGTCGGATTCTCGGTGGGAAAACATTGCAGATACCAGTTCGGAGGCTGGTACTTGCTCGTGGACTTGGACTTCGGCAGGAATGCGAGCGAAGGACGACGGTAGCCGGTGGCTAAGATGCAAACTTCGCCTTGCTCAATTACCCTGGTGCCAGTTGTCCCCTTCTTTGCACCACCGATACGCCTCGAGAAGCGTATGCCGTCCGGCGTGAAACACTCGACATCACCTCGGACCCAGCTAGCGCGACCTTGTCGCATGAGGGAGAACACTCGATTGTTCACGATCGGCGTCCCAGAGTATAGAGTGCTCTCGAAATTCGGAGGTGGCGCCATGTCTGAAAGATCCTTGTAGAAAAAGAGCCTGAGCAGAAACTCGAGAACGTAAGACAGGATGCCATATCTGTCGCCGATCGTCCCCGCCAAGCATGCATTGAGCATTGGATGTCGTGGAATGAACCATCTTTCTGATCTCGCGAGCACCTTCGCCGTCACTGCACCATTGTCGCAAGCGAATTCGAGAGCTTCCACCGCGCTGGCACCACCGCCCACGATCAGGATGTTCTTGCCCTTTACGGCATTGCGGTCGAGCTCCGAGGAGTGCAGGACCTGGCCCTTGAAGCGCTCCTGACCGACCATGGCCGGTGCGTAGACCTCTCCACATGTACCAACCGCTGCCACAAGGCCATCGAAATATCCATTGGCGGGGTCATTGACTATCCATTTGCCGTCATCTTCTTGATAGGTGCTGGTCACCTTGCACTGGAAGGTCGTCCTGGATGCGAGGTCGTAGCACTCCCACAGCTTTGAGACTTGTCCGAGGATCTCCTTCCGATTTGGATAATCGCTCTGCCATGACACTGCATCGTGAAAGCGGTAGAACTTAGAGTGGATCTGAAGCGTTGAGGTATCGTTGACTTTGGTCCAGACACCACCAATACTAGCCTCGTCACCTGCTTCGAAGATATGGCATTCGTAGCCGGCGTCAAGGATGTGACACGCTGTCGAGATACCTGTGATCCCTGCTCCAACGATGGCAACGCGCGGCCTTATTGCGTTCTCCCCGAGGCTGTTCTTCTCACTCAGGTCGACGAGTGTTCCGAGCGACAACTTCCTGGAGAACATCGGCTGTTCAAACGACAACATAATTGCGAGTCACTTATTGCGAATCACTTACTGCGAGGGGCTTTCGGGGCTGTAGAAGAGCTCAGAACGACGGTTGACAAAAAAGCTGCGACACCGGTTCCCTAAATCAGAGGAATCGTTCGTTCGCACCGAATAGTGTGGACATGTTGATCCGATGCAGGGCGGGTATGCTAGCACACACCGGCGTGTTGATGTGTCCTCTCAATGCTGCCCGCCCTAGAAAGGAAGATCCGATCGAAGTCCACAGCCACGTCAACAGTTTGGAGAGCGCGTGGGAAGCTAGGTCGACCGCATGTGCTGGCGCTTTCAGGTCGGCCAATGGCACGCAATAAGCATATAACGTCACTTCTCTCTGGTTTCTAGAGATCCAGTTTGAGTCGCGCTGGCTACTCGCCGTGCGCTCGGCAGTGGCGCTAGCATATTGTGACTGGACATGCAGCCGGGAAGAACATAATGATCATGGAACGTGCTTCTGCTTTGCAGTACGGCATCCTGGTCATGATCGAGACGAGTTGGTCCTCCGATGGAGCCATTGAATCAATGCTGATGGTGCACCAACGTCAAACCGCGGCAACGCCCAGATGCTCTGCGGCGCGGTCGGTGCCAAGGATGCTATCAGGTGCTTGTCCGGTGTCTTGCCAACCAAGCTTGCACCTCAAACCGAAAGCCGGCCTTCTTGGTCGACCTTGTGTGTAAAGTTCTTTTCTGACCTGCCGACGAAAGCAAGGAGCGTAGCTAGTTCGATGAGGAAACTCGGTCTGCCCATCACAGTGACTTCGCCCCGGCAGCAATCATGCCGAAGATCTTAGGTCACAAAGGGCAGTTGCGAAAGGAGACAGCTTAAGATCGGCACTAATCGTGTGCGAATGGCGCGGATAACAACAGACATACCGTCCAAACAAGGACTTAGGCGGGAGAGCAACAACCGCGCCTCGCATATTTCCACGCCCATCGCCACGCCTCGCATTTCCACGCCCATCGTCACGCCCTTTGTGGATTCTCACGCCTTGCCGTGCTATCGGCACACAGGGACGGTCAAATGAATTCGGGTCTGAAGCGACCCGTACCAGGCGAGCTGGTGGAGGTGAGTACCACGACTCCACTGATGCTAGCTTCCACAGTATCAGTTGTCTCAGTGCCCGACAAGTCTTCTCCGGGAAATTAAGGTTCGACCCAGTGGAAAAATCCGTTTCATGCCGGTAGGCTTGTTCCTGGATCCTTGCTTACTGGCGATCTCCCGCTATAGCCGCTTCGTTCGGCTCCAAAAAACAAAACGTTGTTACATCTCCGTCACAACATAGCTTGATTTGCGCTAATCTGCGTGAAACTTCCCGCGGTCTTGTTTAATGTGGCCAAGATAGAGTTGCTAACGGTGTTCGGCAATGTTGCGATCACGCTAGAATACTTCTCGCGCTACAGCTGCAGATCTGCATGCCAAGTGCTCAATTGTACATCGTTGTGTCGATGAACACCGGAAGAGGTTTGGCGAACGGCATGGATGCTATGGTAGTGTCCGAGACCACGCCGTCGTCAAGAGCCAGTGACACTGCCAGACGGCGTAAAAGCGACCCTGCAATGGATAGGCAGTGATCGGCGGTGTCAGGTAGGTCTATGATATCTTTCTAGTATTGTTGCGTACGATTTCGTCTTGTCATGTTGAATGCCACCAATTGAACGCAGCAACAGATCATGGCAAACCTCAAGCCGACGGCAGCAGTCGTATCGACCGTAAGGACACGCACACCGGAGCAAGAGGGGCATAGAAATGCTGCATTGAGCGAGGCCATCAAATTCGCACAAGTGCCATTGCTTACGAACCTGATCTACTTCGCATGGCGATGGATCACGGTCTTGAAGTGCATTGAAACTACCAGCGGTATTGAGCTGACGGCCTATACTGGATTTCTGTTTGTGGAGTGGACGTTTCAAGGTAGCAGCACTATGCATTTCAGACAGACAGGAGACTGACGAACATGGCAGTGAGCGGTTTGCTAAATGCACTGCTCCTATCCGGCCTGGGCAAGACCTGGGTGCCCCAGGAGCGCAAGCGTATCCGCGGCAACGATGTTCCATGTGTTGACATCTTCCTACCCTGCTATGGCGAGAGCCTCGACATCATCACTGACACGATCAATGCCGCAATTCGTCAGGACTATCCAGCAGACCGATTTCGTGTAGTCATTCTGGACGACGGAAGCTCGTCAGAGGTTCGCGACCTGGTTGAGAGCATCAGAAAGCAGCATCCCTCAACTCAGCTTTACTATGGCGCTCGCGGCAGCGAAGTGAAGATACACTCCAAAGCTGCAAACATCTGCTACGGCATGGATCTGGTCAAGACATATCCCGGCGGCGCAGCCCCTTACTTCGGCGTTATCGATATCGACATGCTCTTGGGTCCCGAATGGCTACGCGCTACTGTGCCCTTCCTCGAGGAAGATGAGCAAGTCGCATTGGCTGGCTCGCCACAAAAGTTCTACAACCTGCCGAAGGGCTTTTGCCTCGCTCCACGCTTCCATCTCGAATCAGATGTGGTTCAACGAGTCTTCGATGGCAAGGGCAAAGCCGTTTGTCAGGGCACAGGATACCTCGGGCGCCGATGGATCTTCGAGTCCATTGGCGGGTTTCCCACAATGGTCAAGCAGGAGGACTCTTTCATCGTCAGCATTATCTTGCAGGCGCATGGATACAAGTGCAGAATCCTTGAAGAAGAACATCAACACGGCCTCAATGCGCTTACCTACACCGACATGGCGAAGCTACAGACAAAGTGGATGACGGGTATCATTCATGCCTACTCGCTGTTCACGCACGCAATTCTTGCGAACAAACCATTTGGTGCTCGTGTTGCTGGTCTCATTCCGGTTCTACACATGACAATCTTCCGACTCTTCTTGATGATCTCGCTTCCGACTGTCGTCCTCCTGGCTAACACCACGGTCGTACCCACCTACAGCTTCGACTTGCCCATCTCAATGTTCCTAGCATTCGTTGCATACTCCTCCTCATACATGCTGTCGTGGAGACTGGCAGACGCTGCCGAGGGCACCATCGGTCTGGATGACGGCACCCGTTTGTGGAACCTGCCATACCAGCTAAAGGGCATCATGTGGCTTGTACACCACTCCATCTTCGGCGAGTCCAAGATGCCAAAGTTCCTCACTACTGGTGCCGACTGCGCAGCAAGCAAGGCAAAATCAAGCTCCAGCTTGCTGGGCCGTCTATACCGCACCATTGTCTACGACGGAGCCTGGATGCACCTCACATACTTCTCCTGCCTGGTCGCGACCATCTACTGGACGACGACGAACGCGATCTCCAGAGAGCAATCGTCCTACCAGTGGCTAGCAGCTTCCATCGCATTCCCACCCTTCGCTAAGATTCTGATGGACTGCTTGTACAACTCGGTCACACCAATCATATACGTCCTCTCTCCAGACCCAAACAAGAAGACACGCGAAGACTTCCTGGAACGTGATGAGAAGACTGGTGTTGCAAAGCCATTGTTGGAAGCGATCACACCCCCCAAGCCAGCTTTCTTTGGCACGTTTGGAGTCACAGGCCTGATGTGGCTGTACTT
This sequence comes from Mycosphaerella arachidis, assembly GCA_001297265.1. Taxonomy (NCBI): domain Eukaryota; kingdom Fungi; phylum Ascomycota; class Dothideomycetes; order Mycosphaerellales; family Mycosphaerellaceae; genus Mycosphaerella; species Mycosphaerella arachidis. The sequence continues at coordinate 91,285 of LIHB01000015.1, forward strand.
TGGCCTCGCGCCGTTCTTTGTCGCTGCACGATGAACGCAAGAACTGTGGGGGAGGAGGGCAGGATTCTCGGCAGAGAATTTTGAAGGTGGTTCGTTGCCCTGCAGAAGCCGTCAGAACTAATGAGGAACACATAGTTGAGCTAATGCGAGATCTTATTAACGTTATCTAGCCGTGCTAGCTCAACACCCTTTGCAGGCACCAGATTGAGACTTTGCAAAGTAACGGCCGAGCGAGGTTTCAGTTGACCGTGAAGTCTACCATCACATCGCGCGGTGCAGATTTACTCCTCGCCATGACGTCCTGTTCGAGTTGGACTTGATACAACAGAGTTCGAGGCATTCGTTGACGCTACATACTGGAACATCTCGTCACACCGAAGTCGTTTCCAAGCTATTTTAGAGCAAGAGCTAAAGTTCAAGTCTTTACATAGAGTCGAGGACTAAACAGGTGCGAGACATGTTCTTTACAGCCTAGCGAGCGTTCGCTCGGTCTCCGCGGCCTGCTGGTCCAGTGCTGGGTCCGAGGCCGCCCAATACTCTGCATACCCTCTGAATTCTGCATCCTTGAACAGCTTCTCGAGTGTATCCCGCGCAATGTACAACAGCAGCTCATTACCACCTGACCGCAACCGCGGCGGAAAGTTGCACCACCCGTCCGTGAAGGGCATCGCAGGTAATCTGTATGCCCGCACTTCAAGACCTCTTCCCCAGTGCAAGTTGTAGAACGGGAAATTCGACAAGTGCGTACACTCAATGTCTGTACCGAAGTCGCGATCCGTGTTCGGCTGGTACTTCGCAATGTCGTCGCAGGCCTCAATTGAGCCCCAAAATTCACGGATCCTGTCAGCAGACCACCATGCAATGCTCTTGCCAATGCGAGCTCCAAGCTCATGCGCATACATTGATGATAACTCCGATGCTGTCGCTTTGGTGCGACCATAGACTAATGCGCTGCCCGAATAGTTCTGATGCACCCCTTTCACCCGACCGCGAGTCTGAATTGGCAGGAGCAGTCTCGAAATGGTATCTGGAGCAAGCCCACGAGCGCGAATGATGGCCCGCCACAGCCAGATGGAGAGGCACGTTGCCATGGAGAGCTTTTGTTGCTTGGGATGCTGCATACTGCGTCGAAGCCTGGCCAGCTTCTCCGGTGAGATATGCCACACAGTATATGTAAGCTTTGCAAGCTTTGCAAACAATGCTTCGGTTGCTGCTTCGGCAGACATGGTGTTCTTTTCAGCAAGCTTCCAGTCTTTCCATTCGAGCATAGGCCGTGCAGGATGAGAGCCAAGGGTCGTTGTCTTGTCAAGTGCTGCTGGCGGGATCAAGCCAGACGGCTGTGGAGATTGCTTGTCCATCGCTCTTGCCAAGTGATGCGCGAAGATCGATTGTAAAACTCCCTGCGCCGAGCCGTCAAGGATGGTATGGTTCATGTGCAGCACAATTATGACGCCTCCTCTGATAAAATTTGCTTGTACAGCAAAGTTATACGTCCCAATGCCAAAGGTTGGCCGTGGTGCGAGGCAGATTTCGGCATGCTGGAACATGTGCGGCGGCCAATGCTGCATATCAAGCTTCTGTGCATCCCACGGCAGCCAGTTTATTCGCACTTGTGCCTTTGGATCATCCGGTATCTGGCATTGAATGCGATGCCGTGCCTCATCTTCCCACACCAACTTGCCTGCGAGGGCAGGAATCTCTGATAGACAACCGGCGGCTGCGCCTTGGACTGCCTCGATGAAATGTGCCTCCACAAATTCGCCCGTTGTCCTGAAGCACATCACCAGAGGCTGCACGACTGTGATCCCAATCTGATCGCCCGCAGGCAAGGCAATGGTCTGCTGGGGTACGGGCGTGCGAGGTGAGACCCAGAACTCTCGCGAAGGCGGCGTATGCTCGCCATGGCTAGACATACTGCTTAGTATTCACTGTCTCTTGTCCCTCGTCCACTTTAGTCTTGCCGGCTTCTGTGCTTACTGCGAGGATGGCTAAGAGCCAGCACTTCAGCAACCATTCTAAATCTATGGCAACTCATTCGAGCAGCTCAAGACAGACGACGCGAGGCGCGTCACGCTAAGATGCAAAGCCTCAGATCTTTCCCTGGATTGTCCATATCAATGAACCTCATCGGCAAAACGTCAACGAGTAGTCCACCAGGTCCACAGGCCGTCCACCGAGTGCACTGATTCCGCTATATCGGGCCAAGGAAGTGTAGTAGAGGGTAGCGACATAGTATGACGATCCTCTATGGAGTCGATCATTATCACATGCGTCCCTGATGTGCAACAACGGCAAGCCACGAAGCATTAGCCCTGCGCCGCCCCACCCATATAGAGTTTACTTACCAGAATAAGGTCACCAAGGTTTGCTATTCCCGTTTTCCACCAGATAGGGGCAAGCTTAACTTGAAACCGCAAGTTGAGTCTCTTTCCTGTCTCCTCACAGTCGGTACGCGCCTAAAGTAAAGTGTGATTTTGCTGGCGTTCTGGGCTGAAGTCAATGTACCTCGACTGATAACGATCTCTACCGCAGGCCAGTAATAACCTCTTCGCTCTGGGGTCTCGTGTGCTCATCAGCATGCGGCACACCCGACGTTTACCGTTGGCTCGCCATCGACTTCTGCTTCGAGTCTTCCCTTTATAGCATCGGCCCCAGCAGCAATACAAGGTCCCAGACGAAGCAGTCATCTACCACCGGAGCCTGCCGCGTGGTCGAAGTTGGCGAACATGTTCCATTAGCCGGTAGTGTCGGTCTACGCTTCTCGAGCTGCTGCATCAACCGTCTCTGCCAGCTGGTACCTCCAGATGCATCTCATGCAGACATTGCAACGAACCTCACTACGCTATCCCTTGTGTGCTGCATCCTTAAATTCATGACAAACGACGAGCCGTAATCTTGTTCAGAGTGCGGGATGGGCGCGGGCGACGTTGTTGAAGTCAACGTTAGCTCGAAGTAACAGAGGTGTTATTTACGAAGAGTGCATCCACAAAGGGATGGCGTGATGGTACTTTCGACGACCAGCGGGCGGCAGAGGTGACAGGCAATGCAATTCCCAAAAAGTTGGAAACCCCGAGCGTGTTGCCACGGCTGCGTTGAGACAGCACTTGCAGGGTCGTGTGTCTGCTGCAAGAATGTCTGATCAGCAACAAGACTAGACTAGTTCTACCAGAGTCTCTCCGCAACAGACTGCCATTGCTAAACAATTCATCTCACTCGGAGCGAGGTACAGGAATTGAGTAAGAAGTCCCGCGACCGATCGTACAGCGGGCCAACGTCTACGTGGGTGACTGGGCATGGGCCAGTCGCTACAATGTCGTCGTCGCCGTCGCTTCGAACAATGCCTCGTCGCAGCAAACCCGGTGCAGCTCACAATCAATTTCTCCGGGGTATGTTATTTCAGCGCAGTCGACAGAGACGTTGTCCCTCTGCAACGCAGCGTCAGTGCCATTTTGGGACCAGTACCGCGCCGTGGGGGCGTGCAGTTCATATCGGCATATTGTACATTGCCCGAAACAGCCACCGCAGCCACCGATGTCATCACTGGGTTAAGCAGCGTCGGCCCAGATTGCCATGACAACCTCACCTCGACACGCCAACCTGTGAACAAGCGCCCGCCCGTGGTTCGATATGTATAATCAGCGCGTGCTTGTCTCGATAGCATCATGGGCCAAGCCAGCATGAACACAGAACACCCTCGATCGCTGCATCGAGCGTCCATCCGATGTGGTCTGATGTACTTGCTGTCAGAGTCCATCGCGACAGACACACATCACGAAACCATCATCACTTCGCAGCGGATTGCGTCAAAGATGGTGAACACGCCAGAACAAGATCTTGGCTTGGTCGACAGCTCCACTCCCGACATTGACCACCGGACAATAACAATGCTGCAGACACTCCGTAGTCCCCTCAACACATGTCTGGGCAATGTGATCTTTTACACAGTGAGTCAACAGTCGGCGACGGCTTCCACTAGCAAGGCGAGCCTCAATGCTATTCTCGAACCAGCGACGATCAGCAGCGGCCCACAATCAGAAGTACTTCACGCACGTCGTACAGTAGCGACAACCTCACCACTTCTTATGCCCCGCTATGGGATTTACTTCAGCTCGATGAGGGCTTAGCTAAATTGTCCAGTGGTTCCAGTGACAAGATACCGGGTCCTCATGAAATGCATGCCCTCACCACTTGTTGAAGTGTGTGACAGGCAACATGCGATTCGAGAGGATGAGCCAGCCCATCAATTCCCCAAGGGACAAAGGCTTGTGCTTGGAATTTGCGACATGTCCAGATGTTGGAATTCCCGAGAGGCCTGGGCTTGCTAGATGGTAGTACCGATCAGGACCACTGCATAAAGCGAGAGGTATCCGCCTCATTCCTGGCCTTGATTGCTGCACCTCCTGCAGATATCCTGTCTGACAATCGTTGACTGCAGTGTGCTCGTGGAGCCGCGTGCGACAATATCATCAATTGACGTCTTCGATTTGGCCATTTGCGACATGCGGCGTCTGTGGACCACCCGGAAGAGATGTTCGTTATCGGAGTCGACGTTGCGCCAGCGCTTGCCCAAGCGATCGCTGTGACAAGAATGACGAGAGCTGCAGGGCGATAGCATCGACTCCAGCCTTATTGACCCTTTCACGGACGTTGCTGTCAAGACGTTTGACAGGTTTTGGTGCGATACTGCTCATGTTGTACGCCACGGACCCAAATTCGGATTGGTAGCTCCAAGCAGGATTTCACCATACACGCAAGCTTCAGCTTCGATCGTGATACACTCTATTCGTTGTTGTAGCCAAGCGAAGATCTAAAGAAGCCTGTTGAACACTACCGGTTGTGTTTCAAGGCCTTGACAGTACAGACGTGCGCACTATCAAACCCTACAAAACCGTGGTCTGCAAGAATATTGTGGTTAAAGAGGCGAATCAGACTCTGAAAATCCGGTGGATTGCGAGCGGGCCCAGGCCAGTGTGTGTTGTGTACCTCAAACCACTTGCCGAAACAGTGCGACCCGTGGCAACCTTACAGCGTCTGTCAATCCCAAACAGGGCCCCAATGCAGGTTCAGCACGCCGTGCTCCATTCTTGGCAGGATATGTCCAATCATGCAGCGTGGGTGGGAAAACGGCATCCGGCATTTCTGCGGACAGGGCCTATTTCGTGTTGCTCAACGCCCGGAGAAGCCTTGTACTACGCGATAAGTGTCAAGACACGCTAACATCTCAACCAGCGTCAGAATCGCTAAGGCGCAATGCAGTGCAGTAGTTGTACAAATGCCTGTCGTTCGCAGCCTGTGTTCGGCTCGTCCTCCAAGATAGTGGAAAGACCTCCGGCATTGGGTGGGTCCTCAACACGAAATCGTGCGGTTGTCGTGTTTATGCGAACACATTCCTGTGTCCGGCTTTCGCATGAACTTTTGAGACCTGGCACTTTCTTATCATCATCATTCGTCGATCTTTCCCCAGAGATTCTTCTCGAAGAGGACTCTTCTAGACTACAATCACTCCAGGAAAGCTCAGCTATACCACAGCCGTAGCATCACTCATCCCTCATCACTCGACCACAACTACCACTTCACGATCAAGGCTGCAAGATAGATGGCGACAACCACCGGAGTCGTGCCGACAATGTCCGATATGTCCAAGCCGAGACTATCTCTGGACGTTACCTCCCATCTAGATCTGACTCCAGCTTCGGAGACGACAACTCTCAAATCAGAGACATCAACCCTCAACGAACAGAACATGAGCGTCGCGAGCTCGAGAAGTAGCATCTGCAGTTTCAGCACAGACAACAGCAACATCATCAGCCCGTTATCAACCAAGACGGCCAAGAAAGTGCGCTTCGAAGAGTCAGTGAGCTGGTCCTACTTCGATGAGCCTGCATCCGAGTCCAGACCACAGCCCGGTCGAAGAGATTCCTTCTTAGGACGAAGCTGGCAGCGCTTCAAGCAACGAAACACTTCCGGCGATCTAGACGTTACACCACCTGCCATACAACTTCAGCAACTCAAACGGCAGAAGTCATCAATGGACGTGCTCTCCTCAAGTCAGAAGAGCGCGAAAACATCTCTTCTTGCCTCGTCAGCAGCAAGAAGATCAACGCTTGCATACTCGGAACAACACCCACTGCGAGAAGGCACAGGACGGAGATTCAATGGTGCTGAGACACATGTAATGTCGAGGGCAACCTCAGCGACCGCAAAGGGTGATTGGGGTAAATTGCTCAGCAACCCGAGGCAAAGCGCGTTATACGTCTGATTAGATCATGACGAACGGCGATATGATGATGTGAAATTCTCGGCGCAATGCCGTTTAGCGATGGAGTCTCTGCGGGGAGGTTCCTGGATTGATGTGACAAGCAAGCTTTATACCACGGCGTGGCCGCAAGAGTAGTAGAGTATAGACTAGTGACAAGAGCGCGGCCTTGTCAGCTCAAAGGAATGGCATTTCTATCAGTCTAGCGACTCTTCTATGGTTACATGTACGAGATCAGAGACATGAGAGAACCTCCGAAGTGCCATGTTGTGCAGTCGAGCTGCGGGTTTAGGACCCCTCGTAGATGCGTAGTGTCTAGTACCACACGCACTGCTGGAAGTTCCAGTCCTGACCACACTGGTCGATCTGGTCATCGCCCTGACGACCACGTCGACCGTTGAAGCCACCGCGGGGGCCATAGTCTTGTCGGTAGTCATCAGTTCTCTTCCAGTTCTGGTTGTTCCAGTCGTCATCGTCATCGTAGTAATCTGTGGGAGAGGGTTTAGTGCCATGAAGCACCGATGTATCGTACGAGGACTTACCATCATCCTGGCACTGGTTGCAATCGATGTAGTTGTCTTGACGCTTACGGCTGCCATAGCCTTTGGGACCTCCGTAGGGAACGCCTCCAGGGAAGCCGCCTCGATTGTCATTGTTGTTGTTCCAGTCTTGGTTCCAGTGCTGCTCGGCCGGTGGTGACGCTCCGGCATATGGGACAGCATCCTCAGGGGCTACAATGCCTTCAGCCTGTCATGTGTCAGTCAGTAATCGAGCAGTCAAGTGAACTAGCTGAGCGTCTTACGGCAACTGGGTTGGCGATGGCACCAGAGGCAGTGATGCCGACAAGGATAGCTGCGATGTTCTTGAACTGCATATTGACTGTCTGAATAGAGCTGACTGTAGCTGAAAAGGTGTTGGTTTTGTTCTGGTGTGTTGTTACTGTTGTCTTGGTTGACTGTTGAGATACTGATGGTGAGGTGAACTTCGAGCTCTTATATATCTCATCGATTGCTGATGCCGTGGAACATCGTCTAGGTAGGTCCCTCTGCACTTGATACTTGAACCATGACCACAAAGTCTAGTCTTCACTCTTGTGTCGCGAGCGGAAGGCTGCGGCAAGCTGGGTCGTTGGCATTCACCCGGCAGCAGCTTGTGTAGTGATTGCGGATACGCGAGAAAGTCTACGAGCATCGTCCATCTTGGCGTTGGCCTTGTAGAAGAGACCCTGGTCCGGATCACATGTCGAGGATGGTCACCGCTGTCACGGGCAGTATATCCCAGGGGCGGTTCCGTCAGCGTCTTTACAGATCGTCATTGTTTCTTTGGCATGTATCCCCAATGTTTCCATCCGAGTGCGAGTGCGAGCGAGGCTCCGCGCCGCGTGTTCTGAAACAGCAGCCGCTACAAGAGTTGCAAAGCCTAATATCAGCTCTTGGCGGAAATTTGTTTCGACGACTCAGTTCAGCCGCCTCTCTGGTACAATGTGTACAGCCATCCCAGAGCTTTTCGTCCATCCAGAGCCTGTCGTCGGGACTCTGGACCCGTGCCATGCCGTGCGAAACGAAAGTACGTCAACTCGTCCGTCAACTCGGCGCTCGATGGAGATGTTCGCAGTGCTCGCCATCTGTAACGTCCATGCGCCTGTGAATAAGCTCTTCTATACCAAGGCACCAAACATCAGCAGATGATGCTTTGCTTACACCGCCAAGCACAATAATGAAATGAGGAGCAATCACGCTGTTCCATAGCTGAAATCGTCTATGAGATGACGAGGCCGTGGACTGTGTGGATCACAGAGACCACCAGTGGTCTCTAAGAAGGCCTTCTGCTGGAGTCCTTGGCATCGCAGAGTACCTGAACCAAGTCGATGCAACGACCAGTGACGGCATGATCTTTGCCAGTAAACAACCAGATTGAAAAGCTCGCGCACGCACGGCCCGCCTATGCCCTGGAAGAATAGGCACCAATGGCAGGATGGATTCGGCTCTGCCGAATCTTATTGCCGTTTGTACTCAGCTATAGGTCATGCGCTGTGGTCCAGGATGAACGTTGTTGCCGTTCCCTATAGGGGGGTCAAGTTTGTCGAGACCTTTCGATGTTGACATCGACGCCGTCTTCATGCACAACGGCGATCTCGGGTACCGATTTCGCGCAGTCACAGATGCACATTGGAAATCAGAGAAAGCCAAGATGATTCGCACCTTGAATCGGAAATTGGTCGTCAGCTCGTATCCAGTAACTGAAACGCATCATGCGTGAAGACACTCTCTTCCCGCAGTGATCTAGATCGCGAGGTTTGCCGATGTTCAAGATGTTCATGCGTTGGAATAGCAGCACGCAACGCTCCTGCATGAGCACATGGTAGCCTTCAGAATAACGTGGCGCCGCGCGTGCTTGATGCATCATGCATATACCATTCACGTACATCCACCTGGAACAATGCCAAGAATACCGATTCAGGAGCCACGACGGATTGACCGGATCGCGTTCGGACCTTGCAGTCCCGCAGACCAGCAGTTGTCCTGACCATCTTTGCATCAGCACTCGAAGAGATCAGGCTAATGTGGGATACTTCGGGGACTGGCAGCGCAGAGTCGTTGTCTGGACATGCCTCTCAGAGACTTTGTGATTAAGCCGCGTGCGTCTGAGTGAGTCGACTGATGAAGTCAGGGCGTGGAAATCGTCATCTCTCTCGCCATCCGGCAGTAATGAAATGCTTCCATCATTGACTTGGCTTTCACTTGACCCAATGATGCATGCTGATGACTTTGCGGGTGCTAGAAACGTTCGAGAGGAGATGCTGCTGCAACAAGCAACAGTATCCGAACTCCCAATGTCAACAACCATGATAGCAGTATAAGCAGCTGTGGCCGCTACCACGCTATCCTTACTCGAAGTCGCCAGACTCATCGCCGCTGGGAACAAGATCGTGGCCACAATGACAATCACTAGCTTCGCGGTCCTCCTCGTCAAGAAGGTCATCATGATCATCGGCACCAGCAGACTGATCCCACCAGCAAAACCGTCCAAAAAGCGACCAAGAGTTGCGGTGGGGTTGCCAAATCGTCGCTTGAGGCCGTCCGCGACATTTCAGGTGTAGAGATATAGCCTAGAACTACCAGAACGATGTTGTCGCGAAGACGATCGTGAACCTTACAGCTCTCTCGAGACCGGCGAGAAATGCGGCGCTTCATGCCAGAGTACTGGTTCAACTTGTCATCGCTGCCAAAGAGGTCCTCTTCGAAAACGCGGTCTCTGGACTCAATCTTGGAGAGCGAGCGCCTCGATGAGATTTGATGTAGCTTGTCAAATGTGATATTACCAAGCGCAGGGAGAGGATATCATCAGCCAGAGCAGCGTTCTCGCCAACCACATCAAGGCTCTCAATCTTGCGCTTTATGCGCAATTCCAGGTCCTTGATGGACGCCATGTAGCGAGGCTCAAAGCCTGAGAATCGCAGCTCTTGTTTCTCATGGTCCGTCAAGCTGGAAATCGACAGGTATGGTAGCAATTCCTGTAAGCACACGCAAGGCTGAAGATCTTTTCGCAGCTCCGGTGCTACTCTTGCCTCCAGATCATGATCTTTCGCGTCTTCTAGTAGACGCGACGCCATCTTGGAGCTCTGACATGAGTCGTGCCATGCCCTTTCACCACATTCTGTCACCGCGGTCGTAGCTCTCTACTCGTGGCAATGAAGCAGTGCATCCGTCGTCTCCCGGTGCTGACGAAGGAAGAGGACATCCTGCAGAAATAAAAGACAATGATGATGTCAACTAATAGAGGAAGCAAACCGTTACATACGATCAGCACGCATATCATCCTCCTCACCACTCCAGGCCTCCGTAGCAGACCTCCACCACCTCCAATGACATCACCCCTCACTTCCGTAACCACTTCCACCAAAACCTCAATGCCCTTCGACACCAATCTACGAAACACCTGCATCTTCCTCCTGATCTTCATCCTCGCCTTCTTTCCCAACATCTTCCAACTCCTCCTCAAACCCATCCTCCTACCCCTCGAGCTTCTCGGCGCAGACTTCTCCCCACGAAAAGTTGTCCTCCCAACGTGCAATTGCTGTCCACCAGCATCTTGCAATCCCGCGATTTCGCAAGCAGTTCCGCAGCCTCAGCAGCCACCTCCGCCGAGCATGTCTTGGTTCCAGAAGCAATTCACACTTCCCTCGAAGAGCAGAGGAAGCTACCTCATTACCGATACCGTCACGAAGGAGCTCCCAGAGATCAAGGATTACAAAGTCGGCATTCTACACCTGTTCATTCAGCATACATCGTGCGGTCTTTCGTTGAATGAGAACTGGGACGAGGATGTGAGGGAGGATATGAGCGATGCTCTCGACAGAATCGCGCCAGAGGATCGGAAGGGGAATCTTTATAGGCACAGTGCAGAGGGATTGGTGAGTGAGACCGAGGAGATAACAGACGGAGCAGGATAAAGGAGACTGACACGGTGGCAGGATGACATGCCAGCCCATATCAAGAGCGCCTTGGTGGGTGCAAGCGTCACTGTACCGATCAGTAACGGACGACTAAATACGGGAACGTGGCAAGGTATATGGTATCTGGAATTCAGGAGTAGTAAGCATCAGAGGAAGGTCGTGGCTACGATACAAGGCGAGAAAAACTCGTGACTGAGTGAGGAGAACGAGGTTATGAGAGTTCAAGGTGGAATCGAAGCAATGCTGGAGCCGCCATAGATGCCACATGCTACCTGCTTAATTCTTTCCAAGGGCACCGAGCTTGATACGCACAGTACTCTGGTAAGGTCAGCCGGTATAATATATGCGCCCAACTGCTCTCCTATACGGAGGAGACGCACGAAGGCGAGAGCTCTACATCGAAAACACCAAGCGAGAGAGAGCACAATCAGGGCATGAATGAACATGCCTCGTACAGATCCGGTGACGTACGTCCAACGATCCGTGACACCTTCCAAGGGAAATCGTCCGTAACCCCATCGCAGCGTCATCACCATTTGCTTCACATTCTCTCCCTTTCTCTCCCACTCACGCTTCTACAGAACACCCAAGAAGCTCAAACCTATTGCTACCGCTCCCTCCTCCCTTACTGTCATCTTCGTCATCTGATTTCTGTCCGGGCTGATCACCAGGTGGCGGAGATTGTTGTTTCCTGTTCTTGCTGGGTTTCCTTTGCTTTTCATCCTTCTTGTCCTTCTTATCCTTCTTCCCCTTCTTTCCACGTCCAGAATGTGGCTTGCTCGGGGGATTCCTCGAGATAGCATTTGCAGCTTGATTCTGGTTCTCTGCGGCCATGTTGAGGGCCTTGATGGGTTGTGGGTTGTGGAATGGTATGTTGGAGACTGTGGTAGTGCGGGCGAGATGTTCTTATGCCTCACCGTGAGGATGGACAGCAAACACAGTTGATACATACAAAGCCTGCCAGTGCTTTGAATAGTCCGGTGATAAGGCCGGAGCCAAATAGATAGTGCGTAAGGTTGATCAGGTTCAGAGGAGACACATGCGTGCTCCATTGTCCATATATTCACATTTCATTGACTATGCATAAGCAATCGTGCTGTCTTCTCTGATCCTTCCCCGAACCGGCAGCTTGACTTCGCCACCAGCGACCGCCGGTCCAGTCACTGCGATATGTCCCCTGGGTGATTCAGCTCCTACATCTGCCTCTGCGCCCACTAACTTCAGCTCGACACTGCTCAGAGGTATGCCGAAATGCGAGTGACCCTGCCCGTCATCCCTTCTGTAGTCAAAAATGTTCGTCTGTGCCACTGCGCCTGCCACCTTTGCGGCAGTCAGCGCATAGACGATGCGACTTCTCGTGAAGATGCGAAGATCGGACAGTTGAGTTGATGTGAGTGCTGGCGAGCCGGCGCCAAGGCGTTCGGATGTTAGTATGAGGCGTAGCTTGCCCGGCTCGTTGGTGGTCGATGAAGGTGCAAGAAGCTTGAACAGCATGCCATCAGTGGGCATGCGACCTGCAGATATGGTCTGGTCCTGTGTGTATTTGCCGAATCTTTGCAGGCCTGAGCTAATGCCAGCAGTCTCTTTTTGGTGCAGCTTAGCCAACGTCTCTGCACTCGCAATAATGACTGTCGGAGCAACGCCGCGACGAGCGAGACTCAGATCCACGCCGGGCACTGCAACACTGTTGATCGCCAGGCTGCTGTGTGTGAAGAGTGCCGCGAGAGTGTTGGTCAAGACGTAACTGTGCGTGAAAGTGTCGGCTGGCAGAACGAGATCCGCGGATGTGAGACGTTGGCGTAAAGGTATCGCCGATATGAGTGCAGCGATAGCAGAAACGATGTTCTCTTGTGTGAAGCTGACGATCTCCGGCTCCTTCGATAGATCGACTGGTTGCCAGACGGTGATGATATCGCCGGGCCTGTCCCCATCATTGTTGGGTAGCTCGACACTGGCATTGCTCTTGTTGTCTTCCACGATGCTGTGCCAGACTCCCACTGAAAGTCCGCCTTCAGGCGCACCGTCCCAGTCCATGTGACGGCTTGTCCTTTCTACAACCAAAGTCACAAGCTTGATGTTCTTCGCTTGCTTGGCGAGGTCATCCTGTGGTACATTACCGGCAGAGCATACGAGGCTATCAGCTCCCGTATCGACTAGAAGATTATACAACTTTGGATGTGGAATGTTGTAGGGCAGCAGAATTGGTGTCAGCCCGTAGAAAGCGGTGGCTGGTTTGACGTCAGTGCATGCAGGAACAAACGATATAAGAGGGCATACCGAAGATCGTCTGCAGATACTCGATGCTGTTGGGCAAGTAAATCGCAACTTTCTTTGCTCCGTTCTTCTTCAAGTGTTGCCCAATAATAGCGATCTCTTTGCTCAGGTCGTGGATGTCATGCTCGACCAGCTCTTCCTTGCCAAAGACGGTCATAAGCCGTGCCTTTGGTATCTCCTTGCCATCAGCGCCCTGCGACCCTCCTCGCTGCACCTCACGCCAGATATCTCGCACATCTCCGTCCTTCCCGCTTGCCCAGCGCGGAGCTCCAGCATCTTTGACATTCAAGCCAGTGCGGAGCGGATAACCATGCGGAACCTCCGGAGATCTGTAGACAGCTGATTCTCCCTTGTTCCGGACAGCTGAAGCTACAGCTTGTCGTGCTAGGAGCAGAGGGTGCGTATCTGGCTCGTCAGGGTAGACCAGTGGGTAGATCAGGAAGCCAACCAAGATGACGGCCAGAAGAGTCGTACTCAGCGACCACTCTGACAGCACTCTGGCTAATTGAGCGTCGAGTGATTGCAGTGACGACGACATGTTGTTGATTAAAGTCACTTTGCGAGATCTTGCTTCCGACTTGCCATGGCCATGTCAGATGCGAGCTCGGGCACCGGCGTGGGGTTCAAGATGCGGGTGAAGTAGCCAAGCCGGTTGAAGGTTTAGGCACGATCCGAGACTGGCCGAGTTGCATAGCGACCAGAGAAACAATCGAGTTATCGCGCGCGACAAAGACGACGATGCGATAGACGACACGACACGCGCATTGCGGCGCCGAGTACTAACATACTAACCACAGGAGCACGAGCAGCATCGGTAACACGCGACAATGTCCTCGACAGCCATCATCCCATCACCGCAAACAGTCGCGCAGACTGCAGCCGGCATCAAGAACGAAGTCAAGAGCACATCGCCATTCTCCAACAGCAGCATCAGCCTTCCAGCACTCAATCTCACCCCGCGAAAACCTGCCGCGACACCACAAAAGACCAACCCGCCTACACCCAGACACGACTCGGGCTGGGTACATCCTCGCTTGAACGAAGTCATCCGCAGGCGCAACGCAACCAACTTCGAAGGCAGTAATGTCAGGGCGATACTCATCAGCTCGGGCCTGATCCTCTTCTCCTTCTTCGTTCCCAACATCTACCGCGCAGTGTAAGCATTCCTCCACGGCATTGTACCGCGGATCCGACTGACAGCCATCTAGCATACCACGTGCCTGGCTCCAGGCCATACACCCATACCAGCTCTACACGCTCTGGGCAATCGACCTCCTCTTCCTAATCAACATCGCCATGTCAGCAATGCCACTGTACCGAAAAGCAGACCCGTGCGAAGACATCCCACTATCCCCCAACCAACGACAACTCCTAGGCCTCCCTCCCATGTCGAGACCGGCCACAGCCCAGGAGAAAGAGCAGTGGGTCACACCACCGAAGTTCTCAAAGTCAGCAACACCCAGATCAACGAGCAGCAGTATACGGCCGGAACCCAGTGGCTCACCACTCAGTGGACGAGGCACGCCTTTGGATGGCAACACCTCGTTTCTGACGAGGTCAACATCCGGTTCGCCATTCGCGTCGAGTACGCAGGAGCAGACGATTGGAAGTGGATCGCCGTATAGCGATAGGCTGAGGAGCGGAGGGGAGAAGAGGAGGCTCAGCTATAGCAATACGAGGAGTTCACCGCTGAGCTTGAGTGAGTTCGAGGAGGCAGGGAGGAGTGTGCATACGCCTACGAAGGGCAGTAAGGCGAGTGTGGGACTCAACAATAAGTGGCTATACGAGAAGGGGAGAAGTAGCCCAAGCAGTGACGTTGGCTTCGGTAGGAGGAGTCGTTACGCTGGCTTCATCTGAGTTCGTAACACCAGTATGTCACCCAACAGGAATGAAGATTCTCAAACTTCTGTCTCTTTGTTATGCGAACAACACTCTACGTGGTTACCCGTACGATAAGTACAACGGCTTACAGGGCACGCCACCGCATGGGACTCGCCCGTCGCTGGATATACTTTACATTGGCCAGTACGTATTCCGCACACCCTCGAATAGACTAAGTATGAAGCAAACCGAGCGCAAAGGTATCGGAGTGAGATAGATGGGGAAATCTCCTGTTGTAGACATGGAAAATGCACAGGCCGTATGCAAATAATAAGACTAATACTGTCTCCTTCGACCTCGATCAGATAGGACGAAAACTGTCACTCATGTTCAATGCTATATCGCCATACTCCAAGCGCCTCGCTAAGTCGACTTCTAAACCATGATCATACCCTGTCGTCGCTGGCCCTGAACCATAATTTCCCCTCGAATACCCAGTTTCTCCCCCTCGGGACGTGATTCACACCTTCCGATTCCCCAAACTCGGCCCAAAAGGATCCTCCTTCTCCCTCTTCTCACGCTCCAGCTTCCTACGCTTGGCCTCATGCTCATCCACCTTGCCATCCTCCGCTCCGTTCCTCTTCATCGCCGCATGTGCCTTGACAAGATCCTTCGTAGTCGGGTCTCGACACAAGTCAAGTTTCTTCTCCAGTGCTGCGCGTTCTTCCTTTCCCATACTGTCCTTGGGGTTGTAGCCTGCCAACAACGCCGCACAAGCCTGGATTGTCGCGAGAATCTTCGGGCGGGAGTCTAAAGTGAGAGGCAGCTTTGTGTCCAAGTAGAAGGACGTCAGAGGTTCGTCAGCGATGTACAGCGCGGCGAGCAGGATTTGAGAGGGTGTGTAGAGGAAATATGCGTCTGTGAGACTTGCGGGTCCGTCGCAGAGGGTTTTTGCTGTGGCGTAGGAGGCTTGGATGCGGTCGATGAAGTGCTTCTTCTCCATTGGTCCGGGTGGTGCTTTCCATGGTGTCCTGCACTCTGCTGGGGGAGGCTTCAACTGCTTCAATGCTTCCTGAATGTTTCGATCGCTTCGCTGTTCTACACCTTGCACTGTCCCGACCAGGCCTTCGGCCATATTCAACAACTCCATCAGGACTCCCTTCAAACCTCGGAAGGGTTGGCGAACGTCAAGGGTGAAACGGAGGGCTTGCATGATTTTGTACTCCGGCGCAAGGATTGCCTCGGGGTCGGCGCTGATGCTTTGAGCGAATTTAGTGACTGTGAGGTGGTATGCTTCGGTCTTGCTGGCGAGGAAGAGTATCGTCTTGTAAATCTCCTTGGGCGGATATGTCATGCATGAGTTGGAGAGGTAGAAGCGCCTGAGGTATTGTACCGCAACTGGCTTGATGTTGGAGGGCCATTTCAGGTGGTCGGCGGTAGTTTGGATGAGTTCGCAGTATCTGTGTACTAGTCGCAACTCTTCTTGTTCGGTCAGGTATTCGGGGTGCGAGGTTCCATTCTGCTGTGTGTCACTTTTTTGAATGGCATGTTGACGCGCTCGCGCGAGTGCGAGTTCGTGCGTCTTCCTGCGCTGTGATGCGAGTTGCTCTGGTGAGAAGGACCACAGTCGGTATTGCGTGGATGTGCGGTATATGTCGTCTTCTGACAGACGTCCTGGTGTTGTCATGTTGGACGTGGTGTGCTGCTGCTGTTGTTTGGAGGGAGTTGCTGGCTTCATGACGGTTGAAGTCTCCACTTCCCGATAGTCGATACCAAGGGCACAGAGCACTGCTTCAAATCGATCATTGGCAAGACTTGAGTGATGACCCTCCTGGAGCTACCTCCGGAGCTGATAGCTCATATCGTCGAATATCTCGATGATGTTGATGTGTTCAGCGCGCGTCTCAGCCATCGAGCAGTTGAAGGGGCATGCCTCTCCCACTTTGGCCAACGCTACTTCCGCAAGAGAGGTTTCCTTATCATCGGACCATCACTCGATGTATTGCAATCCATAGCAGGACACACAGAGTTGAGGAAATACACTCAACACGTATGGTTCAATCCGGACTACTACACTTCCATAGAACCGGACTTTGGTGTCGAGCTTCAGAGTGGCCTTGCTTCTGAACCCTCGGAACTATGGGAACACGCCGCCAAGAGCATATTGGCACAGCATGGCCGCGAAGGGCAGATCACGTCCTATATGACATACAGACGCGACCACGAAAGACTTCTCAGCACTCGCGAGCTAGAGATCAGACTTGCCGAGGCGTTCGAGGGCTTGCCTAACCTGATGACTGTGGGTATGCGTAGAAGTGAGGACTATGCACCCTATGGATGGAGACTACTGAAGGATGCTATCGGTCAAGATCCGCGAGTGATAGGGCCCATTCTGGACGACCACCGGGGGGGCGCACTGTCTGGGCCAACCAGGCTCTTCATCGCCATTGTGAAAGCTCTGCCCGGCGCGAATCGACAGCTTGAGCGCTTCTATACAGACGTAATCGAGCTAGAGAATATTCCAGCAGATGTGTTGTCGCAAAGCAAGATGACCGACGCACTCTCATCCGTCAAGTATGTCGAGCTGAACATCGTTCAGGGCTGGCTTGATCGCGACTTCGAACAAAGTCAGGGGTCTGACATGAACGACTCCGAAGCAAGTGATTCTGATCATCTCCATGGAGATCATTATGGCCAAGGCATGGTGAGGTTCTTCAATTCCATACCGAGATTGCTCGAGCTTGGCCTTCAGATCTTTCCCACCCACAGGCAGAGTCATCTCGTGGCTCCTACAGCTCGTGATCCTAATAGCTGGCGAGAGAGCTATCCCTTCTTAGCCTACCAACGCCTTACAGCAGAAGTCCCCTTCCCACACCTTACCCGCGTCAAGCTAGAGAAGCTCATCACTTCGTCGAAGATTCTGTCCGACTTCCTTCGACCCTGCTCGAAGCAAATAACAAGCCTCAAACTCCGTGACATTCGTCTACTGTCTGCAAAGGATGAACCACGACCATGGCAGACCATGTTCACATTTCTCGCCACACAGTGTCCACAACTGGAGCACATACTTTTCTACCATCTCATGCATGATCACGGCGGCATTTCATACACGGAAGAGCCGCCTGCAGCTCCTCCGGCTGGCACTGATGCGGACGACTACATCGAAGACGCAATATGGCCTGTGCACGCCGGACAGGCGATGTTTGCCAAGTACGACCACATCACTATGCAAGTCGACGGCCAAGAACAAGTAAGAGCGAAGCTTGAAGAGATTGCGGAGCGACACTGGTATCATCGACCACTACTCAGCTATGCAATGGATGAAGATGACTGGCACACCGACACCAGCGACGAAGACTGGTAACACGAATTGGCCAAGAAGCAGGAATTATAGACAACTGCATAGCATAGCGCATCCCTATGTCCCACTATTCGTCCTCCTCTCCTCACCACTGGCAATCAAGTCCTTCATACTGCCGACCGCGTTCCTCATCCTTTTGATTCGATCCCCAACATCGACCCCGAGCGCACCAGCGTTCACTCGCAAATCTGCCGTAGTGTCTACAGTTGCGCTGCAGTCATGAGAATGGTGTACTCCAAGACCTGGTCAAATTGATGGTCTGCCACATTTGCTGTTGACCAGGCGTTGAACTCGATATTCTGCTTGACCGCGAGGAGGGGTGCTTGAGCTTAGAGCGCGAGGTTCTCGTCCGAGGCCATTACTTCCGTACCAAGCAAGACCTCAGGTCAGTCGGGATCTCCTGCCATGACGTTGAAATTTCAATGTGGTACACTCCCACTACCTTCGAGATTCATTCCCAGCGATATCATCATACATACCATTCGCGAAAGACTACATCCATACATACATCGATCGCAACTTTCAAACCTCTTTTGTGGTTCCACACACATCTCCCGTCCAGCGCCACAAACAAACTCGATATCACGCGTAGCACCACCGCCGCTTTTAAGACAACCCTACAACAACCCACAAAGGAATATCAACGGGGAACCACAACCCGGACCCCAGACTCACAAAGCCCGTGCGTCTCGTCCCTCTTCTCCACCCTCCACCACGACGAGTACGACATCTTCTCAATTTTCGTCTGAGCCCTACCAGCCAGCGTACTAGACGTCTCCTTATTCATCGCGGGAGAAGAAGTATTCCCGCATCCCAAATCACGATACCTCGAAGCAGTCAAGTTGGCGAGAAGGAGTATCATCGCCATCGAGAAGCACAAGAAACGTGCTAAGCAAGAAGAGCGAACGCAATGCTTCCAGGGCGACGGATGAAATCCTGCGGGATGAGCTGGTGAAGATGTGGGATGTGGTGCGGCAGTGTGGTGACGTGGCGAGGTTGATTCATAAGAAGCTTGGAGTCTGAAGTGGAGGGGAGACATGTGACGGTGGTTTAGATTGGTACGTGGTTTAGCCGGTAGTTCCAGATGTTGCCGTGAGAAGGAACCCGAGGGGTCTCTGAGTATACAATACAGCTCGCTGATTGTACATTGCGTGTGCACGCAAGGCATCTGGCCTCTATTCTAGCGACTGTAATATGCTGTCGGTATCTGTAAGCAAGTCA
Organism: Mycosphaerella arachidis; assembly: GCA_001297265.1. NCBI lineage: Eukaryota > Fungi > Ascomycota > Dothideomycetes > Mycosphaerellales > Mycosphaerellaceae > Mycosphaerella > Mycosphaerella arachidis. The sequence continues at coordinate 110,674 of LIHB01000015.1, forward strand.
TCTTCACATCGCCCGTAGTAGCAGCACGTGCCAACATGGCAAAGTCATACATCGTCATAAGCAATACCGTAGCGTTGCGTAGCATTGCCTCCCATGCCTACCTCACTCTCCTACATTCTCTTGCTGGGTGTCTTCAAGTACCACGGAACAAGAACTGCATATCCTCCGGAGTAAGCTTCTCCATGGAAGTCTTGTCGTTGTTGATCGTTCCATTGATCATGTTGGCCTTCTTCTCCTGCAACATGACCATTCTCGACTCCACGGAGTCCTCGATGCAGAGTCGAGTGATGACACAGGGGCGCTTCTGTCCGATACGATGGCATCGATCAGCAGACTGCCACTCCGCAGCTGGGTTCCACCAAGGGTCGACAATGTAGACTCTGGATGCCTCCGTCAGATTGAGCGCGACACCGCCAGCCTTGAGCGAGACCAAGAAGACTTCGCATTCTGGGGTATTCATGAAATGCTCAATACTCCTCTGACGTTGGATGGGCGTCATGGATCCATCGAGCATGACAGTGTTGAAGCCAGCGCGGCGAAGACGCCACTCGATGAGCTGCAGCATGGAAGTGAACTGCGAGAAGACGATCGACTTCAAAGTCTGCTTCTTCGAGCGAAGCTTGTAGAGGTCGTACACAAGCATCTCGATCTTGCTTGACGAAGTCCAGTCTTTCATGTTGATGCGATTGATGATTGACGACTTCTTTACGTTGTCCTCGTCTTGCTCGATCTCCGGCTGGTCAAAGTCGATAGAGAGCGGAATGTGACAGCGCGGGCAATCTGCTTCACCGCCTTCGTCCTCGACTGACTGAACATAGCTCTTCACGCACTGTCGGCAAAAGTCGTGTTTGCACTGTGATCGGATGGCCTCCTCAGCCACCTCGTCGCAGATGTTACAAACAAGGACGTTCTGTCCCTCTTCGGCAGATCTCTTGAGCAGAAGATCAGGATGGTTGGCGACCTGACGCATCTGCATGATGAGACCGAAGATGTTTGCGTAGTTGTTCAGCATGACGCCGCGAGCGACATATGTATCGAATTGGCGCGTGGAATCGGACATGATGCTCTGAGAAAAGTCGCGCTCAACGTCGCCAAAGAACTCCTGGTGAAGAATCACCTCCTTGGGTGGCAACTCCATAGAGCTAACGTGGTCGCGCTTCACACGGCGAAGCATGACGCGAGCAGTGATCATATGAAGCTTGTCCATAGCCTTTGTGCGGTCTGTTGGATCCTCGGACTGCGTCAGAGGGTTGAGAAGCTCCTGGTTGAAAACTGAAACGTGCTCCATGCCGGTGTGCTTGCAAGATTTGCAGGTGTGGTCGTCGTCGAGCTCCCAGTGGAGCATCGAACATGGGCAGCGCTTGCAGAAGTAGTCCGCAAAGGGTCGAACTTCCAGAAAACGCAACAGCGAGAAGAACTCTCCGATACGATTCTGGACTGGTGTACCTGACAGACACCACTTGTAGGTACCACTGAGAGCGAAGCAGGCTTTAGCAACACCAGTAGTGCGGGTCTTGATGCTGTGGGCCTCGTCCAGAATCAGGCGATGGAAGTGGATGGCATGGATGGGTGAGTCCTCCTTGATGATATCCTCGCCACGCGACCAACCCTTGGTTTCTTTGCGATAGAGTGATTCCAAGCTGTTGTACGAGATCATGATGACATCGTACTTCTTCAGCTCCTTGACAGACATCTTCTTGATTTTGGTATTCTGACCGTGATAGACGAGGACCTTCAGCTTGCCGTCGGTGTAATCTGTAATTTCCGAAGACCATTGCATGAGTGCAACGGGAGGCACCACGACCAAGGTGGGGTCCTTCTGCGGATGGTCAGACATGATGAGCGACACTGCTTGGATTGTCTTGCCCATGCCCATCTCGTCGCCGAGCAGACCGCCTTTGTACGAAGACTGTTCTTGCCTCGTCATCCAATTGAGGCCCTCAAGCTGAAACGGCTTTAGCTTGCGATTGATGCTCACAGGTTGCGCAGCTGGAACCGGCTTGATGATATCAATATCCTCGAGCGTTTTCCACATGGTCTTGATCTCTGGGTGGGCCTTCTCCAGCTTCTTTCGCTCTCGCTCCTTCCTAGACATGAGAGCCATCGAAACGGTCTCCTCGATGTCGGCCCCGATCTGGCGGGCTTGCTGTGCGGTGATGTTCCCGTGGCGACGACCGCGTCCTCGTGCGGTGGCCCTACCACGAGCGCGGCGACGAACGATACCGCGAGGAGTAGGAGCTGGTGCAGCAGCAGCTTTCACAGCGGCAAGTGGGATGTCAGACTCAGTGTCACTAACACCTGTCGATACCGCTTCCGACTCAGAATCCTGAACCACATAATCGTCTTCACTGTCGCTTCCAGCTAACGCGTCGACTTCGTCATCGCTGTCATCGCTGTCATCGCTGTCCTCGACCTTCAACCTCTTGCCAAGCGACTTGCGGGCACTTGCACTTGCCTTGCGGGTTGGTGTGGCCTTCCTGCTGGACGAAGCGAGCATCTTGCCTTTGCCCTTGAAGGCCGGCGACTTTACAGGCTCTTTCTTGACAGCGGCTCGTCCACGAGAGGGTACGATTGACATCGAGTCGAGGGACTCCACAGGTTCGGGCTCACTAAGGTCGCTCTCTTCATCCTCTGAATCAGCAATAGCTGTCTTGATGCGCTTCGTAGCTGGCAGTGGTTCTGCACCGGCCTGAGCGTATTCCTCCTCTTGCAAGCGTAGTGCCATCTTCTCGTCATCTTCGTCTTCCGAATCCTCGATCTGGAAAACCTTCTGACCAAGGCTTGATAGCTTCCGCTTTGCCGTCGATATGGTCGCGCCTCTTACAGATGTGGCTGGTGTGGTTCCTGGCGTTTCGAACTCGGCTGAAGTGTCGCGGGATGTGTTGGTGACTGAAGAGGTTGAGGAGTCTGTGGGAGAGTTGCGCTTGGGCCCGGACTTGATGAAGGACGATCGAGCCATCGCATCTATCTGTGGGAGAGCAACGCCCTTAACGACCCGCCTGGATGCTGTTGTTGACCGACCGACTGTGATGTCGTCCTCCGAACCGCTGTCGACGTCGGTGCTGTTTGGGATGGTTGAAGATGCCCTGCTTTTAGGTGTGGCGAATCGGCTTGGGCGGCTTGATTGCTTCGATGTTTGCGACGGTGCGGCCACTGTGGCATCGGCTGTATGGCGTTAGTCTAAGGTAAGCAGGCGACATTGCGAGAAGCGTATGGCTGTCCAAGGTGGCTACATACAGTTTCCCTTGCCTCCTGTGGCAGAACGCCTAGGTCCTGCCATTGTGGGAAGATCAGTGCCCGAAGTGGCTAGGGTGTGCCTTTTCTGCAGTGTGGTTGGTGTTGTCTCGTTCACTCTTTAACAGTCCGTTTATAGAGAAGTTGGGAGGGAGTGGCGATACGTGCAGTGTATGTCTGGGGATGAAGTAACACGCACCTTAATGTGAGATCTGGTCCACGGTCAATGCACGATCGTAGTGCTCCGTTAGGCAAGATCGGCAGGGATGTCGCGCCAGGGACGCGTGCGCGCGTCCGTCGCGTTCCGGATTAATTGGACGAGGGACCTCGTTCCCTGTCGTGCACAAAGGAGGCGATGTATTGTGTGTTGTAGCTTTTGATTGCCTTGAAGATTGGGAAAGACAGATCTTTAAATGCACTTACGCGCCAGTGTTAGGCAGCCATCGCGTGAAGACGCCTCCTCACGTGTTGTTGACTTTCTCAGCACGGTGCTTGATGTTCACACAACTCTAATCATTCACTCAAAGGGACGCCATCCAATTTGAAAAAAAAATACATTCTGTGAACTTGTCTCAGCTCGGTACCTATCTGCCACCGCAAAGACCATAGTATGAGCCACCTCCCTGTGCGATACCACTCCACTGCTTCTGTGCAGCTACACCCACCTTGCTTTCATGTCATAAGAACAACCACCTGAAATCCGTCTGCCTTGGAGTAAAATGGATCAATCTGACCAGCAGAAACGTAGAGACTCCCCTTGTCGAAACATGTGTGCTCCCCATATCCTTTCATCCCCGATGCTGAATCTTTGATGATGATGACGATGATGACGATGATGACGATGATGATGATGATGTTGTTGATGATGATGATCCGTGAAGTCCGCAGAGAGTCTCACCCGACGCCTCGCTAAATCATCATCCGCACACCCGTCTTCCCAGCGCCGCGCTAACGAGCCCTTTGCACCCGATACCCATATGTTGTCCTTGTTTTGTTACAATTCGTGCTACTCCCTTCACGCCACCTCCGCCCCAATGTACCTCATGTCTGGCCAATGTCCGATCATTGCGGTGACTTGGCACCGCCTCCGTTGCGGCGGTCACCACCTTCATTGATGCCTAGCTGGCTCATACCGGTGTTAAGGAATGAGAATGGATCAGCCGAGCCGTCGTTGCCATAGACTCCAGTGCTGCTGTACGCGCCGTTTGAGTAGGAGGCGCCTGCGGTAGCCTGTCCGCCTGTGTTGCCCTGGTTGAAAGCTTGCTCGGTGCGGCTGTCGAAGCCCCCTTGAGACTGCATTCCAGCATTGTTGGCCATCTGTGAGTAACCCCCTGCCATGTATGGACTTGGTGCAGCAATGCCAGACGGTAAGGCATATGTCGAAGGTGGGCCGTACGACTGTCCGCTGAATCCACCTGGTGGTCCAGTCATTCCGCCGCTGCCGTAAGCAGATGGGTCCGGTTGCTGCATGCCGCCATACTGTTGAGATGGCATCTGTTGAATCGGCATGTTTGGTGGACCTCCGTATGATGATCCCGGAAAGCTGGTCATACCGCTCTCTGCAACGACAGCTGCGTTGTTCCTGGACGCGCCACATCTGAGGCAAGAAACGTTCTTGGCAAAGTTGTGATAGCCGCAGCCCTCATTACCGCACTTCCAGTCGCCAGCGCGAAATGGTACGATACCGCCACGACCGCTTGAGCCTCCCATGTGGCCACCACCCATGCCACCGTAGCCGCCGCCAGTTCCGTGCATCTGGCCGCCCATCATGCCTGGGTGGCCGTAGCCCGCACCGCCGTAAGGCGCTGGTTGTATGCCGTATGGCTGGCTGTACGGGTCACCGCCACCTGCAGCGCCCATCGCCGGGAATGAGCAGCGGAAACATGCTGTCCGACGCTGGAAGTTAGAGAAGCCACATGATGGGCAAGTCCAATCGCCTGGGCGCGGACGATTCTTCGATGGCGGGAATGGCGTCAAAAGGGGAGGGCCGCCCGGTGGTTGAGAGTGCGCGGCACGGTCGAGAACGCGGCTACTGGAGGGCGCGACCTCGATAGCGCGATCGTTGAGAGCGCGTCCGTTCATTGAGAGCGACTCAGCTGCCTGGTGCGCGAACTCGTTAGCATGCAATGCGTCCCAAGCGATCTGGTTCATGGCGTGGCACTGGCAATGCATGTAGCCATGAACAGTGGAGCAGCAGTCTGGCGAGATGTGAAAGGGGATGGCTCTGATTGTTAAGAGTGGTGCTGGCTTATCCATGGCTGGCGATGAGGCTCGTAATGGATGGAGAGTGTTATGACGGTGTAGTAAATGAGAAAGGATCGAGATACGACGCGGTGAAGCGCGATTGTGAATGATCCGGGCTAGGCTGCCATCGACTTTCACATCGCCTCATGGAAGTGAATGTAGGGTAGGGGTGACAGTATACAGGACAAGACGGGGAGAACAACTCACCTCTTCGTGGCTGCCGAAAACAACGAATCCGCTGCCGCTCGGCTTGCCTCCCTCTGGTGTTCGGAGAGTCCAGAAAGCGATCGGTCGGCCGCCGTACTGCGTGAACCAGCTTTCGAGCTCACTCTGCGTCGTGTCGTGAGGAAGTCCGCTCAAGTGAAGGACCTTGCTGCGCTCGCCAAGGAATGCGCGAACGTCACTTCGAGCGTCCAGTGGACGTGCGAGAACGTCGGGTGTGCCTTGCGGGTTGGTTTGAGATGGTCGTGACTTTTTAACAAGCGACGTAAGACAGCGGGTCAAAGTGAGCGCCTCTTCAAGCGCGCGGCGGGGTGATGAAGGGGCCAACGCCTGGAGGTGGAATGGTAGGCCACCGGTGACTTTGCCAGAGGAGCGAACTTCTTCCACTTCAAGTCCTGCACAGATCGATGACAGGCTGGAAGAGCTGAAGGCCAGCGTTTCGGGATGATGCGATTGGAAGGTCTGGTATTCGCCACGGAGGCCAAATAGGATTGGATGTTGAAGATATGGTGGTAGCACAACGTTCTTGTCGCGAGCCTCACGTGGCAGCTGCACACGCAGATCCCAGGGCGTCAAGGTGACAAAGGCAAAGGTTGGCGGGGCGCCAGAGTCGCTGTCCTTGGGTACTAGATGCTCGCGGGCGAAGGCGTCGAAAGTGCCGATGGCGTCGCGGAATGAGCCGGCGTTCTTGACATGTTCCCAGGTGAGAGTGGTGAGCGAGGTGCAAAGGGGAGTAATAGGAGTGTTGACGGGTCGAACGAGCACGGACTGGCGGTGCAACTGCAATGTCGTTTTATTAGCACGTTGACCCTAGCGGCTCTACTTCGATTCTTGCCGTGTCTCGTTTCACAAGGCAACGCAGCATTTCTGCTCTGGCGATTGACCTTAGCCGAGCACGGGCTGAAACGTACCTCTCGCTCGGTGTTCTGGGCATCGACCACGACCCATCCGATCTCAATGACCTCCGCGCTGTCCTTGGTGACATAGACGCCGTGCTCGTCACACGTCGTAGCGATGTGGATGATGCAGTACTTCTCGAACTGCTGCGGTGCGGCTGGCTGCTGCGGCTGCGGATGGCTGTATCCAGGGCCGGCGGGCGCTCCTGACTGGGATGCTCTTTCCGTCGGCGTGTAGGCGGACTGCGGCGCTGAAGGGCCACCTGCACCGCCTGCACCGCTCTGTGAGGTGGGCGTGGGGTATTGGTTGCTGCCGTACGGCTGCGGCTGCGTTGGTGTTGCCATTTTTGATTGTGTTTTCTACGGGTCTCGTTCCAAGCGGAGATGATGTGTACAGTGCGTGTTTTCAGTCCCCAAACCCGTTCCCAAACGCCAAACGCCCCGGGAAATGCTGCTGGGAGGGTGCGGAGGGCCGAGACAGCGTCGCTCGAGCTGTAGGAGCGGACGTGAGGTGGTTTGGTCAGCTGTGCGGTGGCTGACGGCGTTGACTCGGGAGGAGGAGAGCTGTCTGTTGAGGGTGTGGAAGCTCTTCCTGCGGGTCCGCTGTGCTGGGAGTCTTGGGCGGGCAAAATCGATGACCCGAACACGCTCTTCACGGCCGTCGTTGGGACTGGCGCTGGTTGTTTGCCTCTCGAGGGAGCGCGTCTGACCTCGTCCTCGGCGGATGCAGAGATGCAGGATGGCAGGTGGAATTGGTCAATCTGTGCTGAAACAAATCACTCCAACGGCCTACAAGGATTGAGCGCAGCGGCCCCTGTTAGCACCGACCGGCGACAGCACTCTCTTACACAGACGTTCGCTCGCTTGCAACCGTTGAAGCTGGCAGGCGTTCGCGGTACAGCATGATATCATTGTGCTGGCGGCGACATCAACAAGCTGCCTCCAAATGCTCTCTTGCAGAGGTGCAAAGCCTTGCAATCCGCAGCTTGTTGGGCCGATTTCTCCACCATTTCCAACCACGATGAGCTGTACAGTGAACCACGGCCCCTGCGAAGCGGCCAAGCAAATGAAACACTATGTGGGACTTCTCTAATGAACTGCTGGAGCGGGCACCGGATGGCGTCGCTAAACAGTTTCGGCACGTTGCTTCCGCAGGATGATCACGTTAACTTCGTTAAGCATGATACGGGAACAGCAGAGGAACCTGTTTGTGACGCTCGTACACAAAGACAGACATGTCCGGGGCTGTTGCCTTGACAAGCTAACAATGCAGCAGTGCATCGGCACATATGCCTCGGAAGGAAATGATGATTCTGTTGCACAACCATGAGCTGGCCATGTGAACGCCACCAGCCGGCATACGCTCGTGGCCGGGTCTGTTGGCGTAGCACGTGTCGTAGCCGACAGTTGCACACACCTCCTGCAGCTCGACCAAACAAGCAATAAGGCCCCTCTCCTGATGGGCAGGCCGGCGTCCACAGGCCGCGTCTGCTCTTCTTCGCTGCAGCCGTCACCAAGCTGAAAGTTCTGCGCACAGAATCACAACATCAACGCACCTGCGCTGATAAGCAGCGACAGTCCCGTAGTCGATCTAGTGCTGTCCATGTCTATTGACGTACGGCGTCTGTACAATGACAATTATTTCCTGCCGATGCGAGGCACTGGTCCGACATTACGGCTCAACTGGTCCCGTTGGTCTGCAGTTCGCCGAATTGTCTGCTGTACATTCCCAGTGCCTTGATCGGGAAGACGAACTTGTAGTTGGGATATGAGATTGTGCTGTGGAGCACCGCGTCAGCATTGTGGCTATCACGACACGCGACAGGAAGGAGTCTTACCAACTCTTGTTGAACACGCCTTCGATACCCTCTTGCAGCCACTCGCCGTTGGGTTGCTGCCGATGCATGAGGAGCTTGATAGCACGTTCAAGTGGCTCCCTATGAGGGTACCTGGCTTTTAACATTCCGATGAGTGCCTGTCAAATGTCAGCCGCAAGCCACTTCTTCACGGCCACGGTTCGCTCACCCAGGCAGTCTGCACGACCTGCGAGCCATCGGGATGGCGACACCAAGTGGCAGTCTCACAGCTTCTATACGATTCGCCCCAGCCACCATCCTGTTCCTGCCTGTCAAGGAAGAATTTGCACGCTCTCCTAACTCTTTCACTGTTCTCGTATGTCTCACCTTGGGTGGCAAGACTCTCAAGGGCGAACATGCCAGCATAGGTGAAGCAGATAGCCCAGCTGCCATACCAAGAGCCGTCGGGCCGTTGGTCAGTCCGGATCCAGTCTACAGCGCGCTTGATGAAGACATCGATTTCGTCAGTCCGGTAACCAGGGTACTTCTCGCGGAAGAGCTGCAGTGTCGTAACGCAAGCAGTTGTGCACTCTGGATAGTCGTACTCAACCATAATCCGACCGAAAACCTCTGCTGCATTGAGCATCTCCAACTTCTGGCTGCCTCTCCGCGGCTCGTACGAACTGCAAGCACCCACGTCGTTCTGCATGGTCAATAGGATATCGACCGCCCACTTGATCCTCTGATCGTTGATCAATGGTGGGAACAACTTGCGCTGTGGTTCACTTGGATCGGGCATTGTTTGCAGTTGCAGAATAGCTTTGAGCGCCTCGGCAGTGCAGTCAGAGACAGTGTAGCCTTGTGTGCGGTTGCTGAAACCCCAGGCGCCTCGTCGCGCATGGCGATAACCCGCCTCGGGCGCGCTGTGCCTTGTAGGTGGCTCTTGGAACGCGCTTGAGCCCTCGTAGCCGACCACATGCTCCAGAATTTGTTGATCCTCGAGGAACTCCAGAGCCTTGACAAGCGTATTGTGGTTCTCCGGCCTAGTTGCTAAGCCGGTCTCGGTCACTGCTTGGATTGTGAAAGCTGTATCCCAATTCTGGACTCCGTTCGTGCCATTGACCATCATGCCTTTGTCGGAGACCCACATATAATCGTGCAATCGTTCGCGGTGCATCGCAACAGACTTGGCATCCGGTCCTTCTTGTATGTAGCAGCACAGTGTATTCATTGGAGCGTTAACAGGAGCCAGGCAAGCATAATCAGTATTGGCATCCTCCTGCTGGATTATCTGCCAAACCCAACCTTCTGCCTTCTTAGTCAAAGCTGGACCTCGCAGGAAAGGGATCCAGATGAAGACCAAGATCCAGTTGATTAGATTGAGTACCCATGTCTTCGGGTGGAAATTGTCTGCAGCACTAATGGAATTGCGGTGACTTGCAAATGCTATCTCGTCGTATGGCTCCACGAACAGTTCTCTCCGTAGTTCCCGGATCAAAGGATCTGATTCTGCTCTGGGGTATGTCCACCTTTTCGACCAGATCAAGCCCATAGGCAGAAAGACCATGCGCATGTGAATCCACCACTTCCATGGAGATATTGGGGTCCAGTCAGGTAACAGCCATAGCTCAGGTGGAACAGGATTGACAATATCCCATTGCGTTACTCCAAGAACCGACAGCCAGAACTTGGCCCAGTGAGGCGCATACAACGCACCTCCAAGCTTGTGCAGACAGTATCGAGCTTTCAGCATTCGCGGATGATCCGCAGGCACGCCTAGTAAGCGCAACGCCGTGTAGTTCATGGCAGTGCCAAAGACTGATGAATCTGCTTCAGTGTGAAGGCCCCATCCACCGTCGCCATGGTTCTTTTCGCCAACGTTCTGCATGTTGAAGACATAACGAATCATCTCCGTTTTTTCAGGCTGCGTCAAAGGCTTGTTGATAATGTAGCAGGTAATGACTACTCCCGGGAGGATAAACATAGGGCCCCCATACTCGCAACCCCAGTTTCCTGGTTCAAGCTGTAGCTTTGAGAAGAATTTGAGTCCATTCTCTGCAGCTTGAAGTGGTGTGTGTGCCTTTGGTAGATCTGGTAGTCCCTGGCAGCTCGATGTCAGCACTTTACTTTGTAAAAAGCTCATGGGCGCATCCCTACCGTGTCCAGGCCTAGGTACCACTTGTCGGCGGTGGTCATCGGCCAAGCCTTCAGTTCGTCGTCGGTCTGTAGATAATGCCATGTCTGTCGGCCTCTGTCGTCTCTCATCCGCCAGCGCGTCAAATCTGTGCCTGATATAGTGAATTCTGATGCCTTGCCGTTGCCATTGGCGTGGCCGTGCGATTGGCCATCGGAGCCTACAGGCTTGCGCTCCTTGACAGCCATCTGGTCGACCTGCTGAACGATTACATGCGGGACGATGTTCACAGATAATCCGCGATGTAGAGGCAGAAGAGACCTCGTACGATCTTGCTCGCATGTGGTCGGTTCAGGGTCACCAAAATGCAGGTACAGGTGGCGCGGGGTTCATTAAGGTTTACAGTTTATTTGAACGGCACATGCAGTCTACCCAGATCCTTGCTCCTCTTCACGTGGCGTAAAAAGTCCTTGAGAAACATCGTCAGGGCACACATTGCGACGTACATTGGTATTCTCTGCGGAACGAGTCAGGATGCACTCCACGACTCCGCCAGCGCTCACATTCGAGGAAATCGACGACCTTCTCTACTTCACCCGCGCCAACGAGGTCCAGGAACTGGAGCAGACGATCACCGAGTTGTCGCAAAAGTACCAGACCACGCCCCAGGATGTTTTGGAGGCTGCCATAGACCCGGAAACGGGCAACACAGTCTTGCACTTCTGCTCGGCGAACGGTCTTGCAGACCTCTTACCAGTACTTTTGGCTAAGCTGGGCCAGACAACCGCAGACATCACGAATGGTAACTCGCAAACGTCGAAGTTGGTCAACCACGGCAACAGGGAGGGCAACACTGCATTTCATTGGGCGGCATACAACGGGCACTTGGCGGTGGTGAAGCTTCTCATCGCTGCAGGAGCAGACATGTGGGTAAAGAATGCTGCTGGACATCTTGCCATGTTCGAGGCGGAGCGGGCAGAGAAGAACGATGTGGTCCAGTACCTGCTGGAGGTGGGTGGGAAGGACGTCGAGACCGGCGGCTCGGAGAGACAAGCATCGGCGGAAGATGTTGCAGATGTGCAGGACGGAGAGGCAGAAAGCAGTGCCAATGCCGGCGCTCAGGCAAGTGCGGGCGCAGGCTCAGGTTCATGAGCACAGCCAACGATATGTTGTTCACCACAAGCGGCAAACTTGCTATGACAGCAGGTTTGCCCCATCTTAACGAGCAAGCAACATCATCTCCGCGACCGAGCCTCGTACGGAACTCGACTTTCATGGAGTTCCATGGGAGACTGATTGCCTCGCGACCACTTCCAGTCAGATGCGCCTCTGGCAGAGCGAACCTCAAATCAACTCACGACCTTCTGGTCTCAAGGTAATCAGCATGCGTATCACGGCCGTTATGGACTCTCAGCCTCGTGCCACCGATACGTCTGTCGCGTCAGTTGCAGATCGTAGGGAACAGTAATGGACTGCCCTCCAGCTACACTTTTCGCCACCATATGCGCACATCTTGACTTTGATCTTCGATCTTTCGGCGACCAAAAGCGGCAATCTCTTGAATGGCGCCCCGGTTGTGGGCGAAGTCTTGACGGGAGTTCTTCCATTACTACACTGCATGCCCACTACATGCGGACATATAGATCGTCGAGTATGCCTCTTGGCAGTCAAACGATCAGTCAAATCCGTAGAGTCAGCCCGACTTCTATTTGGCCGTAACGACGGACCACATGAAAGAACGATATCTGTCGCATGCTGAAGTAAGGACCACAGTACTGTCTGAGGGCATGACATCCAGCTCCTGCCTCGAAGATGGAACCGTCAGTCAGCTCCAGCTGCCAGAATAGTAGGTAGACGTCCCAACATCTTGCACATTATGATGGTCAAATCCCGTTCTGCAGGCTTCACTTCATCAGATTAGACAATATGACCACATTGGATATCGCTCATAGTTCACATGTTCCATACCTGTTAATCAGCGTTTCAGCGCTGGCCAGCCCTTAGCTGACAGTGCTCTCTATACTCTGCGCACGCCGGCCATTACATCCAGCCCGGCCCACCACTGTCGAAGTGACCCAATAAAGCGCCCCAATCCGCCCCACAACCTCGCCTTACTTCCCTCCCCACGCGCCTTCACCACATCATACGTATACAACCACCTCACAAACGCCGGGCTCTCATACAGAGCATTCATATCCGGCCTAATCCCTACATCCGCACCGCTATCATCAATACGTCGCCACATCTCACTCCTCCACTGAATCTTCTTGAGATCCTTGACTGCCGAACTTCGCCCCAGGACGCTGACCAAACACTGCACAATCTCACATCGTCTTCGGCGGATCTGCTCGTATCGAGCCACAATCGCTGGAAGATCGGAAGAAGTCAATGAGGGTTTAAGAAGGTGTGAAGGCAAGGCGGCGTCTTCGATACCCATGGCCGAGCCTTGACCCGGACCGGATTCTGGCAATGAGACGAAACATTTGGGACTCAGAACTACACGAACCAGTATAAGGCCCCATACCATGCACCGCATTACCCATCAGCACAACGTTACCAGTCCGACTAGACTAGTAAGGAACTCGTTTCACCTCTGTAAGCCTCCACTCGAACATCTCATCAGCGACCGCGAGAAATTGCCGTACGGCGGACTGGGAATCGCAATAGCGTTTCCGTAGCTAGGCCAGGTCGTGGAATTTCATATTATGCTGATTGAGGTGTGGATCTGCTTTTAATGGGTATTCGCGGTCGATGCACTGCGTGTCCATCGGGTTTTGATATGGTCGTGGAAATGCGAAGATGCTGCGTTCGGGAGAGACGGTGATTGTGACATGGTGCTCGTCCAGGAGTTTGCGCAGTTCGGGGTCTTATTAGACGAGGTCCAGAGGGACGCAGACTTCCAAGCAGGCTTGTTCTAGTGCTTTGGGTGTGAAGTCGAGGAATAACGTTTTGCGGACTCACGAGTGGAGCCGTCGGCACCGAGGATCAGGTCTGCTTAGATATTCTGGCCATTGGAGGGGATTATGGCGGGCTGGTCTATGTCGACGCGGTCGATGCTTACGCCTTCGTGGATTTTGACGCCATGTTTGATGGCGTGGTTCCGGAAGACGTCTTTAAGGACGCGACGTAGGCCGAAGGGAGATGGACCTTTTCGTTACGATTCTTGCTCGGCGATACTGCCTTCGTTGTATGTTTTGAGATCGACCTACTCTGGGTCGTGTGCAACTTTTCATATGTATGGCATTATGCTCCAGCCGTTGAGGCTTCGCACGACATTCGGCTGAAGCTGAATGCCACTGCCGCTGTCTTCTCAATTCGATGGATTGCGTCGTTCGTAAATCGTGACTCTGTGACCCTTGCGAGCGAGGCCTATACCGGCTGATCGACCTGCTATGCCCGCGTTGACTACGGTTATGTTGAGCGGCATCGTTGCGATGATGCGAGTGGTGTTGGAGTGTGCATAGGAGGGAATTTGCAAGACTTCCCTCAAGGTCTTATTATCTGCTTGACTGTCTAAAGGGCGCACGATTATCTCAGCCCTCGTCGACCGTTTCGAATGCCTATAAGACGCAGCGGTTGGCGCGTTGCACTTAGTAAGCTAGTATCTAGACCTAATGGCAAGCCAAAACAGGTGATTCCAGCGAAGTCGACGGCTAAGATTGATAAAAAGGGCTGCCACCAAATTCAACTCGCCAAGAGTGCTCCGCACGATCTTAGAGGTACGCTGTTGCCGGGAACCTGCTGGCGAGCCGTTGCTTTGCGAGTGACCGGAACAACTACACGAGGTACGTAGCAACAGCACAATACAAATCCTGGGAACAATCTTCTGGTTACAGCCGAATCAAGTGAGGTGGACTCGGCCATTATGACAAGAGTTGGATCCGATCGTGCGAAATTGGTATTGTCCGTTTGCCCTCGACCTTGGTATACACATTTTCTCCTGTAGCAAACATGCTCCTCCCTGCGCCTGAACTCCTCGCTAAAACCTCAGAATGCCGTGCCACCAATGCTTATTGCCCCAAAACCTTCTTGTCATCTGTTGTCGCGTCAGTATTCGTACTCGTATGATCGACGTTGCTCGTTCGTACTCTGCTGGGTAAGGAGAAGGCCATATCGCTTCTTGAGAGTCACTCGGTGTCTGAAAATAATCAGCAGTCGTTCTACATCTCTTCATTACTGTTTCCCCCCATACCTCGAGTACTTGTCGTCCGGCGAAAAGCGCGCCGGGTGTGCCGACTTTGTGACCTCGCCGTCCACGATCTTCTTGAGGGTGTACAGGCGTTTGCCGTTGGGGTCAAGGGTGTACATGAGATGCATCTTGACTGATCTGGTGAGTGGGTGTCGACGGCTTCAGATATATGTCTCGTGTTAGGATGTGCTTTCGTGCGATATGTATGTCTTGTGATTGCGAATTCTTGATCCAAAAACTGTCCGCGACAAGCTTTTTGCGGATGATGCACCGCATCGGCCGCGAATGCCGCTTACGCAGGGATGGCACATGCGACAACGTCCGTTATTTCTACAATAGAACCAATGAACAGACGAGTCTGATAACAACCAAGATGAACCTCCTACTCCTCCTCCTGACTCTCATCTCCATCGCCACAGCCCAATTCTTCAACTTCGGCAACATATTCGGTCAACAGCAACAACACCAAGAACCCAAGAACATGGCGTCCGACTCAGCATGGTACCAACAACAGTATGAGATTGGTGAGCGCGTCCCTACCTGTGGCCATATTATGCACCGCTGACACGTGCAAACAGCCCGCTGCGACAAGTACCTCTGCCCGCATACGCTCAGCTGCGTACATTTTCCCCACCACTGTCCCTGCGCATTCCCGAACCAAGAAGATAAAGTCGAATTTGGAGAAGGGAGTATGGCGTGTGTGAGCAAAGGAGGCTATAAGGCTGGGGAGGCACAAAGGAAGATTGAATTGGCGAGGAAGGGATTGCTATGAGAGTGAACGTGGGAGGGAGGCGTTCAAGATACTTACAATGCTATGATATGTCACGACTTCAGGTTACGTGCCAGCGACGCACTTGATTGCCGTCGACAGCGCTTCGTCACTCCGAGATCGAATGCCATTGCTTGAACCTGCTAAGGCGCTGCTGCTTCGCATGGCTGCAGTGACCTGCGCGAGGCACAGCGCACGGTGCAAAGGATTTATGAAAGTGCTTCAACGCTATGCTATATCATGATCTCATGCTATCAAATGCCGTACCTCATACACTCAATCAAGCCCGAGCATCTACGAAGCTACCGTCGACTTCGGCCTCTCCTTCCCGTCCTCTGCATTGGCATAGCGGTATTTATACAGCTGCGGGCTGTCAATTCCGACCTCCTCCCTGCCCCACTGGTGCATCAATGCCTTGGCCATCAGCTGTCGCTCGCGATCTGCCTCTTCGAGCTTTTCACGCCAGTAGCGATCGCGACGCTGCATCTTCTCGGTAATCCTACTATCGAGCGCAGCGTTTACCGCTTTGACGTCGTCGAGCTCTGTCCAGGCCTTTTCAATCTCGGATTCGCGGGTCTGAAGCGCATCCTTAGCTTCGTCGCGTTCGAGAATAGCTTCGTTGAGTTCCGTCTGCTTGGCTTGGAGCTCAGCTTGGATGACCTCGAGTTCCTGGACAGTGGTCTGATCGGCTCGCGTGTGGGAGGATCTAATCTGCTCCAGCACCTCTTCATGGTTGGTCTGTTCATCTTTGAGCTGTTGACGAAGGTCTGTCAGTTGTCGTTGCAGACCTGCTGCCAAATCCACGGCTCTGGTGCGCTCCGAGATCGCCTTGTTGACTTGGCCTCCTTGATCGAGCTTCGACTTAGCAAGCTGGCTTCGCAGGGCAGCTATCATGGTTTCGAGATCGCCCTTGTCCTGCTTCAATCTCGCAACCTCAGCATTCGCAGCACCCAGTCTGTCCTCCAGTCGCTCAATCGCAGCCTCATCCTCGGATGCTTGTTGCAATGCAGTACGGAGACGCTCAATCTCTGCATCCTGCAGACCATTGCGTGCCTCCAGCTCCTCTCGATGGGCTTTCGCACTTTCCACAGCATCGTCTCTGCTCCTCCTGGCCAGCTGCACATCTTGCTCCAACGTCCTCACTTCTTGCTTGTGCTCTGTCTGCTGTGCCTCAATCTGCTCTCGAAGTCGCTTGATCTCTACTCTCAATTCCCTCTCAGAGCCTTCACTCCCCAGCCTAGCATTGTCTGCTAAACGTTCTTGATCGCGCAGCTTCTCCTTCAACTCTGCAAACTCACGTCGGAAACCATCATTGTGCTTATAAGCGGCCTCTTTCATCTCCGCCAGATCGCGTTCACGCCTTGCAGCTTCCGCCAGCTTCGCCTCGTGGGCGTCCGATTCCTGCTTGCGGATACGCTTATCCTCTTCAAGCGCTCTGTCGAGTGCCTCGTTGAGATGCTCAAGTTGCTGGCACTTCGCTGACAATTGGCTGAGCTGCCGCTCCAGCTCGTTCCTCTCCTCATCATTGAACGCCTCCTTGCTATACGATGTGCCCGCAGTACCAGGTCGGGAGTTCGAGCCCGAACGTTGTATGATGGGTGATCGCACTGGTGACAGGGTCGGACTCGAGGCGCGACCAGGTGTGGATTCGTCCTCTTTGCCTGGAGAGTGCTTCTGCGCAGATCGCGGGGAGTACAGGCTTCGTCCTCTCGAATGTACCGACGCCCGTTGTCCTGGGCTAAGCTCACTGTAGTACTCCTCAACTGTTGGCTGCAGGAATTGCTTGTGCACCGGTGGCGCGGGCGTCGACGTAGAATCGTACGTGTGCCACTCGGAGCTGAATGGCTCTTGGTGTACGTAGGGAGATGCCTTTGGTGGGCTGTTGTCTGGCGTATGGTGGCTCTTGTGGCTCTTGTGGCTCCCGGTGAGCTCGTCGTGGTGGCCTCCCGTCTCCTGCTGCGGTACCTCCAGCATGTCGCGTCGGATCACGTTGTCCTCCACATCTTCGCGACCTTCCTCAATTGGCTGTGTAGGCGGCTTCGCGCCGTTCAGTGTGCCTTTCCGCGATGGCGGCTTGCCTCCTCTCATCCACATCTCCATGTTCTGCGTAAAGTCGCTTGGGCCGTCAATGTCCTCGGAGAAGATGCGATCGACCTTTTGCTTGGGAATGTCCATGTCGGAGACGGTGTCCATGTCCAATGCGCCGAGATCTAGGGAATAGTCGCTTTCGTCTTGATCTTGCGAGTCGCGTCGCTCCCACGCTCGTACTGGCGGACTGGACTGCATCTTAGTGACGATCAACTGCCAACGTCCAACAACGCCGAACTCCCTTCCAAGCGCGACGCGACAAAGTGCTGGCGAGTAGCAATGTTGGTGGCACACGAAGCCGTTTGTTTGTTTTACGGGATTGGCATTCGGTCAAAAACGCGAACAGCACGCGTGAGTGACCCACTATTCTACTCCTCTTCTGTAGTTCTGTGGCGCCTTCCTCCCTTCGCCTTTCACCACCTCTCCCTTGTCAATTCGTGATCGTAGCCCATCTCGCATCATGAGTGCGCACTGATATCCAGGCACGGATCCTGATTTCGCCGCCGCCCCCGCCGCCGCCCCCGCCGCTCCATCTTGATGCTGCCCTCTCGCAGGCATTACGCCGAAACTGACCTTGGCATCAAATGTTTCGTTCTATCGTTCCTCCGGATGGCAAGCAACGAGAGGAACCCATCATCATCATCACTGTCTCGTTGCTGCAGCAGCAGAGATAACAGGTGTCCACAGTACGTACGCAGCGCAGAGAGACACCACGGGTACCGGGCAAAACGATCATGTCAGTTTTGATGTGGATTCCTGCTGCCAACGATGTGGAGCTTCAGATGCTCACGGACACTCTCACGACTCGCAGAAGTCAATGTTGACACTTCTTGGCTTCCGATACTGTGCATATCTAGCGACATGGCTAAGGTGATCTGCAGTCAAGGTTTGCGGAGGAATATGATGAATGCGGCATGGTCAGTAGGCCGTAGGCAAGTACATAAAGTTAATGTTGTTAGTCGTGGTTTTGATCGGACGCGGTTGTGAGTTAGAGAGCAAGATGCGCACAACGTCTTCCCTTCTCGCGGCCTCTGCTGCCGTTGGCGCAGTATTGGCTATTCCCTTTGCAAACAGCAGCGTACAGAGTGTTAACCTCCATTGGATAGGTCAAAGACCAACCTACAGCTCAGGTACCACCTTTGGTCTTCCATGGAGTAAAGGGCAGTTCTATCCCAACGGCACCACTTTCGGGCTGGGCAATGGTGGCAGCATCCAGTCGTGGGGCACAGCCTATTGGGCAGATGGATCGTACAAATGGACTGCACATGCCATTCCTGAAGCCGACGAAGTTCTTGAAGAGTACACGGTTACAGCGTCCACAGGAACGGCCATATCGATCTCGACTGGACTGAACGTGGACGAGTCGGGCGACGAGATCACAGTCGACACCGGCAAAGTCACGGCATCCTTCCCAAGGTCAGGTAATGTTGTGCTACGCGAGCTTCGAACCGCTGCCGGCAAAACCGTAGGCCAGAACGGCAAGCTAGTGCTTCACTCGCAATCAGGCGTCGAGAACGACATCGCGGATAGAGGCAACACCTCGATCCAGTACTTCGACTTTGAGAGTGCCATTGACAATGTGACCGTCACCAAGGACAACTCTGCAAGGGCTTTGGTGACTGTACGCGGTACGCACCACACCACTGAAGACCACATCGATTGGCTTCCATTCATCCTTCGGTTCTACCTGTACGCCAACTCAGATGCCATCAGAACAATTCACACTCTCGTCTACGACGGCAACTCCACTACAGACTTCATTGGTGGCATCGGAGTGCGTTTTGAAGTCCCGCTTGCGGGAGAGGAATTCTACAACCGCCATGTGAGGATAGCCGGCGTGGATGGTGGTCTGCTCAGCGAAGCCGTTCAGGGTATCACAGGTCTGCGCCGCGATCCTGGCCAAGCCGTACGAACTGCTCAATTTGAAGGAGACGCAACGCCTAGCGAGGACACATGGGATACGCGAGTATCAAGCAGGTTGCACTGGGTCCCAACATGGTCAGACTACAGCTTGACACAGCTGTCTTCTGATGGATTCAACCTCAAGAAGAGGACCAAGGCTGGGCAGAGCTGGGTGAAGATCCCTGGCAACACAAGAGCAGATGGTCTCGCTTATCTAGGTGGTGCTACTCAAGGAGGTCTGGCTGTCGGTCTACGCGACTTCTGGAAGCATTATCCAACTGGTCTTGACATCAGAAACGCGGCCACCGATACTGGTGAGATTACAGTCTGGATCTACAGCCCTGCTGCAGAGCCACAAGACCTGCGCCCGTACCGTGATGGTCTAGGCCTGGATGACTATGAAGAGCAGCTCGACGCACTCGAGATCACCTACGAAGACTGGGAACCTGGTTTCGATACTCCGTACGGAATTGCCAGGACTAACGAGCTTTACATCTATGCTTTCGATGAAACGCCAACACACGAGCGACTTTCTACGCTGACTGAACACACCAATAACCCGCCTGTTCTGTATGCTGAGCCTGCTTACATCGCCTCTACCAAAGCACTGGGTAACTACTGGGCGCCGCCGAGTAGCAATGCTAGCACAGCCGCTATCCTCATAGAGAGCCACCTTGACTTCCTGGCCAAGTTCTACCAAGATCAAGTCGAACAGCGCAGATGGTATGGCTTCCTTGACTTTGGCGACTTCATGCATACCTACGACTCTGATCGCCACCAGTGGAGATACGACATTGGTGGCTACGCATGGGACAATTCTGAGCTCTCTCCTGATCTGTTCTTCTGGAACTACTTCCTCCGCACGGGCCGTGAAGATGTTTACCGCTTCTCCGAGCATGAGTCTCGCCACAACTCTGAGGTAGACGTCTATCACATTGGCACCTGGAAGGGTCTCGGTACCCGCCACGGAGTCCAACATTGGAGTGACAGCGCCAAGCAGGCTCGCATCTCGACAGCTCAATATCGAAAGATCTTCTACTTCGTTTCTGGTGGCGATGAACGTGTTGGCGAGCTCGTTGAGGAAACTCTCGACACAGACCTGACGTATGCGGTCCTCGACCCGAACCGCAAAGTCCGTACAGACGGCTGGACTCCATCACCAGGGAAAGACGTCACAATCGGTCTCGGAACAGATTGGAGCGCACTTGCAGCATCCTGGCTGCTCGAATGGGAGCGCCGCGGTTCACGCTGGGAAGAAGCAAAGACAAAGCTCACGAACACCCTCATCGGCATTGCAAATCTCAAGAACGGCTTTGTTACGGGCTCAGCCCTGTATGATCCAGCAAATGGGACCCTCAGCCCTCCCCCAACAGACCCAAACAACACTGGTGTCGTCTCCGTCTCTCAACTCTCTGGTGTCTTCGGTCTCATGGAGGTGATTGCTGAACTCATCGAACACTATGGTGACGACCTACCCGCTGGCTTCGAACGTACCTGGCTCGATTACTGCTACTACTACAGTGCCCCAGCAGCTGAGCAAATCGCCCGCTACGGCCAATCCTGGAGCGTGAGCTTGCGTCAAGGCCATTCCAGGTTGCTGGCGTATGCATACTCGCGCACTGGTAACGCTTCTCTGGCGGAGCGGGCCGTGCGAGAGTTCAGGGCTGACGGCTTCAACGAGACGAACGTTCCGTGGACGACGGAGAGGTTGAATGGGAGTGAGGTGCTTGCGCCGGTTGATGAGGCTGCTTGGATTAGTACGAATGATGCGGCGAATTTCGGGTTGGCAGCGGTTGTGAACCTGGCGCTGATTCCACAGTTCTTGTAAAAGGCGCAGAGGCCATTACTGCTTTGAGTCCCCGGTCGTTGTGCTCGGCTGGACGTGGTCGTGGTGGTAGTACGGTGAGACTGGCATGTGTTAGTATTGTGTGAAGTCAAAGTGAAGAGTCTAGCACTCACGTGTGCATGAAGCTCCCAGCCTGGTCATTACGGGCAGCTTCCAGACTCGCTCCCATCTCCCGCGTGAAGCCATCCGACTGAGGCGCCATGGCCTTCCCCATTGGCTCATGCATCTTTGCCACTGCCTGTGATGGGTCCAGATAGACCCCATCCCGCTGCGCGGCCTTCTTCACCCGCTTGTCTCTTCTTATGGCCTAAGACGCACGAGTTAGCACTCTGCGTGCTATCACATTCTGGGAGTGAGGTAGATCTACTTTCTGGATATGCTTCTTGGCGTCGAGGCCGCCCCATTGCTGCCAGTTGCTTTCGTACAACTTTTGCAGCGCATTGTGACCTATGGTGATGTTATGATACTTCTGCAGAGTATCCGCGACGGCAATGTAGAGATCTCGCCACTTGCTGATGGGAGTCTCGGCTTCTATGTGGTGCTTGACCGCAGCACAAATGGCGGTAGCGCGGGGCACCATGGTGGTCCAGTGCGGTGCGGTTCGGTATCTTGCAATATACGTAGTGATGGTATGATTTGATGTGATGGATTCATGACATGCGATGTTACTTGAGGAAATTGTAGGCACAGCATCTTGGACAACAGCTTGAATGAGATGTGAGGCTTAAGAATATGTGAGTGCGACCATACCACAATCCTCTATCGAGCCCAGGACAATAGGGGCGTCTCCGATGTTCTCCAATGGTTCGCGTGGATGACAATACGTGCTTGGAAAGAACCACGCCCAACCGTTGTCTTGACATGTGCGAGGTCAAACTTCGTCAGATGAATCCAGCTCGTAACAGGGCTAGCCCGTGGTGGGTTCAGCTAATAGCAGTAAGACAGATGCTTGAGGCAAGTATTATTGCAATTCGTAGAATGTCCACAAAGGCAAAAATGTGAGATGTTGAATTTGATGCTGGTGCAAAGCTCGTGGATCGAACTCGTTACCTCTGGGCAAAAATGGTGTAGAAAGTGCAAAACAGATGAGCCAATATAGTTGCTCATTCTGGATCGAAGACCTGTACGGATCGGATGGTCAGAAGTGATTGGCTAGATTGTTGGTGCTCATCTGTGTTGGAAGAGAATATTTTGCACATCTATATCTTCAAGAATGGTGGCGTTACGTCAGCACTCACATGCTTGTGCTCTTAAGCTCCGCCACCACTTTCTGGCTCCTGGCTGTTGGCTGTCGCCTCAACTTCGTCACTCCCTGCTGGACTGCTCTTTCAAGCCACTTTCAGGTGCCGTGTCTCTTCTCCGAGCAGCCTTGATAATGAGATTACGTCCTCAGGACTGTACGGTGCAGCGGAGGACCGTTCCAGGAGGAAGCTCGGTGATAAGTAAAGTCTCGAGATGAACGGGTGACACTGCTCGTCTGCGTGTGAGGCAAATCCAAGGGACGTGGACAGAGGCATTTTTTCTCAACGCGCACAGGCTAGAGAGCTCCTTGGTTAATAGTCGAAGCCCGGTACGCGGCCAGCAGTACATGTCTGCCGCTTTCAGCCCATGGTCTAGTATAGGACACCCTTTGTGCTTGGCACCTCGCCTTCCCTGCCTGCTACCGGGGAGATCGCCATCCTCAATGCCACAGCCAATGCCTTGAAAGCACTCTCGGCACGGTGATGGTCGTTTGCTCCTCTCAGACAATCAATGTGCATTGTGATACCAGCGTGCAACGCGAAGCTTTCCAGACAATGTGGCAACATCTCACAGCTCAAGTCTCCAATCTTCTCCCTCTTGGTTCCAAGGTCGATCACTGAGTATGGTCTGTTGCTCAAATCCACCACTGCTCTGCTCAAGGCCTCATCCAGAGGTACATATGCGTACCCAAATCTCGCCAGGCCAGTAATCGTGCCCAGGGCCTGCTTGAAAGCTTGACCGAGAGCAATGCAGGTGTCTTCTGCTGTGTGATGGTCGTCGATGTGGAGATCACCGCGGGTTCGCAGACGGAGTGACCAGCCTCCGTGTTTTGCGAGGGCATGAAGCATGTGGTCGAGGAAGCCAATGCCGGTATCTACTGCTATTGTCTGGCTTTTTGATGCTTGTGATGCGTGTCCTTCGCCATTCGTCTTGCTATCGCTCTGGAGCTCTTCCAGGAAGCCACCGTCAAGGTTGAGGGAGAGCTGGATCTTGGTCTCGTTCGTGTCGCGAGCGATCTGAGCGCTTCGGATTCGCTTTTCGGCGGACATAGCTGCTGTGTGATCGCTTGGTGTCCTTTACGATGTGATTGTGATATTCCGAGCTTTCACACTCCCTGTAGCTTTCGTAAGGTTGTATGATATTGCAATGGATTGAGACAAAAGTTTCCACTGACGTCGCTCCTGCTTCAGTCAAAGACCCCTGCACTTTCCTGCAGATGCCGCCAAACCTTAAATCTCTAGCCGACAGGCAGGCGCCGAAATCTTGTGATGAGCTTTGACGATATCAACTGCTTCGCATCTTCATCGCATCCTTGCGCCAAGAGCTGATAGATCCACAGACATGTCGAATGACCAGGACATGGCCGATGCTACACCCGGTGCGGAAGCGAATGGTGCCAGCCAAGGCACCGCCTTCGAGGAGAAGATCCGCCTGAAAGTGGTATGTGCAGTTTGCATGTGCAGTTGAAATTGAATAGCTGCTAAAAGGTCAAAAGCTGCCTGGTGCCTCAGACACAGCAGCATCGTTTTCATTCGAGAATGAGGATCACACCCTAGGCAATGCGCTACGATATATGCTCACGAAGGAGTAAGGAAGCGCTGCGATTCAACTTCCCCGCTACTGGCTGCTAACGAGTGATCACAGTCCGGATGTTGAGTTCTGTGGCTACTCTATTCCACATCCTTCAGAACCTTTCATGAATATCCGAATACAGACCTGGGGTAAATGCCGGCAGAACTGTCAAGTCCAGTGACGTTGCTAACGATATCTGTAGATGGAGTCCACGTGGACACTGTTCTGCGCAGGGCACTTGAGAACCTTGCGGATCTGTGTGATGCCGTGGAGGAGAAATTTATTGCGTCACGGGACCAGTTCAACGCGGAGCACCCTGACAGGATTGGTTCGAGGTGAGCAACGGGTGTGATGAGGCACACGAGCCGAATGATATTGGGAAGTAGAGACGAAGCGCATGACCATGGAAAATACGGCCGAATTCGTTGCTATTCACGCTGGGAATGTGCTGGCAGACGGCCGTGGAATTCAAGATCGCGAATCTCTTTCATACAAGTGCTAGTCGCGGCGCGGCCAGCGTAAAGCCAGCGCGCGAGCAACTCTGCTCAGCTCAGAGGACCAAGCCATGAATCGTGAGATTGGATCAGTGGGCCAGAAGCGTAGAGTCGAGGCGTTGGCGCACACTGAAGTTCGTTCTTATAGCTTCTGAGGGTATGATACGTATAACATGCTTTGCGCTGGAGCTGTACGAAGCTCTAATTCCGTCCCTGTCGCAAGTCAGCGAGTGTACCTTTGGCAAGTCTCAGACTTCTCAAAATACCTCAATGAAACCCTGGATGAAGTTCTTCGGTAATGCTGCCTTTGGATCCTCCTCTGCTCTGAAGTACTTGAGTACGTGTGTGAGTTGTTTCCAGAAGTTCAGTGTTTCCTGCCCGGTGTATCAGCAAGATTCCTGCCTCGCATTTCATGCGCTGCCCGTCCTGTTATGCGTGGAACATACCTGAAATTCCTGGTGACTATTGAAGAGCAACACGTCCGTTGTCTTCAGCTGTGACACATATCTATGTCTCTCAAACTCTTGTCTCATCTTTGTGCGGAGGGCAGACACTGGCATGTTGAGCGAATACATTGTCTGGATTTCTGGTGCCTGTGTGCCATGCCCGTCAGCTTCCTGGCCTCGCAGTAGCCTCTTCTTCTGCCCGTGTTCCATTCCATACTCTATCCTGCTCTCCCACGTACCGCTCGGATCCAGTCTCTGTAGCTCGCCAGCACTCTCGTCTTCGCTTCTGCCCAGTTCTTTGCTGTATCGTTCTGTTAGCATATTCGGTGCTGTCGTAGCTCGTGAGGTCTTCGCGTACAGGAGCGGGTCCTCTGGGCGAGGTACGTCGGGTTGATCACCATGTTGGCGGCAGTTACGTGGCAGAGCTCGCCCAATGCTTTCGTGGTGATCGAGATGATGTTCGAGATGGGAGAGACGATGGCGCAGAGTGAGGTAAGCAGCTTTGATTGGCCAGATACAATCGCAGCTTCCGAGAGCTCTGCGATGATGCTGTTTGAAGGTCGCGTGCAAGGAAGAGAGCTACAGCACGAGGTGGTCTTCTCGTTGACTCTGTATACAGCCTTATCGTATGTGATAATGAGTAGACAATTGCTAGTGAAGTGCTCTCAGTGACCTCTCCTGATATCCGAGCAGCAACATCGCGTCTTTAGCTCGGTCCGGATTGTTCCTTGAGGTCGCCAAGCTTTCCAGCGACAGCGTCAGTCCTGCGGCAGCTTTAGGAGTGGCATTGAAAAGTCTCCATACACCACCCTCACACCACCCACCACCCACCACCCCATCTCCGCTCTCAATGTCGTCCGCCGTGCTGGCTCGCGTGTCGCGGGCACGATTGCTTGCCGCCCGTCCAGTCCGCAGCTTCCTCGTGTCGCCCGTCTTCAAGCCAACCACCGCTACGGCTCCATTCTCCTCCGCCAGCAGGAGACTTGCAGCATCGCCTGCCGACGATCCCCACGACCCACACCACGAGGAGAGCTTCGAGGAGTTCACTGCGAGGTACGACACCCGTTCCGAAGGTTCACATGCGGCGCAATGGCAGTGGACGCGCGGAAAGAGCTCAAACTGCCTCAAATACTGTCGATCACACCACCATCTGAACCCGAGCTGTACCGGGGTGCTATGAGGTATTGATGGACTAACCACGTGTGAGCATGCAGGTACGAGAAGGAGTTCGAGCAGGTACAGGATGTCTTCGAGCTGCAGCGCAACCTCAACAACGCTTTCGCTTACGATCTGGTCCCATCGCCGTCTGTTATCACCGCTGCATTGAGGGCAGCCCGCAGAGTCAACGACTACCCAACTGCTGTGCGGATATTCGAGGGTAAGAATGGACAGTGTCGTGAATATGACCGGGCATCTGAATGCTGACATCAATGGCACAGGCATCAAGGCCAAGGTGGAGAACAAGAACCAGTACGAGGAGTATCTGAAGGAGCTGCAGCCTGTGCGAGAGGAGCTTGGTGTCCACCTCAAGGAAACCTTGTACCCGGAGGCCTCGTAGGGCGAGTACCTTCAGAAGTGAGTGCACGTATCCCTGTGGTGGCTGGGATGATGACGATGATGATAGAGGGCACAGAGGGCGAAATACTATATTGCAGAGCATTGGTGTGGAGGAAGCTC
The DNA here is from genome assembly GCA_001297265.1 of Mycosphaerella arachidis. Lineage (NCBI taxonomy): Eukaryota > Fungi > Ascomycota > Dothideomycetes > Mycosphaerellales > Mycosphaerellaceae > Mycosphaerella > Mycosphaerella arachidis. The sequence continues at coordinate 137,425 of LIHB01000015.1, forward strand.
TTGCTCTGTCATGCTACAATAGCCTCACTCAGCAAGACTTGTACAGTTTCTCATCTTAAGCCTTCCTGGCTGGCCTCTCTTTTCTTCATCATCAATTCATGCTTCCCGTAGGCGCGCCGGCCATCATCGAGGAGCGATCATGAAACGGGATGCGATGGGCGTGACAATGTTGCCGCAGCTGTGAGTAGCGCTTGGAGTTGCTTAGGCGTGGCGCTTCGGCATGACTGTTGGCCGTTCTGGCGCGGACGCACTTCGAGCCTGTCAAATATCAGTCAGTGTGCTATCAGGAAAGGGGCGACTCGATCACAGGTTTATTCACTCAGCACCGAAACCGGACTTCGCCCCCCTCTTTATCCACCTCGCCACTCTGCATTCTTCTTCCGTTGAGTCTCGATCTGCTAAGAGACACCATGTCATCACCGCTCTACCGTTCTAGGCAAGCACGACACGACCGTGCTATTGCTGATGCTACGCATCAGTAGAGGTATATGTGCAACTGCATTATACAAAGCACGATGCTGATCACAGCTAGCGAGGACAATGGATGCTGGGATTCGAGCAGCGATGAAGGCATCCGGTCAAGGTTGTGCCTCAATGTGCGACCAAATTCTATGCCGAGTAAGAACTCGTAAGATTCTCAAGACGTCGATGGCGCATGCAAGCTGCACTAGCAATTCTTCGAGTTGTAGGCGTTGCCAGAGTTGCCGAGCGAGGGGCCACTGCGAGTTCTTTCTGCTTGCGCGAGGTCTAGAGTTCGAGCGGGAAGCTTTTAGCACGCAAGAACACATAAAGAGCACAGATCATGGTTTAGATGTCAGGCCAGGGGTACGCTGCACTTTCACATGTGAAAGCCGCTGCACTTCGAGCATTAGGATTCGAGTGCGTATCTGGAGGTGGTGCCGAAGGTTGTATGGCATCTATGACATGTGCGAGAAGGCCTGGAGATGAGTCGCGAAGTGCAAAAGATACTGTCTGGGGCCCGTCTCGTTGTTGCCGCTGTTGCGACCCTGGTGACAGCGGTGGGGTCATCCCGGGGATCTAAGTCACCACTAGAGCAGCGGGTGGATCCTTTGCCTGTTGTGGCGAGTATGCAAAATGGTCTCTATAAGCGGAGTAATGACTTAGTCCGATGAGACAGTGGACCGCGATATCACGTATTACTAGGCAAGTCACCTATTGAGCGCGGGTACTTATGGATCAGCTGTGTGCATTGCGACGCAGCTTTCCGGATGGGTGACGGCCATTACTCTGTCAATCTTCAAATCCCATCCCGAACCGTGGACGATGTATCATGCATACCCTCGTAACTCGATAACGGCATGAAACGCCTCGGCCATAGTGAAAGTGGAATTTCCCTCCTCTGACACCTGATCACTGAACCCGAATCCTGGTATACTGAGAACGACAACGTTGAACGATGGAATGTTCTCATCGCCTCGAGGTGGCGTTGCGACAGGATTACAGAGCCCATCGATCATTTTCGATACGTTGATAAAGCTCTGTGGTCAGCCTGTAGACAAGAGGGAATTAGCCATACTCGAAAAGTACGTAGCATTATCTCAGGGACTGCTGCTGACCTGGGAACGCCGCGCGCATATCAGCGCCGCAGGACTAGAGCGTCCATGATCGACACATTGTAGTTCACGTCCCCGAAAGTTGGGACCAGAGCGCATGGCTCCTGCGTAGTGCCTAGCTAGTACCATAAGCGTGCCGGCAGTCTGGAAGTCTTTGTGCGCTCTTTGACCGGCCACCGCGAGATTCGTGCCCTAGGTGAGATCAATTGGAGGGAACGGGCACCTCGAGCAGAACTCTTTTAACGAATGTCTCTTTTTTCACGAACACTGCGGGCTCGTCCTGCAGAAGGACCGAGTGCCATAGTTCTATCCGTTCGGCAACGTCTCCTGTATTCCGATGATCAGCCATGCTGTTGGTGAATACCTTAGAGACATGAGCGCCGGCTGTCAATTCCAGCAAAAGTAATCCTTCTATTGATTAGGGGAAGTTGAAGAGCATGCCCCGATTACTGCAAGAAGCATTGGTTCTTCTTCGCAAGCCTGAAGGATCTTTGAGATTTTAGGGGCGGTCTGTAGATCTCAGCCACATCAGCACTGTGGCGGTCGTTCTTGCTTCCGAATAAGCAGCACTTCGATTCATCTTCCTCCTCATCACGATTCCATACCTCGAAGCCATCATCAACCACCAGCACAGCCACGAAGGAGCCACCGATTCCACTTCATACCGTTATCGTTCAGCGTGGTCGACACTGCATCACGATCCGGCTCCATGTGGCCAAGCCGTGCAACCAAGGCCTAGATGCGCCTCTCTCCAGTCTCGGACAGCAAGGTCTAACAACTGGGCTCAGCTGCACAAGGAGCATTTATTGGAAGCCTGAGTTGAAGCCGCGGCATCATGGCTTCTTCCATCTGGAGCCCTTCGGACTGAAACACACAAAAGCTTTCTATCAGCGCGGTGTCACCAGTGCTACGACCTCTAAGCTGCCTTCGCAGAATTATTGACTTTGCAGGAGGTCCACAGGCGCACTTGATTAGAGAGCGAGGGCTGGCGGACGACTGCCGAATGATATGCCATCACCGTCCGACGACCATCCTAATAGTTCTGGTCGCGACTCAGCCGGCGTACGTTCAAGGCCTTCATACCTTTGACCTTCCAGACTCCATTGTCATCCTCCGTTTCCAAAGTGGTGTAGAACTGCCCATTGGTGTCATACAACTGGAATCTGCTGTTTGCATCCGGATGTATCAGTCGGATCTCATGGTTGTCAGGATTGGTCCAGTCATAGGCTGTCCTCTTTTCTCCAACTTTACCGAGGACCAAAATTGTGCCTTCTCGGAGGTAAATAGGCAGCGTGTCAAACCCGTGCCTCTCCTTCACCCATCGGGGGCCCCTGACGACTTTGTCATCCCAGATGCTGGTCCATCGTCCGGCAGGCAAGTAAAACTCCACATCTCCAGACTCGTTGAAGACAGGAGCCACGAGGATGGAGCTCCCCAGCATGAACTGCTGATCGCAGAACCAGGCACTTCGATCATCCGGGAACTCCAAAGCCATCGCTCGTACGCTGACTGGCCACCCATGCTTCACAGACGCCATTGCCTCACTATACAGGTAGGGCATAAGTCTGCACTTCAGCTGGGTGAACTTCCTCAGCACAGCAGAAGAACCTTGGTCACTCTTGTCGTCATCATCGATCAGCCATGGCACACGATATGAATTACTACCATGCAACCTGGAATGCGAACAAAGCAGTCCGAACTGAACCCATCTCTTGTAGATCGTGGCATCTGGGTACCCTTCGAAGCCTCCAATGTCCACGGACCAATACGAGAAACCGGATAGACCTAGTGACAGTCCGCCTCGAAGCGACTCTGCCATGGCCTCGAAGGTACTCTCGCAGTCGCCGCCCCACTGCAATGGGAAACGCTGCGTGCCAGCGCAGGCTGAGCGCGCGAACAAGACCGCCTCGTCCTTACCATATCGGTCTTGCAATGCTTCGAAAACTAACTTATTGAACATGAAAGGGTAGAAGTTGTGCATTCTGGTAGGATCGACACTAGTATCGTGCCATTGGACGTCCTGGGTCGGAATGCGCTCGCCAAAGTCGGTCTTGATCGAGTCAACTCCCGTGTCGAAGAGCTTCTTCAAGCAGCCAACGAACCAATCGCACGCCGCTGGGTAAGTGAAGTCGACAATACCCATACCAGCCTGCCACAGATCCCACTGGAAGACATCGCCGTTCTTCCTTTTCAGCAAGAATCCTTTCTCTGCCGCCTCTTTGAACACGGGCGACGCCTGACCAAGGTAAGGATTGATCCACACGCAGACTTTGGTGATAAGACCGTTGTCCTTGAGCCGCGAGATCTGACCTTTCGGATCTGGAAAATGCGAAGACATAAAGTCGAAGTCGCACCAACGGAAGGCGTGCATCCAAAAGCAGTCGTAATGGAAGACTTGTAGCGGTATGTCACGCTCCTTCATGCCCTCGATGAAGCTGTTGACTGTCTTCTCGTCGTACTCAGTGGTGAACGAAGTACTTAACCAGAGACCAAAACTCCATACTGGGACCTTGTTCGGCTTGCCAGTCAGGTCGGTGTACCTGCTCAGGATATCCTTCGGGGTCGGGCCATGGATGATGTACCACTTCAGGCGCTGACCTTCCACGCTGGTCTGGACACGACAGCTTCGCTCGCTCCCGATCTCGAGCTCGACACGTTCTGGAGTGTCAATGAAGATACCGTACCCTCGATTGGACAGCCAGAAAGAGATGTTCTTGTAGGCCTGGTCACTGGATGTCCCGCCATCGGCATTCCACAGGCTGATGCTCTGGCCGACTTTATTCAGGGCACCGAAACGCTCACCGAGACCATAGACCTGCTCGCCGACAGAGAGGGTGGTCTGCGTCAAGATGTAGTGCTTGAAGCCCCGCATGTCCGCTGTCTGCATTGGACTACCAGGTCCTGGTGAGAAGGCAAAGGCAACGCTTCGGTTTAGCAGAGATGTGAGCTTGTGCTTGCCATCCGCGCTGTGGAATTGGATGTCGAAAGTATGCGGCTTTGCAGTGGCCGTCGCTCCAATGCTACCAGAGGTAAGGGTTGTTCCATCCTTTGTCCTGGAAACGAAGCCGTTGACCGGAGGCTGTCCTGCCGGATAAAGCTCGAAGTGAGGTCCTTTCTTTACAGCACCATGCCAATGGGTCACTTCCACAGATAGTACCCCATCGCTGACAGCCTCGAGGTCTACCGTCAAGGTAGGCCGGTTCAGTGTGTCGCCTCGGGAGCGGATCTGCGTAGTCGGACAGAGCAAGCTAAGTTTCATCCCATTGTTGGATTCCTCAATTGAGTATATGTCTTCAGCATACTCAACCTGTTTGGCTTCTGCCACCAACCACATTCCTACATGAAGATCAGCACGTAGTCGTTGTACTGACACTCAGGGCTTTACTTGCCATCTCGAAACTTCATGATTTTGGCAGTGTGTTAGTTAGAACTCTGCTGACTCTCTGATCGCATCCAGAGGACGTTTATACTGAGAAACGATTAATATGAAAGAGAGAAGAACGACAAACCAGGAGACGATCCATCACCCAATGGGAAGAGGGGCAGACGGAACAATACAGGCCGAGGTATTGATCCGTCTGTTAGAGAGGAAGAGCATGGCAACAACGAACCCAAGCGCGCGCTTTCGACAGAAGTTATACATACATGCCACGGCGAATCCTACATGTGCTACATGGAGACGAGCAAGAAACTGTATTGACGTGTTGATTAAAGATATAAACTTCGTACCAAGGCACAAGCCACTTGGGGACGTCGCAAAAAGGGGGCGAACCAATTCCTGCCTGATGCTCGCTTGCCGACGTCACTATTCGCGTGCCTGGTGATGGCGCATGAACATGTAGTCTGCTGTCTGTCCTCTGTAAACATGCTCCCCGCATAACACCGATGTAATTGTCAGTAGAACTAGCATGCCAGAGCAAGCAAAACCACTCAACCGCGAACCACAAGTTGAACAACTCATCAAGAACTTCATCACGCCCGCCGAACAAGGTTACGATCGCAATCCCTCGACGCACCCGCAACAACTCGATGCATCAACACATCGCGTAAAGATCGATGGACAGGTAACGACACCACTGGAGCTTTCAAATTTCCGAGCTCCGAAACGATTTCGAGCAACATGAAGTTGTCTGCGCGCTGCAGTGCGCGGGAAACAGAAGGCATGTGATGCGCACCAAGATTAAAGAAGTTGATGGTGTGGATTGGTTCGAGGGCGCGGTCATGAATTGTAAATGGCGAGAGCCACTGTTGATCGATGTACTTGAGCGCGCTGGGGTCAGAATCGAGGACCAGGATCGCGAGAAAGCGCACGTCGCGTTCGCATCGTATGAGGTAGAATGCGATGATGCCGAATGGTATTGCGCCAGCATACCTCTTTCGAGAGCTTCATGGCGGGACGCAGAAGTCGTGCTTGCGCTCGACATGAACGACCAGCCTTTGTCAGTTGGCCATGGGTTTCCAGTCCGGGCTGTCACTCCTGGCATTGCTGGCGCGAGATCTGTCAAGTGGTTGAACCGGATCACAGTGCAGATGAAAGAGAGCGAGAACCACTACCAGCACTTCGATTATAAGATCCTCCCTCCAGAGGTGGCGAACATGGAAGAAGCCAGGCATGTCTGGGAGACGATACCCGCGGTGCAAGAGATGCCAGTGAACTCCGTGATTGCTTGGCCTCAGAATGGGAGTACAGTGCAGCGCGACCGAGATGGCACAGTCGGCGTTGCAGGATATGCTCTGCCCAGTGGTGAGGATGGACCTGTCGTCAAGGTGGAGGTCTCAAGCGATGGAGGTAAGTCATGGCGTGATGCTGAGCTGATACGACATCCTGAAGAAAGCAAGTGGTCCTGGCAGCTGTGGCGAGCTCGGGTTAGACTGGCTGCAGGGCCGGGCAAGATTGTGCACAGCCGAGCGACCGATAGAGCAGGAAATACACAGCCGGAACAAAGCCAGTGGAATCTGCGAGGGGTGTGCTATAACGGGTGGGGAATGGTGGAGGACCTTGTGGTACAGTGAGTGAACGACGGCTGGCGCACGAGTCTCCGAGCGCGTTTGTGGTAGGGCATTTCTCGAAGACGACCTAAGCACGATGCAGCATCAGTGGTCCTTGCCCCAGCGACGTCGAGATCGAGCTTCGGGGCCAAGTCCTCATGTGCAGCTTACATGGTGGTGCGACGTGCGAGGGATGGGGTTGTTTTAGACACTCGCTGCCCTCGAGTTCGCGCAGGGATGGGCAAAGTTCGGCTTGATTAGCGATGCCTGCGTAGCCTGATCGAATATTATCTGACTTTGGGCGCTCCAAGTCGACGTCCAGATCGTGAATACTGTAATAGCACGAGGGAACAGTTCCTTACGCACACCGGTTCTGCACGAGGGTCAGTAGAAGAGTTGTTCTACACCAAATATGCCAAGCATATTAGTAGATGCTGGCGGATTATGGATGTATGGATATATGGATCCTTTGTATCCTTCATAAGACCATCGGAGGTTTCTCCGCCGCTCCGCAAAAATGATCCGCCACCAACTCCTCGCTCATCACTCACATTGTCTGCGCCTTTGTTTTATACCGTCCTCATGATTCACCCAGGTCTCCACCCGATGGGGTCGGGGGGATTAGGGAGTGGTCGTCTAGCCCCGTCGTCCTGGCCATCTGACGGCCTCTTCGAGTCCTTTCGCGATCGCTCCTCGGCCGATTGAAACATCTCCATCGTATGACTCCAGATCTTCGAGCCCATGCCCCTCTCGCGATGCTTCTGTAGCATGTCCTTGTCGCCGGTCGATTTGCCGTCCCAGTCGAGTAGATATGCGCCGCTTCCAGGTGTGCCATCAGAGCCCATCATGACGCTCAGGCCTTCAGGTATCGGTATGCCCACACCGCCATTGCGGGAAGGGTAGCATTGGCTGGTCATTTGGAAGAGATGGCGTTCTCCGGACTCTTGTACATTGAGGATCCATGGTGTCATCACAGCATACATAACTAAAAGGCGGATTGTGTCAGTGATGTAGACGCGAAGGGGTTGGGGTGTCGATACCTTTGACAGCCAGGCGCACCGGCCCACTAAGCTATGGAGAAGAAGGGTTAGCTACGTTCGACAGCACACTGGAAAGCTGGTGCTGAGCAAAAAAAACGACGCGTGCATGTCCCAGACAGGCGATGGCTCCCAGAGACGTACCTGATTTGCGATGCCGGTTTTGACAGTGCCGGGGTAAGAGTGACTGAAGGATGTTTGAGGGTGTCTCTTCGCAAGCTCCTCAATAAAGAAATCGGACATGAGCACGCAGTCTGTACAATCGTTAGCTTAATGCCTGTACACGACGTTGATCGAACTCACGGGCAAGACATGTGTGAAGTGTGAAGTTGTGCTTCAAGTCCAGATCGTCCTCTCGAACATCGCCTTCAGATCCTGCTGCCAGTACTGTGATGACTCGTGATAGCTCGTTGGCGTCTGAAGCTTGGGTGAGCGCTGGCATGAGGTTGAGGATGCACCTCATTCGGGTGTAGTAATTCACTGCCATCTTGCGATCAAGTCCTTCGGAAGTTTCGCTTCTTCCCTGGGCGAATCAGTCCAGAGTCTTTCTTGTTCACGATCACAGGCTTACCTTTAGGGTCATGTACCCAGCAGTGAGTACCAGGCAGTGTATCTTCGGCTCCCGCTTTGAGTGTGTCAGCAATATGCGCAGAGTCGAAGGATGTTGCGCACCTCTTGCAGCTCAGCGCACATCTCATCGACGGCTTTGATGGTGGACACATCTTTCTGGATAAAGTAAGCCTTGCCAGCAGGTTGTATCTCCTCGAGTTCGTTGACAACTCGATTGCCGCGATCCTCGGATCTTCCCACGATGTACGCACGAGGTCTCGTGGCGCGGAGAAAAAGCTCTTTGGCTGTGCTTTCTCCAATGCCACCCGTACCGCCGACGAACACACAAACCAAGTCCGAAAGATCTTTTGTCTTGGCGTTGGATTCGCGGATTGTATCTAGACATGTGAGTACTTGTCGCGCGTGGTTCTAACCATCACTCACCTATTTTGACCATCTCGAGAGAGGCCCCTACTCGCTCACTTGTCAGCTTTACTGATATCGTCAAGTGCCTTGATGATCCCGAAGCGAAAACTCGTACCGTACATTAGGGACTCCAGCCTGTTTGGTGTGCCCTAGCTGCGCCACGGGAAGAAAATGGGGGCGATATGATGATGATCTGCACCGGGACACTCAGGGGATATTTCTTGGATACGCAGCAGGGGAGGATGGATACAGTACTGTATGTGTGGACCGCTTCTAGGCTCTAGCAAGTCGATCATCGCCGACTGCTCTTTGCTGGTGTCTCAAGCTTCAGGGATTCCAACCGCAGCTGCTGAGTGTCGATGAGTGATGTCGAAAAGCGCCGTATGGTCAGAGCTTGCGTGTGTGTGTGTGTGTGTGTGTGTATGTGGAAAATCGATCTAGTGACTAAGAACAAGGAAAGTTCGAGCAGTCGCTGTTGTGGCTGCTTCGCGGGTGAGGTCGGATAAGGTTTGCGCGAAGAGGCCTCCTCCTCGTCCTTCCTCTTCGACCGGGTGGACTACACTCTCCATCGCCACTCCGCCACTCCGCCACCCCGCCACCCCGCCACTCCGCCAAACAAGACCAGCTGGCGGCGCACGGCTGCTGTCAGGAAGATTGGCGCCGCTTCCTGCGCCTGCACGGCGTTGCTGACCGCCCCCGGCATCACAAGCATCAAGCTCCGAGGGTTTGATCGAATCGATGAAACGCGAGCTTGACGCGACATCCATTGCGGTATAGCGTCCCATCTAATTCCAACCAAAATCCATTATCCAAATGTGACCCATTGAGATTCAGCCATCTCTTCAGAACACAATCCCGCGCGACCAAGCCATCAACTGAAGGAATGCGAAGGCTGCCGTACTCACTCCACTATCGAAGGATGAGGTCGCCGAACTTCAGACGGATCTTCTTGTTGAGGTCCAGAGTCAGCCATCAGCGCATTAGCTATGCCACAAGCCATCGCATCAATCTGCATTCTACACACCTATTTCAGTCCTTTGGTAGTAAAACTCCAGTTGAGGACGAAACCGGCAATGTTCAATAAGAGCTCTGCAGGAAGTTCACCGACACCAGTTGGTGTCTTCTGCAGCGTCATGAATATTGACAGAAACGACGCCGACACTCTCGACTACCACATTCGAGTCGTTAGGCGCATACTGCCAGAAGTCCTCGACCTAGATGGCCTGCGATATACAGCAGATCAGACAGTGCACATCAGCGACAGAGATGGAGCAGACGACAGCAAGGTTACGTATGGAGGCGTCGGCACTATCCAGCTCCCCCGCCAGCAGCCACATCAAGCGGCAAGAAGCGAGGCAGATCCGAGGAAACATGCTCCAGCGCCATCCTGCTCGAACTCTTCCTTGGCCTCGTGCCACATCTCGGCCTCGCGTGGCTCACCACCATCTGACTGCGTCCAGAAAATCATGCCGACAACCCCTTCCATGATGCTTAAGACCTTCTCATCGAGAGCCTTTACGTTGTTCAGGCTGGGGTGATTCTGGCTGTTGAAGTTGGTCAAAAGTCTCGATCAGCGCAGTCTTGATGTCGGTGGCGTCGGCAACGTGGTCGTCGTCACAATGTCCCTTGATTCAGCACCCATCCTTGGTCGTCGATGGAGATGGTGCCAATTGTCTTCCTCCCTTCACCCTATGTCATTACGCGCGATCGAACGGCGCCTTACTGCTACAAAGTGCGGCTCGGTAGTCTGGATCCGCTTGACTCTAAAGGAGCGCAACACGCCGCTTTATGCAATACGCATTACCTCCACGAGCAAGCAACGTTCAGCGTCCGAACCAAGCCCATGTACGCCATCACATCATCGCATTAGAAGCTATGATCGGAAGCCTCACTGTTCGAAGCGTTAGCTGTGGCATCTCATCACATGCCACCAGAATTTCGCTCCCCAACTGATCACTTTCGCCCAAGATCTTACACAGCCGGACTCATTCACGTGCTATTTCTGCTGCATTGTAGCTCCACTCACGGTATAGATGTGAGTGTGACGTCGAGCGGCCCACTTTTGTCGATATCTCACCTGACCGACACTGACTGCTGCATGGTTGCAGCTATGGCAGGCTTTATCACACACTCCGAAACTGAACGATATTCGTGTCGCTTTGTCATACACAAGTGAATTTACACCTTGCGAATGCCACATAACTCGTTCCTATATGACCAAGAGCTTCTCCGTCTCTGCCCTTGACTTCTCATAACTCACTTTAGTCCAGAGACAACCATATTACCACACTCCATCGCGACATAGACATCGAAAATCCGAAGAAGATAACACAACGGCAAATCCTCTACAGGAATCGAAATATCTGCGAAAGCCCAGAATATTACCAGCAACATGGACACGAAATGAATCAAGCATCCCCTAGCTAACTTCCCAGCTTAGGCTTAACGAGCAAGACTTGCAAGAACTCTTTCAACTTCTTCGGACTACCCGCCGAGCTATGTGGTTCTATTGACGACCTCTCCGTCGAAGACATCATTGCCGAGGACGATGGCAAGAGCGAAGCCGTCTTTCCCATGGCACGCGAAATGAAGGCGGAGCGCCTCAATCCCGCACTCTCTATGACCAATCGGCAGGTGGGAAGCGAGTTCCTTCCTTGATACCACAGGGCTCGAGGTCTAGTCTTCAATTTTCGGCACCACGAAGGCGTTTGCAGAAGAGCTCGAGAAGTCCCTCGATCCCCTCGCATCCAGAATTCCAATGATACGCTACTTCACTCTCGACTACACCAAGAATACCATCGCTGTCTACCACTTTGAGCAGTTTCATTGTCGAATTGCCCCTCTCGGTGGCGTCATGCACGAGAGCTATCTTCAGCACCGACCAGGCCAGCGCCCAGCGTCTGGTCACTATAGCTTCGATGGAGTATTCGGCGGGAGGATCTGTATATCCTGGAATGGGATCCCTAGATACTGGTAGATGAAATGGAATCTGCAGTAGCTGTCAATAGGGCGCAGTGATAAAGCGATGATATGTCGTTGACCCACCTATCACTGCCGAAGAACGGCTCCTCAACACCCTGCTTGTTAGTGACGAGAAACCACGGCGCTCCAAATGCACCTTTCTCCACCAACATCGCCGTCTCATCGGTCAGGAGCTTCTTATACTTTGGGTCCGTACCACTCTTGACGACTAGAACAAGATCAGCACACTGTGCTTATGCCCGATTGAAGCGATTCTTACTCTTCTGAACGTCTTCCTTGCTAAAGTGCTTTCCGAGACACTCAGCCAATACCTCCGGCTTACTGACATCTTTGTGTTCGATCCAGAGGAATCTCCACAGCTCACCGAAGGCATTTTCGTACCGCTCGTAAGGGTAGTTTTCTTTGGTGTATAGCATACATCGCATGGGCTGGTAGTGCCACATCAGCATTACTTCTCCAACTCATCACACGTAGAGGTATACTCACCAAAAGACTCAAGATGGGAAAGAAACTGGGCGAACTCAACGTTTCGCTGCCAAAGTATTTCATGCCACGCGGTAACTCGTAGGAGCTCAACTTTGCTTTCGCAGGCAGAGTCCACGGCGGCTTGTTGCCGCTTCCTACGTTGATCCCGCCCAGGAAGATAGGATGCATCTCAATCGTCACCCCATGCTGGAGAAGTGCAGAGCGGATTTGGCGGAGTTTTTGGTAGGCGAAGTAAGACCAAGGCGAATTGCAGTCGAGGTATACAGAAATGTGTCCGCCTTCTCCCATTGTCGGTTGAGATGTAATGAGGTTATGTAGTTGGATGTTTCGATCAATGTTTGGTGATCGATCGAAATTCATGTATGAGACATTCGTATTGTCTTGTAGATGTAGTGAGAGGTGAAGTTGGTTAGCTGACAGGGATCAGCCGAGGTCTGGAGTGGATGTTCAGTCATCATTATCTTTGGGCAGGGCCTACGGGGGACAGAAACCACGACAAGGTACTGAACGTGCGAAGAGCTGGTAGAGTTGGTATTCGCTGCGATCATTGTGTTGTGCCACTGTACTATTAGCCGGCTCACCCATTGATCGCCTTCCGTCTTCAACCTGGTCTGAACAGGTTTTATATCATTCGAATAGAGAGCAGCTTGAAGTCATGGACGCTGAACCCTCTGAGTGCTTTGCCATTTGAAAAAGGCATCCCCAGCATGTAATGTGTTGGCATCCATTGTCGAGAAGACGAGTCGACAATTGGTCATAGCTGCACATTCAGCTGCTCCACTGCGCAGAGCGCAGCCCTTGCCAACACCTTCCTTACCTCCGCCTTCGTCAATCGTTCCACCGACTTCTTCCTCTCCATAATCCCTTCCATCAACTCAAATACATCTCTCCCGGCCTTGATAGCGAACTTCTTCATCTGCGCCGCATGATCCACCCTCAGCACGAACCCATCACCACACATATACTCAACACTCGCATACTTATGCAACCCAATGTCCAGCGCAAGCTCATCCTCCCAGAATGCCTCAACCTTCCTAGCCCAAGCAGCAGTCCTCTGCTCTTCAAAACATACTCCAGGCTTCTGTACTGTATCATGCGGAACATGAATCGAGAACCTCCAATACACACCCTCGAACCACCACCACTCCACAGCATTAACGAATTCCTCACTCACACCCTCCACCCAGAACAAAGACTGCAGCTTAAAATCAGGATTCCAAGCTGGAAACTTCACAATCCGGTCCCTTAGAAAGATTCGCAGCAAATCCAGCCTCGTGGTCCGACAGACTGACATCAAGACTTGAATCTTGTGCGTAGCGGGATAGTGGTACATGTAGTCGTCCCGCATCTTGGATGTCGTAGTCCAGTCGACGGAGTATAGACTGCGACCGCCAGCTGCGCGGACTCGCTGGTAGCCTGTTGGCGCTTCAATAGCGAAGGTGTAGATTTGAAGCCGGAGTTCGTTGGGAATGCAGAGGAATGGTGAGGTCTTTCGTAGTGCTGGAGCCGCTTTTGCCGGGCGAAGGGGCAGAGCTGAGTCGAGGGATGAGAGGAAGAAGTCGGATGTTGCTTGCAATGTTGACGTGTCAAGGGTCGCACTGTGCTCATCGATAGAATTCCTTGCGGTGAATGCAAGGGTCTGCGACATGGTCAAGCAGGTGTTCTTGCACGTGTCTGCTTCCGACGGTATGGTAAACAGGTATCGGGATTCCAGATGGGTGGGAACTGATTCTGATCAGATACCGCGAGCCAGGCACACGGATTTCAGCTTCTATTTACGTTGGCCTTGACACGCGCAGAGGCCGGCCGTGCGGTACATGTCTTCATACTTCGTTGGCTATCTATGGACCTAATCAGACCAAGCGCTGTTCCTTCCCATAGTCGTTCTTTCTCTCCTCAAATCCTGCCGTAGTTCGCTTCCGGAAACTGCACTCTCCCGCCAGGGGTCGCTCCTGTTGGAAGACCAGTGGGACTCAAGGCTGATGGTGCAAAGCCAGAGTCGTATGAAGGTGGTATCTGTGCAGTCTGGCTCTCCCAGCTTGGCCGTCTTCCAGGATGAGCCATACCGTTAATTGGCTGGTGTGTATCGTGTAAGTCTTCATTGAGAAGTCCTGTTCGGTCTTCAGGATCGTCGTCGTGCTGGCCGTATGCCAAACGATCGTCAGCATTATTGACTTCGTTGACATTGGTTGACCACACTTTGTCATCCGCGTCGTCCTTTCCAGCACCATGGCTCTTGCCCATGCTGCTCGGTGTCACGCCGCTGATTGGGGTTACACCCGTCCGTCGGTACTCGATCACTGCACGAATAGCAATGTAGCTGCAGACGCCGAACGAAAGGCTAATGATTACGCCGAAGCCCACGGTCGCTTTGCTGACTTCGCACTTGCTCTTACTACCATAAGCGAAAGAATCGCATGTGCCATCCTTCTTCGTATCTCGCTTCGTGGTTGTCTTGTCTGCGTTGCTATTGCTGCTCGTATCCTTTCCCGCTGCTAAGCCGTTGGCGTTCCATACTGCAACTGCTATCGCTGCGGCGAACCATAGCAGTGTGAGGAGAATGTCGACGGTTGCTATTGCCCAGACGTTATATAAACGCCATGCTCGAGTCCACATGGGCACCATGACTTGGTAGAGGATGGCGGGGGTCGTGATGAAGCACTATCGGAAGTTAGCAGAGGCATTGAATGTAGTAAATGTTGACTTACCAGAGCGAAGTAGTAGCCGACCTGACTTCCATATCCGCCAGCCTTTCTCATGACAGCGAGAGCGAGGCATTGCGCTACGAAGACCAGTATGCCTTGTACAAGATGCACAGCGGCCTTGACTCTCTGTACTTTGCTCTGCGGAACTCGCATGTTGATTGCTGTATATTGTGATGTAGTGGCAGTATGTTCAGCTAACAGTAAGTACTAATGTATGCGTAGGGAGCAGGAGTGTCTCGCATGTAAAATAGAGAAACAGTTGTTGAGACAGCCGCGTTGTGCCAGGTTCCAGTTTAGATATATAGGCAGGCTTGCGTGTCTCCCAGGCACTGCCCCCACTTAACAACGAGGCTGCTGAACGAGAAGCCGAGCAGGCTGAGCACTACTGGAGGCGGACGGCATATGGCATCTCAGCGGGCGTATAGAGATGCACTGCAGCACTTTTCGCGGATTCGCGATGTTCCGCAGAAGCGGTTGTTAGGTCAGACCAGCATGTGAGACTCGTTGCTCTGGGGAGGCTGTAAACAGCAACCATCGTCGGAAACTAAGCCGAAGATGCAACGATGCCTGAGGCATCCATGACGGCACGACTACTCGCCATGGCATTGAACAAAATCTGTGTCCGACCACTTCCATGACCATAGATAAGATGGAGTACGACCCAAAAGTCCGTACGTCTATCTGAATTGCGGTAATGCTGTTCCATCGACTGACGCCTAAGTAGCGCCATCAAGCACCGCCGACCCAACATCATTCGCGTACATTTCTGCAAGAGAGAGATGGCCGACGATCTTGGTATTCCATGTCTCAGCCATTGATCGGGCGAAAAGAGGCTGATGCATTGCTAGACGCAAGCCATCGATGACGTGCACAGAGCGGCTGGAAAGGAAAGTGGTGAGAAGCTCGAGGAAGGCAAGCAGATCACAAACGGCCTTGCCACGCTCAAGTATGAGCTGCAGCACAACCGTCAATTGAGGTAACTTGTGTCGTGGCTATTCGGACCTTCTCCTGACATATTCTAGCCCTCTGCCCGAAGATGGCGATCCAGACATTGAGTCATACAACAAGGAGCTGGAGCAACGAGGCAACCCCAAATGGCACGATGTAGCATGGCTCTACGCTGAGTGCTACCTATATCGGTATTGATGAGCTCCGGTCCTCCCATTCCCTGTAGATACTGACATATCTAGCCGCATGGCCACGCTATTTCGCAAGTCCCAATATTGGAAGTCTTACGATGTCTTTTCGAAACAGAAGCTGTCCACTTTCCGCTCATCTCGCCCAGCAGTCCTCGAGCTTGCAGCACGATACAACGACCTGACCAAGCAGCTACAGTCTAATCAGTCAGCGCTAGCAAACGCCTCTGAAGAAGAGCGTGCAGAAGCCGAGAAAGCACTCTTCATCGAGATGTGCGAGATCTGTCTGTGGGGCAATGCCACCGATTTGTCCCTCCTCACTAACCTCAGCTACGACGACATCCAAAAGCTCCAGGGCTCAAACGCACGCAAGGCAAATGAGGACAAGATCCTCATCAACAACTTTCCTGAAGCCTTTGCAACGCTCAAGAAGGCCCAGCAGGCTGGCAATAAGGAGCGCCGCGTCGACATTGTGCTAGACAATGCAGGCTTTGAAGTCTTCGTCGACCTTATCCTTGCGGGATACCTCCTACAGTCAGGACTTGCCACTCACATTGTTCTTCACCCGAAGAACATCCCGTGGTTCGTGTCCGATGTCATACCAAAGGACTTTTCGGATCTCCTCAACGTGCTAATGGACGCCAAGAAGTTCTACGAGACGCCCTCAGAGGATGATCAAGCGCGAGGTTTCACTCCACAGCCATTGTCTGATAAGGAGTCTCAAGACTTGCAGGCGCTATTTCAGAACTGGAGCACTCTCTACGCAGAAGGCCAGATCGTCCTGCGACCCAACGTGTTCTGGACAGAGGGAGGAAGCTACTGGCGCCTACCCAAGACATCGCCAAAGCTGTACGAGGATCTCAAAGAGAGCGAGCTGGTCATCTTCAAGGGCGATCTCAACTACCGCAAGCTTACAGGTGATGTAAGATGGGATCCTGCTACATCGTGGACAGAGGCCTTGGGCCCTCTTGGTCCGTCATCTGGTGTTCGCGTATTAGCATTGCGAACATGCAAGGCAGATGTTGTGGTCGGACTGCCTAAAGGCAAGGACGAGGAGCTCAGAGCTATGGAGGGCGGCGGCGGTGATACTGGCGCCCGGAAGTGGGCTTGGAGCGGCAAGTGGGCCGTCGTCAGCTTTTGCGATGGCAAGGCTTGAACAAATACACGTTAAGACGACTACACATAGAAGTATAGAAGATGTGATCACCGTACGTCGGAGATGGCATGACAGTATCATATGCTGAATCAATTTTCGTGAGTCCCTATCAACAAGTCTTGACGTGCGTGCTCGGTGATCCACTCCCACTCAGCCGAACTCCGACGCTACATCCTCTCGATGCACAAATCCATTCACCCACTTCCAACTTGTGCTTCATTCACGAGCTCTGGCGTGCGCTGCGCCCACGAACATTTCTTTGCTATGCAAGCATGATCACCTCAACCTCTCCGATACCACCACAACAATGCCTCGAGTCTACCCACCACTCGAAGGCCGACAACCCACCGTCGCCCTCTCACCCTCCCTAGTCGAGTCCGCCGCAGGCTTCACCGCCGGCGTAGTCAGCACCCTGGTCGTCCACCCCTTCGACGTGATCAAGACTCGCCTCCAGATCAACAGCCAAAATGCCACACGACCAGGCAACACACTCCGCATGATCCGCCAGATCGCCAATGAAGCCCTCCACGGACCGAGCGAGGATATGGTGCGAGTGCGGTCCACCTTGATCAAGGATTCACAGGCAGTCGTGCGGGCATTCTATAGGGGACTCATGCCGAACATGATTGGCAATAGCGTTAGTTGGGCATTGTACTTCATGTGGTATGGGAACATCAAGGATCTCGTAAGAGCAGCGCGGCAGGCATCACAGGGCGGGGATAGACAGCGCGTGCTCAAGTCGTCGGACTACTTTCTTGCTAGTGGCATCTCTGGAGTTCTGACGGCTGTTGCGACAAACCCGATCTGGGTGATCAAGACGAGGATGCTAAGCACTGCGAAGAATGCGCCGGGAGCATACAGAAGCATCGCCCACGGTACCGCGGCGCTGTACAGGGCGGAGGGTGTGCGGGGATTCTATCGAGGATTGGTGCCAAGCCTGTTTGGAGTGAGCCACGGGGCTATCCAGTTCATGGCGTACGAGCAGTTGAAAAACCATTGGGCTTTGAGCAGGAAGGGTGGGAAGGAGGGTCTGACGAATTTGGATTACTTGAGCCTTAGTGCGGCCAGTAAGATGTTCGCCGGCAGCATTACCTATCCCTACCAGGTCGTGAGATCACGGCTGCAGACCTACGATGCGGCGAAGAAGTACAAGGGTGTAAGGGATGTTGTGGTGCAGATTTATCGGAAGGAGGGGATGAGGGGATTCTATAAGGGATTGGCGCCGAACCTGATACGAGTGCTGCCGTCGACTTGCGTTACGTTCTTGGTGTATGAGAACATGAAGTTCTACCTGCCGAGGATGTGGAACAAGGAAGGACCGATTGAGCCTTGAGGAGGACCGGTCAGTAAGTCGAGACGAGCTCAAGCTGGTTAAAGGGACATAGGTCGAAGCCGGAGATCAATTGAAAGGCCACTGGTACAGCGCCTCAAGCACTGAAAACTATGGTCGGATGACCTTGTCGACTCAGATTCGATCAACCATCGCCAATCTGACCAGGGCATATGCATGGTCCTGCGAGCCACTGTCCCTCGTGGAAAGTCATCGACCACGGACCAGCTTGATCCCAAGTTGCCACATAAGGAGTTCTCTTACTGCCCGTGTCCCACCCGTGAGACTGCACAGTCTCTGGTACCGGCGCCTGAGCGTCAGGCACGAAATAAGTATGCCGCAATGGATGGAGTCGTGTCTGTCTGGCCTAGCCGGGAGAAGTCGGCTTTGACCATTGCCTGGTGCTGGCCAATGTAAAACCCAGGCGCTCGATCCGGTCTCAAGTAATCGAGCTCACCGAAATCTCGAATAGCTGGCACAATGTGATGTCCAGCGAGAGGCGTACCCTGAGCATCCCTGCTCACTGGACAAATCACGAAGACATTCTTGGCTCTGGTGGCAGAACCAGTCTTCTTCACCCACTCTCTCAGCTCGAAGATATTATGCAGCTTCGTCCTGATTTCAGAGTACAGCGACTTAGCTTGTTCTTCATTGGCATATAGCTTGGTCCAGTCTCCAGTCCGTCCGGTCAGCGTCACCGAGGCATCGCTTAGATTAGCGGATATGTGGGCTGCGAAGAATTGTGAGCCGCTGTCGTCCAGCCGAATGTGAACGCCAGCATAAGTGAAGACAGTGTGATGTGCCGATTGTAGAGACGTCGCGGTCGTCACCTTGCGCATCGAAGGTTATGGTTGGAAGTGTGTACACGCCCGCCTTGACCTTGGTGGATGTGGAGGTGGTGTCCGGCATTTCTCTGTTGTGACTGAATACAGGGAAGATTACGACCTATCCGTGAGACTATCTGAGATGATGTGAACAATGCGGTTCAAGACATAGCAAACAGTGCACTGATTGCATGTATCTGTTGACAAAGTGCAAGATCTGCAGACTTCGTCTCCTGCTCGTGGTGCTTTGTTGAGACAGTCTTCGAATAGCATGTTCACTCTGCATCCACAATGCGGTTGGTCACGGACATAGTCAGGACTTGTGTTCACATTCACAGCCTCACTTCACGGCATTGAACACGTTACTGTCGCCGCCTAATCTTAATTCTCATGTCACCACCTGGCGAAATAGCACCACTTCCAGGATACGCTCGAGAATAAGACGGAAATTTGTTCGTAGACTTCATCCCTGCATCCGTAAAGCCCTTCACATCGAACTCGAAGCGCAGCAGCACCATCGCCAACGCTCCGAGAGCTTCCTGCTTGGCGAAAATGCGCCCTGGACAGATCGTCGACCCTCCCCCAAAAGGAAAGAACTTCCCGGCCGTCCGACTAGTACTGAAAGTCTGCTCGCCAGTCTGGGGATTCGTGACCAAGAAGCGCTCTGCATCGAAGACGTTGACTGACTTTTCGCCGGTCGACCATGCATTTGGATCGTGGTGGCCGAGAAATGAAGGTGCAAGTAGGTTGTCGCCTTTACGGAGTTGAACAAGGTGCTTGCCATCTTCGTCCAGCGGTAGGACAAGATCTTCGGGCAAGTTCCGTGTCACTAACACGTCTGTGTAAAGACGCAGAATCTCTGTCCAGAGGCTCTGCAAGAGCGGCTGTGCCATTAGTGTCGCAATGTCTAGAGTTCCGTCGTCTTTCTGCGCCTTGCTGATCTCAGCTGTGACTCGAGGCAGGACATCCTTTGGCCCACGAGGATCAAGCAGATGGAATAGCATCCAGCCGGTGGCTGGAATCACGTTGCTTGAGAGGCCGAAAGTGATGCCCGCATCGAGTCTTGCAGCCGACTTCTCGTTGAGCTTGCGATTCTTGTAGTCCAGCTGTCTTGCCCTGTTCAGTCTGCTGCCAAAGTAAGGCTCCCATGCCGGGCCCTCTGGGTCGACTGGCGTACCGCCGCTCGCGCGATGCATCTCTCGGCTCCATTCTTCGAGCTTGGAGAACATGCGATTCCGCCTTACAATCGCTTCTTTCATCATGAACTTGGGGAACTTGAAGAAGAAGCTCAAGAAGTCTGATTCAAAGCCAAAGAAGTCCTCGCAGAACGTGGGATACATCTCCAAAAGCTTCTCACCGAGCAGGGCAGTGCATGAAGCTGTGAACATTCGATCGCGTAGCCACTCGTATAGTCCGACCTCTGGAAGCTTGACCATTTCTTCTGCATCTTCGTCCAGAACGTGCTCAAGCACTCTTGTGAAGTGCGAAGTCAGCTCATTGACCCGATCAAAGTTGGTAAGATATTTGGAGTTCATCTCGTGCTCGTAATGCTTTCCTGCCTCAGCATTCTTGATCTGCTCCATCGGCATTTCAAAGACTTGCGAGAAGAGCTCACGTTCAAAGACATCTCGTGAAGGCGATCGTGCCTTGAACATGGCCTGAACAGCTGCGGATGAAAACACAATATGTGTTGGCCTTCCTCCGATCAGCAAAGTGCAGATTCCTGTGGATCGCGGATGCCAGCTGAAGAGTTGTGACCAGAACTTGCCGGGAGAAGGCTGAAGGAAGGACAGTGTGTTGCCTAGCCATGGCAGCCAGTATGGTATCAAAGGCGGAGAAACGATCTTCTGGCCGCCATGAGGCGCGTCATCGAAGTTGCGTAGTGAGCGGTAGTAATTCCATGTCGTGACCAGTCGTGTGCATGCCAAAATGGATGCTATGAGAACTAAAGGTGATACGGCATAAGTGATTGATGCGGGGATATGCCCAGTAAAAGGTATCGTCGTGGTCATCGTCGACATGTGCGTCGTTGCAGCAACGCTACGCGCTTCCTTGATCGCCTGGTGCTGTCACAGTAACTCGAAATGTTGGATGTTAGGCAACGGAGAAATATCAATGTACTTACTGGATTGCCGTGCGCGCGCGCGCGATGGCCCAAGCGAGACCATGCAAGCCCATAGCATGAAAGTGGAGACTGATCTTGTTGTAGCGAATAGTGTGCCACGCGCCAACCGATGGCATTCCACGCAGCCGATGCCGGATGCTTGCGTATGGGATGGGATGCCTTACCGGCTGATAACCAGCACAGAGTGCTGGCGATTGACGAAGAGATCGTGTTGTGTGAGTGGTGCTTCTCACGACCCCCGGAGTTGGGGGGGGTTTATTACTGCGGCCGCAGTGCATCAGTCACGGTCATGTACTGGCGTACGTATAACACCGCCGCAACGGCTGTATCATCATATGTGCACCGTGCCTTTGGAGTGAAGTCGTGTAGGTCGTGTCACAAAGGCGACGCGTGAGAAGGACAAGAGCATGATTTGACTGCACCGGACTCTTCTCCGCTGTAGAACTATCAGCACCAATCGGTGTAAAGATCTTGTCTCCGAGCGTGAATGACATCGCCACCACGCGACATCTAGAGGCTGCGATCTTTCTTACCTCTTCTCTTCCACAATCCTGGACAGTACACAGCACAACATGGCGGACGCAGAGCGACCGAAGACCCCGGCAAGGCCAGTGGCTACCGCGAAACCACCCATCACGCCTGAACAAGTCCGGCGCATGGAAGAGTCCCGTTTACGAGCAAAAGCACTTCGATCACAGCAGGAGGCGGCGTCGAGTAGGCAAGCTCCCAGCAAAACAACACCATACCCTGTCGCCGGCCAAAAGCGAGCACACGCAGCGATAGTGGACAGGAATGTCCCAGCCAACAGCAGAGACGCCCGCACCACCTACAAGCCCAACAGCAACAATGGCCTGGCCCAATCCGCAGATACCGACATACGCCCCGCGAGGAAGTTTCAGAAGTATGTGGAGTACGACTTCAGCAAGATGACAGACACGAAAGGTGGCTTCATGACACATGAGGATGATCCGCATAATAAGACCTTGAACGCTCCAGACGCGGACGGTAAGCCAGCACATATGTCGCTGAAAGAGTGGGAGACACAGCAACTACAGCGACGCCTCCGGAATCAGCGAGCCGGGCCGTACGAACCAGGACTGTCGCTCTTCAAGGAGAACGCAAAAAAGTGTCGGGAGTGTGGTAGTCTAGAGATCGACTGGCAGTGGGACGAAGTGTTCCACATCCAAGTCTGCAATACCGATAAAGATAAGTACCCAGAGAAGTACTCTCTCTTGACAAAGACAGAGGCAAAGGAGGACTACCTCTTGACGGACCCAGAGCTGAAAGACGAACAACTACTTCCACACCTCGAAAAGCCGAACCCGCACAAGGCGCATTGGAACAGCATGATGTTGTATCTACGATGTCAGATTGAAGAATACGCTTTTTCAGACAAGAAATGGGGCAGTCCAGAAGCGTTGGACGAGGAGTTTGAGAAGCGGCAGAAAGACGCCAAGGATAGGAAGGAGAAGAGGTTCAAGAATAAGCTGCAGGAGCTGAAGAAGAGGACGCGAGTGGATGCATATAAGCGTGCCAGAGGTGGAGGCGGTGGAGAATTTGGTGATATTCTTGGAGGTGGGAGGCATGAGCATGAATGGGGACGCAGCGTGGACGATCCTGAAACAGGCATGATGAAGAAGAGGTGCAATGAGTGTGGTATGGAGGTTGAGGAGATGGAGCTGGAGCTATGAAGAGATGATAGGTATGGTTGTGCTTTTTGCTATATCTCTCTGCGCATGATACCCAATGGCAATGATGTTACGAGCTCTGTGTTGTTCTGCCCGTTTCTCTGCTTGTCTCCCTGAACATGTCATTTCGATGACTATGCAGCTGGGCATTGTTCACATCAGTAATAGCCTCGAGACTGCTGTCTGAGTGCAAGAGGGCAACGCGCTCCGTTCCGAGTGTTTGGCCTCATTCACTTCAAAATCTGCACACGTGCCACGTGCAGGCGTCGAATCTGCCGACGCTTCCCACTTCTAGCGCTCTTCTGCAGACATCAGTATCTTTTCCCCGCTTCTCGAATCTGATCTTCTTCTCTCCAACCACGAAGGCGATGCAACACCAGATCCCTACCTTCGCGTGTTCACGGTGCTGGTAGACACAGTCGCGGCATGCATTTTTCCATCTTCACCACACAAGAAAAGATTCAAGAGCCAGTCAAAAACAAAACAAAAAAGGCCAACCACAGGAAAAGAAAAGAGCCAGGAAAAACACAACAGAAGAACAAAGGCCACCGAGCGGACGCGACAGCTTGTCGATCCCTCTGTAGCTGAAGCAGAGTCCTGGACGCAACCACTCGGTGCCGAGGCGCGAACTGTTGTGTCGCCGTGACTCTTCAAATACCCGTTCGCCTTCACCCGCATCACATGCCCAGCAGCCATTCGCGACTAATTGGCTGTCTGGCGTGGGATACCGGCGATACAGAGCCTTACACCAGAATCGAAGCAGCAAGACGAATCCACTGTAGCTGACGACACCCTGGAGTACTTCACGGTACGAGCGCGCCATCCCAGTTGGTGGTGTTGTGCCTCCTGCTTGTTTCAATTTTGCTCATGATCAAGTTCTCGCCCTTCATCGCGTGACATGTCCAGCAGGCGCTCGAAACCAACCAGCTTTGAGGTATCATGGAGGCGACACAGATACATTACAGTACCCCACGTCCTCCATTGTCCTCGAGCAATGGTAAGGGTGCTCGACGGCAGAGAAGATGTATCTTGCAACATCCTATCGCTCCGTACCCGTTGCGTCTAACGAGGGTAATCATAGGGATCCCTTGGATCTTACTGTAGCTTAAGTGGATCGGCTCTTCTCGGGGAGGACTGGAGATCATGTAACATGCTGAAGTCGTTCACATGAAGTTCTGCCAGGACACTAGCTCGGAAACTCAGACTTCCGACCTTTGGACTTCGCCCTTTGACCTCGCCCAGCTCTCAGCACCCACGACGTCTCTTGTCAATTCTTGAACATTGTCTGTTCGTCCTGGCTCAGTCATCGCAGTCCTCTGTGATCGTCTGCAAGGTCGCGCGCTGTACAGAGAAAGCTAAAGCTCGGTATGAAGCCCCAGCGTCTGGACCGAGTGGCTGTGGCGCATATGAGCTTCTCCTGCACTATGAGAATAAGCCCATATTGTCGAACACTCGTGATGAAATAAATGTCGGGGGAACTGGAGTTGTGCGTAGTCAGTGGCACGAGCTTCTGCCAACTGAACATGTTATCTTCAACTTTGAACACTGTCCGCTCGAGCAGCCCAAAGCTCTTGCATCACCCAGACTCTTTTAAACCAAGGACGAGCAATCAGTTTCTCAAACTCCGCTGCGACTATAGCGACGTGGGCGGAACATATTTGTGGCCCTCTACGGACCTTCAGCGCGAGGCTATCATGAGAGTCATGCTGTCCGATACGATGTTCAGGTAGATTCTCGGCAGACACATCAGCTAGACGCTTCACTACCAGCTTCGAGGCTCCACGTTGCTCGCCGCGCAAAGCATAGGCATCTATGACCATTGCAGAGCAGAAGGCGGCAGCGCTCCGAATTGCCCCGGCAGTACGATAATGCATCATACTCAATCCGCCTTGGTTCCATGAATTAAGGCCTGGATCATGGAGACAATCCCCATTCTGCGGCAACGCTTCGAGCGATTGGCCACACGCACCAGGTTCAATGGCAAGCACCCGCCTTTGCCATTCTTCGAGAGGCTGAGAAATGCCGGCAGGTGGGGTGACATTCTCGGCAGGTTCATCGTGTCACTCAATGTATTCCCAGTAAGCGTCATTGTCCAGTGCTCTGAGTTCGTACTTCTCGTCAATGACCAGCTCATTGGCCGTGTAGCCAAGGAAGCAGTCTGAAGTTATAGTTTCGTCAACATTCAGCTAGCCATCGAAAGGGGCATCCTTGACGTTTAGAAACAGTCAGCATCCGCTGCAGATACAGTAAATCGCCTCAGGGCCGTCATATCGATGCGTTGCACGAGGTCGGCAGCTCGTGTTGTGGTTGAATGTAAGAAGGAAGGAAGAGGAGAATGCGCCGAGGCTGGAGATGGTATTGATCTCAGGGCCCCAGACCCAGCTACTGCAAAGGCGAAAGCGATCGCGGCAGACTTGGAGTGGTCAAAGTGAGGCTCGAGGATGTCGATGTCGCTGTAGGCAACGTCCTGCCAATTGGGAAAGAGTGGTGAGTACTTCTTCCAGTTGAGAAGATTCGTTGATGTGGCGAGACGGAGCTGTCAGGTATGGTAAGTGCTGGTATTAATGGACCGGTCAAAGCGACATGGATGATTCTACCTGTGGGGTAGTCAGTTTGTACCCAATATATGTCAGGTAGAACGTCCCGTTGTCTCTAGTGATCCTAGGATCCTTTGTGCCACCATCGGCCTCCGAGGCTTTAGTGGCATACAGAACAGGCTGGTCAAGTCGTGCGAAGCTGTAGCCATCAGTGCTCCAAGCGAGGTGAACACTACTTGTCTTTGACGCATGGAGCACGATAAAGCAGGAAGATCATCTCGTTGAGAGCAATGACCGTTGGGTTGTTCAAGAATGCAGACTCCCAGTGGTTCGCAGGACTGGGCGAAAGGATCGGGTTGTCTGCGTAGTGGTTGAAGGGCAGAATGGGGTAGACTGGTGCTATGTAGTTCGGATCACGATCTATCGTACGGGTGTCTTCGTCGATGAGGAAGGACACGTCTTGCGCAAGTGCAGCGGAGAAACGAAGCAGGCTAGTACTCAGCACGTTCTAGGACGTCATGTTTGTGAGCAGTTTCAATCCGCAGCTACTCCCGCGAGAACTGTTACTTAGACCTCCAAGTGCCACCCGTTCGACGGGATGATGTCGCGAAACGCCACATCAGGTAGCCCTCATCAGGAACGAGAGCATATCGGTAGAATCTACTCCGGCTGGGCAGTTTTCTGGAGGTGACGTCAGAATGCAAATGGGAAGGTTGCTGTGAAGAGCGCTCCAGAATGAAGAGAAAAAGCTGCCTTGTCAGATAGAACTGGCTACCGTGAGCCACGGCATCGTACCAACGCACTTAAATGCTCCATCCACTACTTTAGCAAATGTCGACAGAGGCATCGCCCGTAATGGAAATGTTGCTGTTCTCGCCACAAGGCTCTTCTCGCACGCTGTTGTTGTTGACTTCCAAGTCCAAGGTAATGTCGCGGTTGTTCTCGAATTCGGTCCGCGCAGCAAGGCGAACCTCTCCTCCGCCATCAACAGTACCTGTAATGTCGATGTTGTAGCAGTTCTCGATAAGAATCGCGTTATTACCGTTGTCCGCAAGGTCAACGCTCCCAATTGTGGCGCCACCTGACTCTGAGACACAGAACACACCGCGGCCACCACCTCTCGACTTGACGCTGTCGATTCGGACATTGGTATCGTAGCTTCCACTGGCAAGGCGTCCGTTGCGATTGGCGAAGCGTAGTGTGGCATAGCCAGTGTTCGCCCCGACATTGTCGCCGTCGACGAGACCGACTTCTGCATTGATGGTATTCTGAAGCAACAGACCGCATTCGCCGCAGTCTCGTGCGATGACGGAGTCGATTTTGAGTCCGTCGATATTCCACGTCTCTACAGCATGGCTTCCGGCGCCATTGACTGTGATCGTACCCATGGTGACGTCCTGGTTTGCAGCTTCATCGCGGTCGAATCTGATCCCGATGCCACCACTTAAGTTCAGATCAATCTCGCCGAGGACGAGGCCGCTGACACCATAGAATCTGCAAGCAGTATGAAGTCAGTCATGATTCCGGATGACCTTGTGGTGATGCAGCAACTTGAGTAGTGTGTGGCAGCTGCTCACAATTCGCGCCTCATGGAATGCCTCCTTCGACTACGTACCTCAGGCCAAAGTAGGGATTGCCCGTCATGCTGAGGTAGGGTATGTGCACATCTTCGGCGTTGAGCACCTCGATCGCACCGCGTCCGTTCCTGAGGGCTACGTCTATCGTGCCACAGCCTTCGAACGTTTTGCCGCTGTCAATAGAGATGGTGCCTGCACCGATGGAACCTGACGCAATGACAGCGATCGTTTGTCCACTGCTGGCAGCATCAATAGCGGCCTGAACCGCTGCAAGATAGTCGGCTCCAGAGTAGACTTCAGAAGAGCCAGCGGTGGCAGCATAGGCGCCGTTGGAGCCAGTCACGCTAACGTCAGGTGAGCCTGAACCACACTGCGCCGCGGCAAAGCAGCACAAAGCCAAAAGAGAGGTCAAAGCCGGAAGTCTCGCCATACTGCACGTGCTTTGTTCAATAGTGAAGAAGTGAACTGAGCTGAGGTTTTGGCACGACCGTGGAAAGCTACGCCTTTTAGCATCTCATGATGGCCGCTCGGTAGGGCGAGCCAGCCCATGGGACAGATCTGTGGTTAGGATACTCGAGGAGCAATATGAGGGCGTTTCATGTCAATTCTGTGTCACACTTGGCACATATAGTTCGCTTGTCAGGCATTACCCATTCGGGGCATGGCAAAAGCACACCTGCTGCGGCAGACAGCCCTTCATCGCATACCTTTAAATCACCCCAACTCAACGTCACTGAGAATAATGCATGTCCGCACCCAAGCAGTGATGATTATGTTTCGGTATAATGTCGCCCGAGTTCCTCGCACGCCAAGCAGCATGGATGTATTTGAGAATGGCCAAGACCATTGCGCCTTCCTTAAAGGTGTATCGTCCGCGTCGCGTGTACTAGCCGGTTCCTCAATTCGAAACCACACGGAGCGAAGACGCAGTCCTGGAAATGATCTTCTTGTAGCTGAGAAGTCGGCGCGGCGATTGTGCAAAGTACCTTCTCTCTTGTGCCTCGCCCCTCTCGAGAATCTATCGTCCGGCATCGCGTAACAAAGGCGGAGAAGACACTTGTATGACAGGTGCGCCCGAACAGTCACATGTCATCAGACTAGCATCTTCGTGGGCAGAGAAGGGATGTTCCGACTCTGATGGCAAGGAGGACCCGCAATTGGTGGCAAGCCATTGCAAGAGTGGTCAGCGCGTGCGTATGCGTATGGCGATGCCTTGTATCGAGGCATTGGCACTGCGATTGTCTTCAGTTCGTGAACGCTGACGTGAAGGACCTTGAGGGAGAAAGTCAAATTGATAGCAGGTTTCCCCGGTTTGGATGACTGACTAACTAATTGTGCCGTTGTCCTTGCCGAGCCTTCACCGTCTTCACTTCACTTCGCCACCAAAATCGCACTCTCCTCCATCAAGACCAGACCCGCTTCGTCCCTGACGTGGAACATACTGCGCTGAATATGTCTGGTATCACGAGGCTCGGCCTTTTCCGGGGCTGCCTCGCCGACAATGGCCGTCTCAAATTCGCTATTGACGAAGCCTATTGAGAACTACTTTCGGCCGGCGCCTCCAACTGGTCCAGAAGAGCATATGCTCAAAGGAGGACGGAATGGGTTCAGCTACATCGCAAATGACAGCCACGTCAGGGCGCGTAGGCACTCCTGTAAGACTGACCATGTCGTTCTTGCCTGCACTGTCCTGCTCCATGGCGCTAGCGCTGTCCAACGGTCATGCTCACGTCTCTGCTTGCTGAAGACAACATCTTATTGACGTTCATTGCTATTGACGCGTTGATACTGGGAGTATGCCTATTCATCCTGCTCAATACCGCCAAATCTACCTTAAGAAGCGCTGTCAGACTCTTCTCAACGTTCTGCAGAACTTCGACCATTACTTGCCTGCTTGTTGCTATCATTCTCGCCGTTATAGCGGCTTTGCAGATACGCGATCAGCTGCTTGGAATCAACGACGATCCACCACCCTTGGAGCTCGGAGCCAGCAATTCAGCAAACTTCTCAGCGCCGGCCATTAGCATCACCGACATTCTGGTCGACTGAGTCGGCCAGCAGCTGCTGTGCATTATGGATGCCTCGGCGGGTCCCCCGAATATGCAAGAGAATAACCACATGGACTCGCCGTATCCGCAGGCCATTGGACTGGCGGTTTGCGGCATCGTAGTGGCTCTGATCAATATCCCAACCGCCTGCCAGCACTGGCAACATCGAAATCTCGCCATGACAGCAATGACCGCCGCAACTATCTGGTCAAACCTCTATCTAGCCCTGAACGCCATCATCTGGTCTCACGACAATTTTGATAACTGGTACAATGGCATGGGCTTCTGCGACATAGGCGTCAAGGTGGACCTTGTGCTCAACGTGCTGTTCCCAGCTACGATAACATGCGTCCTTCGACACCTCGCCAACGTCATGGACACCAGCCGTGCTGCAGTCATGCAGACCACTGCGCAGAAGAGACGTGGCTATGTTATCGACAGCATCTGCTGCTTTCTCATCCCAGCACTACAAATCCCCCTCCACTACATTGTACAGGAGCGGCGCATCAAGATCGTTAGTATCGGCGGGTGCGTACCGACTTCGGATGGTTCGTGGTTGGGCTTCATTCTCATCGTCTTGCCGCCATTATTATGGGTCGTAGTGGCCGCCTGCTACTCTGGTAAGTAATCCCGCTCAAAACAAGCCTACCCTTGCTGACTTGATCAGTGCTCATATGTGTCCGGCTCGTCAGATACCGCCGCTCTTTCAACTCGATCCTGGCAAGCAGCAGCACCACAAAGTCTAGGTTCCTCCGGTTGTACCTGCTTTGCACGATTGTTATCGCTGGCCTGCTGCCAGCCTGGACGTTCTTGGCGTACCAGAACTCACTGCCGAGACTCAAAGCATACAGCTGGACGAAGACGCACCACCCGACCGATTACGAGTGGGATAGTGCCCTCTTCATAAGTAGTGATGGCAGGATCGATTTCAACCGGTATATCTGGATTTGCGGAGGTTTCCTTATGTTTTGCTTCTTCGGCTTCGGCAACGATGCCGTTCGTGCTTACCGCACTGCACTGCTAGCCATGGGATTCGGTCGCATCTTCCCTGCCCTGGACCCAGCCAACACGCGCAAGAGCTCCATCGGCGCAGCTATCGGCTCAATCAGCAGCAAGGCGAAGACGATGATGATGGGCCGCAAGCAGTCTGATATGACCTCGACCACCAACACCGTTAGCACATCACCCACGACAACCTATGGCGACAGCCCCAAGAAGATGGCTTTCTTCGAGAGCATCAAGGAGGACGGGGCGGAAAGAGGTCGGCTTCGCAACATGACAACATCGATGAAGCAGGGATCGAGGTCATTCACCCGACTCTTCGGCAAAAGCAAGCCGGAGTCGTCATGCAGCGACGACCCATTCGTGATGAGCAACATGAACTACCACGTCCACTCCAGCGTATCCGCCGAACCCATGTCGCCGACCGCGACTTCGCACTTTCGTACCATTAGCCTGGGGGGACAGGACGTGCTGGTGCAGAAGGAGTTCAGGCAGGCCAGTGAGACAGCTGAGACGCTGCCTCCGAAGGCGTATGAGGGTGTTTAGGTCGTGGTTGCGAAGCAACATATGTCATGGCTTGGAGAGAGAAAGATCAGGATTATAGGTTGAGGAACGAAGCATAGCCTGAACGAATTGTTTTTGTACAGTATCATTAGCTACACAGTGCCATATTCTGATGAAGGCACTAATTGGAAAGGCATTCGCCAAAACGTCTTGTTTCATCTCTGCCTCCCTTCTGACAAGCATAGGACAGACATGCCGTGCGACCTCGGACTCAGAAGGCCCCGCACCTTCCTCTTTTGAAGACGCTCGGTGCTGACTCCGGCCTCACTTGCTTCAACACTACTGCCTTCGCATTTACGTATCCTGTATCATAAGCTCTCGCCGCTTGTTAACATCATCATCATCATGCCCCTCGAATCCGACCTGAAGCTGAAATATAGCAAGTTCGACCCAAGCAACATCTCACAAAAGACGAAAGACTTGAACGATGGGTTAATGAAGATCATGAACAATGGGCCGAAGTGGTATGAGGTACGTATAATCACCTGCGATCAACAACATCAGGGCCGAAGCCGCTGCTCATCGATCACATCTGCAATATCGATGTTGGGACTATTCGCTGACCTCATGATGTTCACAGGTCGGTGCCGAGAAGTATCGACAAATGAGATGGAATGGAGAAACGCCGTGAGCATGTTCCAACGATTCTCGGATCGCTACGAATAACGTCTGATGCTTCCATAGCATACCTAAGCCTGTTGTCCTTGAATCTGGAAAGAACGGTAAGATCCCCTCGCGGGAAGTTGGGCGAGATATACCCACGAGGACGTTTGAGCCGAAGCATGGGAAGTCGAAGGTATGTGTCTCCTGTTTGCGTACAGTCAAAGCTGCTATTACATCTTATTCGAGCCTGCGCAAGCATCATGTTGCGTCGCTAGTCCAGCGCTTCTGACGATTGTCTCCGCTGGAATGGCTCAATGGCACAGCGGTTTGATTCAACCGCACCATGACATGTGCCGCATGGTTCATGTGGTAGACCTCACAAGAGGTCTCCGTGGTGAATAACTCGAAGGGATCCTTCGAAAGAAGGACGATTATTTTGCTTTTCGCCATAACCTCCACTTGACCTTTCGCGCCCCCCCCCCCACATTTACATAACCCTCCACTAAACCCTTATCCCTAGGGCCTCTTCCTCCACATTCACGGCGGCGGCTGGGTTCTCCAATCCGAACAATTCCAAGACCTAATGCTCCAGCGCTACGCCACCTCCTCCTCCCTCACAGTAATTTCCATCGGCTACCGTCTCGCTCCCGAACACTCCTACCCCGCGGGCAACGAAGACTGCTTCGACGCGGCCGAGTACCTCATCGACAACGGGCAGAAGGACTATGGTGTCCCGCTCTTATTTATGGGAGGAGATAGTGCAGGTGCGCATTTGAGTGTTTGTACTTGTTATCATTTGCTGGAAACGAGGCCTGATTTCGGATTCAAAGGTAAGTGTTGTCTTTCTGCGAGGATGGAGTGGTATGTCAGCTGACTTATCGATAGGCTTGGTACTGAACTTTGGGGCGTACGACATCTCGGGTTTCCTGCCTCAGGTGTGGCACTTTGATTTGCCATTGGTGTTGGATGTGGATATTATGATAAAGTTCATTCGTTCCCTCACCTCTGTCTTATGGAGTTCGAGCTGATCTTGGCTATTAGATACACGGATGCATACCTCCCGAACATGACACAAGAGCAGAAGCGCGATCCGATGATAAGTCCACTTTTCATGAACCTGAACAAGTTGAAGGTGAGCAGCGGGGTCTCAGGAGCATGGATTTTGTAGAAGCTGACGTGGAGACATAGTTACCGCCGGCGCTCTTCACCTGCGGCACACTGGACCCCCTACTCGACGACAGTGTCATGATGTCTGCGAAGTGGGCAATGAGTGGCGCTGAGAGCATTTTGAAAGTATGCCTACACATTCGCTCGGCGAGCTTGATCCTCACGCTGAGGCTTGATCTTAACACTGGTCTGACTATCTTCTGCAGGTGTACCCAGGCGCTCCGCATGGCTTCTCCTTCTTCCCCGTCGGTGGTACTGAGACGACCGAGGAGGCTCTGAATGATATTGCAATGTTCATGAATGAGCGTATTGCTGCTTATGTAAGACAGAGTCGCTCGTGAGAAAGTCGTACTCCTCAATAGTCCCCACGCTGCTGTCTGACAGGGTGTGCTCAGGCCGCTACGCTGTGAGATCAAGCTCGGTCGGCATACTTCCAATGTGCTCAGCGTCCTTCGTCTGACGCGCTCGCTTCAGTCATCATCCTCGCTATCGCTTCCGTAGCCCACGAGTGGCCCTGCTGGCTTGTCTGGCGCCTTCTTCTCGCCGTTCGAGCTGGCTTTGAAGCCTTGTAGTGCGGCTAGTGTGGATGGACCCAACAGACCATTGCTGGCCGCAGGTTGTGCTGATGCGTTGCCGTTACCGATAAGCAGCGGTCCATCCTCGTCGTCCTCCTCCGTCCCTCCATTCTCGAGCATCTTTGGCTGTTCTCCCCCCTCGATCCTTGCCTTCTCTGCCGCGTACCACACATGATCTGGTGCATCATATCCCTTCAGCCCGAAGCTTCCTTCGATCTTTCTCCGCTTGCGCTCCTCTTCAGGATCCGCGCCTTCGTACTTCCTCCCTTCCAGTTCTGCAACATAGCTTGCTGGAAGTGCGCGTCGAATCGCCTCAGCCGCTTGCTCCTCAATCTTTGCCGCCTCTCGCTTCTGCGCCTGGGGATTTGGATCCACCGTGGCCCACCTTACATTCAGTGTCTCGTTATGATCCAAGCTCTGATGTGCCATGGCCTCTTTCGCAAACTCGCTATTTGCGAGGTGTACATATGTGACGAATGCCACTCCTCGACTTGGTAATACTCGTGTCCGCTCAACCTGTCCCCATTCCTGGAAATGTCGTGCGACGACTTCTTCGATGTCGTCTGTAACGTGAATCCTGCCAACGTAAAGCGTTCGATTTTGTCGCATGAAGGATCCCACACCGCCCATGTCGTCTCGGTAGTCGCTGAACTTGTCGCGACCGAAGCAGTCGACGTTGCTGGGAAAAATGTCGCCAAGACCACCTTCCTTGCCTATTCTGCTGTTCGGTAGTCGGTGCAGGTACTCGCAGTCTTGACCCTTTGGACACAAACCACGTGCAAAGAAGAGACAGAAATAGGAGCCAGGCACCTTGTCGGCGCGGGTGTATCCACTGTCCAGCGCGATATTGCAGCGTCCTTTTGCCTGGTGTTTTGACGATATCGCGTCTTCGCGGTCACCTCCAGACCACTTGTTGTACCAGATGTTGAAGATGGTGCCGGTCTGCGGTGGCGGCTCGGTCTTGAAGGTGGACGGATCTTGCTGAGGGCGAGCTGGTCGTCGCTTTCGCTTGACGATCTTGGTTTTCTTCGTCTTCTGTGCTACTGTGCCGTCGGTCTTGGTAAGCTCCGTGGATGGAGCGGTAGTATCTTCGTACAGCGCACTAGGCGCCTCGAGCTCAGTCTGATCGGCGGCCATGGTGTTGTTGTGTCGACGTTGATCGCATATTGACCTCGCCAGCTCGACGTTCGCAGTTCAACTTTTGAGCAGTGACGCGCTCGGCAAAGCGCCCAATAGGAAGCACCCGCTGCTAGCTAACGTACTAGTTAGAATCGAACAGCATACAACTTTTCGGCTGAAACATGATACATAATCGTGAGCAGCGGAGATCATTCCGATACAGGCATCGCACGACGTCCGTTAAATAAATTGGGTACTGAACTACATAAAGGTTAGGCATAGTTATGACATATATTGGAACCTCCGAACCTACGGCCTTTTCCAGTGCAGGGACTCGCACATGCGGTACGGCTGCCGCATTGCCTGCCGATGCGACCCTTCACAATCACATGCTCGGCCAGAGACCGATGAGACTGGACCTCTAAACTATTTGGATCTGCGCTCCGAAGACCCACTTGCACGCTTAGACGTTATGGCGAACAGCCAAGTGGTGAGAGATGAATTTGCATGTGACAGGGCGCTTTCGCACACATGACCGCTGACCTCCGTTCCGAATCGCAAGCCAGAACTTCGGAGGCGGAGGCAAAAGAAGAGAGTAACGTCGGCACGCTATGCGCTGTACATCTGGCGCGCCTTCTTGCCGACCAAACGAACTTGCGAGACCAATCTACCAAATCGGCATATGGAGATCCAGTGGCGAGCTGAGCTCTCCATACTCAGCCCAGGTTCCGTATGTCCTGTTAGTCTCGCTGTTCAGCAAATATTCCTCCTCAGCCGGCTGCTCTGTATCTCCACTGTTGATCGATTGCTCATCAGCACGCGACTCTGCATCTTGGTTAAGGGAAGGCGTCGATAAGCGTAGGTGCAGCAGCGCAACCAACGTAACCGAGCCTGCCACGAGGAGTCGAACAATCGCAAACACAACAAATCCAGCCCATTGCCCGGGTGTGTGCTGATCACCGGGTTGAAGCAACCTCGCCGAGTCATCCTCTCGAAGTGTCGCCTGAAACGCCGCTGGGGGCCAGAAGATCATACTGATACCGAACAACCAGACCGAGCTGAGACAGCATACAAAAGCACAATTCGTTCTTCGACGCCATTGAGCCTTCCCATTTGTGCTGCTGCCCTCTGCATTCGGAACTTTCTCGTCGACAGTATCATCGCATCCCCTGGTCTGCTTCTCGATGTCTGTGTGACAGCTTTCGCCCCCGATCTGCGGTTCTTTTGTATTTTCCTTGGCGAAGCATATGACCATGACCACATAACTCAAGCCGCTAACAGATAGCAGGACCTTGTCGATGATGTCCATAGAATAGTCCATTGTCGTACTACCGCCTGAAATTCCAGACCGAGATGCCTTCAGCATCAACATTGAAGAGGGCACGCCTTGCATCGTTTCCAGATGTATCGTGGCCTCACATAATGCAAGCAAGCTCGCAATCAAGATTGACCAGAAGAACAAGTGCAAGCTGCTTGAGAGCAGCTTACTCTGCCCTGTCGTCTTACGGATGCAGAGTCCTCCGAGTGCGGCGCTGACAATAACTGGATATGCATACGGCATGATTGCGGCAACCAACGATGAAGCCTGCGCGCTGCTTGAATTCGTAGCCAGCCTGTTGCACATGGATGCCGCGACCAGATAGCCATCGTAAGAATTGAAGAATGCCCAGATTTGGCCAATCGCAAACGTCATCGTAGTGGCCAACTGAGCGAGCGCCGCTCTTGCAGGTGGCAGAGCATCGACCAGGTTGCCAACTGCAATAGCGACGGTCGTAAACCAAACGAACATGAGCGAGAAGCTGGCCGCGGATAGCCACGGCTTGAGGCGGTAGTGTCCCGTACGGAAACCTGCTTCCATTGGCTGTAAGATTCCCAGACTGTACGCTGAATCTGGAATCAGGTAGACAGAGTATACGATACAGGATAAGCCAGTCAGGATGCTTATCGAGATTAGCGCGAGGATCCAGGGTATCATTCGTTCCGTGGTCATTGTCCGCTTCATGCTCAAGCCTCCTACGAGGGGGCCAAGAAAGAGGATATTCCCTAGCAGCGCGAAGAGGAGGCCGGCTTGGATGTCCTCCATGGTGAAGGTGTTGCAATAAGACTAAGATTGAAGAGAGTCATGTATCGTGGTGCGAACAATGTCGTTCGATTGGGGCTGTTACGAGGAGTATTGAGTAAGAAAATTTGCACGGTGGAGACGACAGCTCAGGCGCAACAATACGGTAAGCGTGAGCTACATCGTTTTCAGTGTGGCTCTGAGTGGCTAAATATTTGACAGTATCTCTGCCCTTGGCACAGAGCTTTCCTGCTTACCAGCAGGCGATTGGGTCAACGAAATATGAGCTGACGGTGCTCTCGGAAAGCACACAGAAGAGCACTCTAGAAGGGTCAGCAATCGATTACTGTACTCAATATAGATTGCTTCGTTGAGCACCTAAGCTCACAGTGCAGTGCCTCTTGCCCTCTTGCTCTACATGCGAATGTGCATCTCGGCTTGCAAAAAAAGCACGTGCAGAAGATCTCTCCAAGCATAGCCTACAACCCTTCTTCTAAAAGCGGCATCCTCTCTTCCTCGTTGATAAGTGCTTCTCTCGCCCCCTCATCAGGCTTTGCCCCCAGTCTTATCGCCACGTAGAAGGCTATCAACTCCGCAAGCACAAGACACAGATCCGCCCCAATGCGAAATTGGTAAGATATGTGCAAAGCGTTCTGGGCGTTCCGTGACTCGCTTTCCTGTGATGTCTGTGACTGCGATAAAAGCGTAGTCTTCGGCCACCCTGGTTGATCACGTGAGGGTAAGTTGAGAGAACGCAGAGCTCGAGGCAGGCTGCAAGCATCAATCCGGCAGCTCCCACTGCACCTTCTGAAAGCGATGAAGCGACCAATCTTGTGAAGTTGGCTGTGAAAGACGAAGTATCCAAACGA
Organism: Mycosphaerella arachidis; assembly: GCA_001297265.1. Classification (NCBI taxonomy): domain Eukaryota; kingdom Fungi; phylum Ascomycota; class Dothideomycetes; order Mycosphaerellales; family Mycosphaerellaceae; genus Mycosphaerella; species Mycosphaerella arachidis. The sequence goes on from LIHB01000015.1 coordinate 174,552, forward strand.
TAACAGGCACCAGAGGACCTGCAGGGAAATGACCGCTCGGATTTTCGCGAAGATTGACTCCGTGGGAACCCAAGGTGTGACAAGGAGCAATGATCGCTGGTTCTGCGCGGGTACTGCCTGCAATACGCTGTAGCGCAGGTGCGCGAGAGCATCGAGGCCTCGAGGATGTGTCAGAATATAGCTGCTGAAGGGTGATGTAGGTAATAAGTAGTTTTCGCTGGGCGACATCCTCAGCGTAGCTCACGTGAAGCATGGCTGCGACGTCTGCCTCCGTGAATTCATACGTCGATAAAGCAGCTGTTGGACAGACAAAGGACGTTGAAGACGAGCTTAACGTCTGCGTGACCTGGGATTATGAGACTATAGGCGCTGGCCTCCGGCGATCTGATCGTGAAGGTAGAAAATCGATCACCGTATCGATGGGATTCCTGCTCGGCAAGCAGAGCCTGATAGTACTCTCAACGCTCGTTCCCTAGGAGCTTATCGTTCTCCGTGAAAGTCGGCACACCGCCATCTTCGAGTCGGACATCTCGATACATCAGGTCCTGCAGCTTCACCACTGGTATGACCAGAACACAGATCATCCCAATCCAGCAAGCCAGACACAGCGCAGCATTAGCCCAGAATGCAGTCCAAGATCCATTTTCAAAGCGTATAGTCATCGAGCCTGAGCGCGAGTTTGCCACGGCATTGCTGATGATGATCCAGCCTCCAGTCACGCCAGTACTCAACACCCCAAGGCCAATGATCCAAAGAAGGCTTCTCCTTGTATCCAATCTCCGCTTGGCCTTGTAGAGCAGAATGTGCATCTCGAAGAGCATGACCATCACGATGACTATCCAGTACATGATCAACAGTGCCGTCCAGGCTATCATGTGGCGATCTAGATGCTTCTCGCCTTCTCCAAATGGCCAAGGACCTGGCTTTACCGTGGAACCCACATGTTGGTCGTACCCAGACGTTCGCGCAAGCTTAGGGCCCAGTATGAGGAGAGCGACAGGAACGCACAGAGCCGGTACAAAGAGTAGGTTGAGCAGCAGTCGGTATTTGCGTGTAAGGAATCTGCCGATAACAGATACCACCGCGAGTATCGGTCCAAGAAAGACACCCGTCATGGCCAGGATTTTGGGCCAGTCGTAGTTCATGATGATGTAAAGAGCCGGTATCTCGCTAGTGGAGACTCTGTGCGCTCATGCGTGAGGGCGCTGCATTAAATAGGTGTGTGTGGCGTACAGATTTGTCGCATTTTGCGTTTTACCGCTGGCATGGTAGTAGCTCAAGCTGTATTTCTGACAAGCTCTTTACCCAACACTCCTGCTCAGTTAAGCTTTGAGAAGCTTTGCGAGCCTCGTCAGATGGCTGAGCGACATATTGTGATTCATAGCGAGTATATGAACCGAAGCTCTAGCCACGTAGGCGAGCAGACTCATTCCCATGCTGATCTCCGTACTGGGGATTGAGGCGATCGCACTTAGTACATGCTCGCTCGGCCCAACGTTTCGAGACGGAAACCAAGACTGGTCATGGTGCGGAAGTCAAGAACCCCTCGTCCATCGAACACCCATCGAGGCTCCCTAACAGACTGCGAGATGGCGGACCAGTCCAATGGTGTAGTGACATCTCTCTCGACAGATTGTCCAGAAGCCCTGGCTTCTTTACATTCATTGCAGTCAGCAGGACATGTGGGCTCTGGTATCAGTTGTTCGGCCATAGCTGCGGGCAGCGAGGACGTCTTGACCGGCGTTGCAGGCTTCACGCCGTGACTTGGCAATCGTATCGCTTCAGGTGGAACCTCATTCCCATACATGCCATCCTGGACGGCTGGCTTCGATGGCATTGTCTGCTTCATATTCTTGAACATGTCCCAGTCAGTCAGTACTAGCACTGCACTGCTGTCTGCACAAGCAGAGTAAGGATCAGAGACGACCTCGACCGGTCCCTGCGGCTTCGCGACCGGGAAATCGCCTTCGAGAACGCTTAGCTCGCTCTTAATGTCGGATTCGCTGCACAGAGGGTCGAAGATTGAGATGCTGCGTGGGCCTTCTTCGAGCAGTATGCGAACAACGTCCAGAGCTGGAGACTCTCTCGCATCGCCAGTGTCCTTCTTGAAAGCGTAACCCAGAATCGTGATCTTCTTGCCTCGTAGTGAGTTGTTCAACGTTGCGATGACATGCCTGGCAAAGCGGTCGCGCTGGAAGTTGTTCATCTCCAATACCTGCTGCCAGTATAGCGCCACTTCAGGGAGTCCTAATGATTCTGCGAGATAGGTCAAGCTGGCAATGTCTTTGCGGAAGCAGGAGCCCCCGAATCCAAGGCCAGCTTTCAAGAATTGAGGGCCGATCCTAGGATCAAGGCCAATGGTCTTTGCGATTTCGCCCACATCCGCACCGGTCCGTTCACAGATCGCCGAAATTGAGTTAATACTGCTCACACGCTGAGCGAGCATGGCATTAGCTGTCAACTTGCAGAGCTCAGAAGACCAGATGTTGATCGGTGCGATGCGACACCGCGGCACCCATGCAGTATAAAGGTTTGCCAGAGCTGCAGCTGCTCGATGACCCGATATTGTTGATTCGCAGCCGATCACAACGCGATCTGGTCGCATCAGATCCCGAATCGCAGTGCCTTCTGACAGAAACTCTGGGTTTGACAGGACTGGGAACACGAGACCCGATCTGTGCGCCTCCATCTATGCAATCGTCAGCTCCACTCCTCCACATGTGATGGTTTGTACACACGATATCTTTGATGAGTTGGCCAGTCTTTACTGGAACAGTGCTCTTCTCCACAACGATAGTGCCGGCTTTAGCATGTATTGCCACATCCCTCGCCGCACCTTCCAGTGCAGTCATGTCTGTCGCTCGACCAGCACCCACGCCACGCCTCTTCGTGTTTGTGTTCACACTGATGAGCACCATGTCTGCTTGTGCGATATTCTCTGTGCAAGCGGTTGAGAAGAACAGATTTGGCAGTCGTACTACTGACTCGTTCTTGCTTCTGCCGCCATCTCTTGCGAGTCTGACTACATCCACAAGACCTGGCTCGTGAATCGGAAGATGCCGGCCTTTCCAAGCGTTGATACGTCGTGCGTCCCGATCCACCACAGTCACACGCACATGAGGGTTGTGCAGTGCGATGACTGCTGCGGTAGGACCACCAACGTATCCAGCACCGATACAGCATACATTGCGGATGGGCGCGTTTGCTGCAGTCTCTGGATCCAGAATTTCGGGAAAAACAGTGTGCAATGCTGGCTCGGTAGGAGTAGCGGGTCTATGCGGGAGTACCATCTCACTCATGTCCAGAGGAATGGCATATGCTTGAGCAGACATGAAAGGCGAGGTGTCGGCTGGAGTGTCTGGAGACGACGAGTCTCCAGCGCTGCTGTTGGATCGTCCAGGAGACGGTGTCCGCTTAGAGAGACTCGCCATGAGGGCGGGAGATATGTCGACGTCTGGCGATGCCCAGAAAGCAGGCTGCGGAGTGTTTTCCATGCTGCGGCCAAGGTCACACGCGTATTCCTCGTGCGTATGAGAACGTTATCAACTTCACAGTGCCGTGCGAAGCGTCTTGGGTTAGTGAGTAGGGATGAGTCGGGTCGTTTAGATGGCAGTGATGGAGACGCGGTGAGTGTAGGAATATGATAAGAAATGTATCCTCACCCATCACAAGCGAGCGCTCTGTGAACGCATATAAGCGTCTGCTATACATTTTGCCCTGCTGCGACCGCGGCAGACGCGTAGAGGTGCAGTGTGTCTGAATGCAGGAACGAGACAAGGCTCAACGAAAGGTATGATGTCCTGCAGTGGCCGCTCGCCCAATCAGAAGCCGAGACGAGGCGTCGTGGAGCACGGGCGGAATGCGCGTGGTCGACAGCATCATGAAAGAAACCACACAATCTCACCACGTTCTCCGACCAGACGCACACAGCGCTCCCGCAAACTCACCGAACCAGCGCCCGAACACACATGCGGACGGCGATGAATGACTTCGACTCCCGTCCTCGGGCGCACATAAACCCATCGCGGGCACTGTTGTCGCCTCAGTCTCTTCGCCGCGAATCGCATTCATTCCTGCAGGTCATCCAATCGTCACCATCATCACAACCGCCTTGACCACCGCCTGTCGAAAAATCGCTCCTCTCAAACTCGCAAGGACGAGAATGCTGTGAAGGTACAGTGTTCCCAAGCGGCACCAAGACCTGGTTAGAGTTACGACAAACTGTCCCAAGCCCGAGCGTATTTGCAGTACATCCGGCCGAGGAGACAGGCATGGCTGCCATGCAACGCATAGACTCTGGGCACGAGTTACCCAAATCTGAGTTTCCTGCAGAACTCATTGGACGGAAAGTCCTTCTTGCGACAGAATCGTTAGGTCCTGTCAATGGTGTCAGTCGCACGACGCAGAGTCTGGTGGACTACCTGCGAGACCATGGCGTGCATGTGGCGACGTGCGCGCCGTACTACAAGGGCCAGCACATCAACCAAGATTCGAAACCTGAACGGCAGCCCATTGTCAACAAAGAATGGGTCAGGTCGATAGAAGCAAAGTCTGCAGCTTTGGGTGCGCGAGCCATCGGCGGTGCGTGGAACTGGCACCAGAGTCGCGACGACCGGGACAAGGAGACAGAGCCGCTCCTCCAGCAACAGCAACGACCCAAGCTTTTCAATCGACCACGTAGCGAGGATGCAAAGCGGAAGATTAAGCATTCACGCTTGAGTCGCATCAATCCAGAATATCGTCTGCAAGGTCAGGCTCTACCATATAATCCCGACTTGACAGTCGCCTTTCCTTTCCGGCTCGGCAAGGTCTACGATAGAACGTTCAAGCCAGACATTATCTATCTGGCAAGTCCAGCGTCGGTCGGCTTCCAGTTTCTGGTGCAGCTTAGACAGCTTGACCAACCACCACCAACTCTTCTCAACTTCCAGACGGATCTTGCAGCATATGCGTCCATCTTGTTTGCACCGCCACTGGACAGATACGGCATGTGGCTGCTGAAGATCGTTCAAGGCTTCCTCTTCAAGGCCGCCGCGGTGCACACCATCTTCTATCCTTCAGCGTACGTGCGGAAGTACATGGAAGACTGTGGCGCACCATCCGAAAAGATGATCCGGCTGGGTCGTGGCGTTGATACGGAACTCTTCAACCCGAGGCGGCGGGAAGCAGCCTATCGCCAAAAGATTGCGCCAGATGGCGAGGTCATCTTCTGCTGCATTTCTCGCATTGCGCCGGAGAAGGGCTTCGAATTCCTAGCTCAAGCCGCTGAGAAGCTCAAGGCCAGCGGACTGAAGTTCAAGCTCTTGATCGTTGGTGGCAACAAGAACCCGGCTGTGGAGAAGGAGGTCCACGATTACTTCAAGAACGTCAAGGATCAAACCATCTTCACTGGCATGCTGCGTGGCACCGCGCTGGCTCGCGCATATGCTGCTGCTGATGTCTTCTTGCACTGCTCAATCACCGAGACCTTCGGCTTGGTCGTGCTCGAATCGATGGCGTCTGGTGTCCCGGTCATCGCTCGTGCGGAGGGCGGCCCAGCCGAGACTGTCAAGCATGGTGTGTCTGGCTACTTGACTGAGCCAGATGATATGAACACTTTCGTCGAATACGCCAAGCAACTCGCCACTGATCATGTTCTCCGCGAGGAAATGATCGTCAATGCTCGTGAGCAAGCGCTCAACACGACCTGGAACAAGATCAACAACCAAGTGGCGATACAACTGGCGACTGTCTTACGAGAGCAGCCTCCATTGTCTGCAGAGCAAAAGGCCAAGGATGGGTCCTATCGTACATGGAAGAATATGTTCAGCGTCTATCTCGCAGTCGGTGTTGTGTGGTTCTTCTGGCTTATCGCGGTGATACCCCTGATGCTGTGCGGCTGGGTGCATGGCCTATTCAAGTGAGCGTCGTTGTTGGGCGAGGCTCAGGTCTGCATTACAATACCCCATGAGATATGCGGAAAGCCGGGTGATTCGGTTAGCGGTGGCGTTTTGGATAGAGGATGAAGGATGTCGATGACAGAAACGCTTTCGACTCGGGAGATTTGAGGTGTGAACACCAATAACTTTCCATAGCAGGTTCTGATCTCTTGCTTCCTCTTGCGAGATCCACGTTGACGCAGGAATTACTCGAGCGTAGCGTACGTTTCGTTATCAAATTGCCACCTTATGTCCTCCGAGGTACAGTGTCTCGCATGCGTTAGCCAGTACCAACATTAGGGATTGGGGTCAATATCTTACGGCTCGTTACTTCTTCTCGTTGCTCACGATGAAAACCTTCATCTTCTCCGGCCGCACTTGCTCCCTATCAGCTATGCTATCCGTTTGCTGCTTCTCCTTGCCTCCGTCAGGCTTCTTGCCATCGTCAGATGACACCCTGCGCTTCTGCGTAGCGACAAGAGGGGCGGCAGTCTGAATTATACAAGTAAGCCAGCGGTGATACTCCTTGCAGTGGCACAGTGTGTCGTAATTCATGGCGCAGAAGCATGTGCCAATGCGAAAGGCAGGATCGCGGATGCCGTTGAAGAGAGTCTCGGACACATACATGTTAAGTGGCAGCAGGAGTAAAGAGCAAGACCTGACTCTGCTCTTCGCGGTGTTCTCCATACTGAAGGCGTAAGGGACCAGCAGTACTGTGATCATGGCCAGCGGTGTGATGATGCAGAGCGCAGTGAAGATATGGATCCAGGTGTACGAAGAAAGGAGCTTGTGTGGTGGAAAGGCGAAGATATAGTTGCCAGCTGGTCCGAAGGTGCGGTCGATGTAGTTGTCGAACTTGTGATACATTGCGGTGATGGCCGCCATGGCTTGATCTATGGCACAATATTGCCTGACGCTGCTTTTGACTGTGTCGGTCGTTTGTGTGAAGTTCGAGGAAGACTGAAAAGATGGCAGCTAGCTCTTGGGTCCTTCCGCATGCGCATCGCTGCAGCTTGACAAGGAATATCGCTAGCGTAGCCGCAACAGAGTGAGAGCGCACTCATTCCATATCCGCGTGTCCCATGCACACATACACTGCGGAAGATAATAAGATGAATCGTTATCTCTTACATGTCTACAGAAACTCCAGTTCAATCTCTTGCCCTCTTAGTAACTTCACGACCAACAGGCGACGATGTTGATGACAGTCTCCGCGTTCACTTCGTTTTGCCCGCATGAATTTCCTGCCAGGCATCTCCTGTAGGCAGCTCTTGCGCTTCACGCCCAATCGGCGGCTCCAGACGCTCATGAGGCGACTCCAACTCCTGGACTCCACGCGTCTTGGCCATGCCACTGATGGTGCACGCCGTGATCGGCAATTCTGCCTTCTCCCAGCGACCATCGCCCATGATTCGCAGATTCCCGGCTATTGTCCTTTTGCGACGCATTGTTCGTCGCGCGACAGCTCGGCAACAAATAAGGCAACCAAAAGCAATCCGCCGATCGCGCTGCCAACTCCAATGGTGATGGTCCTGCGCGTCAGGTCCTGCTTCGCTTCGAGATGACTGGACATGGTTGCACTAAGAGATGGTGTATGAGTAGTACAGGGCGTATATGCAGATGGTAGCATGTCTGCTCCGGCCATGATTGGCACCTCTGTCGTCAATAAGTGGCCTTTGGGCAATGTCGACGATGCATAATATCCCTGCCACCTCGTGATACACACATCGCCGTCAGATCTAGACTTGTCTCGGCTGGGCCTAGGGGCGGCAAAGGTGAAGCCGGTGTTGAGGCCGTTGACGATGTAGTGCTTGTGTCAAAATCCATGGCGGATGCAGCCGTGTGTGGCCGTACTCATAAATGTCATCCAGCTCTCTTTAGCGTAGTCAAGTCAATGCATTGAGAGGCTGGATTGTTGTGCTAAAAGGCACGATCTGGGTCGAGCGAGTAGTAGAGGTGTGATGATGAATATCCTCGCGACATGTCGGGACACAAATATTGTCACGAGTACTCGACGAACGGTGCATGCACGGCAAGTCGCACTTCGCAGATCATGTTTTACATTCTGTGATGTTTCCCAAGCGCTTGTACCCCGGCATAGAAAGGTCATGCACATTCCCTGCTGTAGGTGTCCTTACACTATCGTTTGAGCCATGTTGTGAAATGTTCTTCGGGGCGGACGTTCATAAACATCGGTTGAAGGTGAAGTCCCGGGGCTTCAACGATTCATGAGACGAGAAAGGAACTCGGCGAGTCCAATTCGAGGCTCACAACGCGGCATCACTGTGCCATTCGTGGCCTTCAGGTCGTCGCGATTGTCAGCGAGGACATCCAACGCATCAGGGTCATTCGTGCTGCAAAAATATGTCGCTGTCAGGCTTACAGCGGGGCGTCCTTCTCAAAGCCTCCAGCGATGGCTGCATCGTCGAACTAAGCGTTCCTGCGTCGCCGTGGAGCTCATCGAATGGTCTGTTGGCTAGCCCTCGTCTGGAACATCTTGGCACTGTCAGCGAGTAGTGAGATGCATTCAATGTCGAATTCGTGCGCCAAAGTATGCCGTGGTGAGGTTTCATGCGCGAAGTATGTGAGATCACAGTCGTAGGTAGGGAGGGTTCTCGGCGCTGCAAGCGGCGGTCGCCACAGCCGAAATGAGCTTAGCGAAAAACCTGGGGACACGCAGCTGCCCACCGTGCCCACACCAAACAACACAGGGAAGACGACAACTCATCACCAAGCACAACTCACCATCGCGAAACTCGCTCTCCATCAAGCACACACTTCTCTGAGCGATTCCGATTCTTTTGATACCCGCAAAGCCCATTATTGCCGCCGTTTCGGGTCCCATATCGCGCAGTCGTCACTCGTTCGCGACCGTCGCAGATTCTGCTTTGCGACGGCGGCGGAAGCTCGGCGAAGCTCGCGGCTTTTCTGATGCCTGAGGCCACAACTTATGCCAGAACATGTCAACGCGAGGACAGGCACGACATGTTAGGCAGAGGAAACTGAACACGAAGCAGCCGCTTCGCATAATACGAGAGAATGAAATCGAGGACGCCATTGATGATGAGTCGCAACGGCATATTCCTCAGGTTGAGACCGGTGTCGAGAAGAACGAAGAAGTCGTAAGTCCACCTTGCACATGACCCTCCACTCACCTTCTTTTGTACTCACATGCTGTAGGAATATCATTTGCAGGCTGCCATCAACGCAGCGAATGCAGCCGCTCTCGGTGCTAAGAGTAAGGCGAGCAGCTACATTCCCACTCCAGAAGTCCGCAAGGCCAAAGGTATCAAGTATGACGAGCTCTACCCGAAAGTCTTCTCACAACCTGCGACCTACATCCGCTTCAGTTCCACGGTGGAGGACTGCGTAGGCGTCGCGTATTGCATGAACGAGGATGACGAGAAGTTCTTGAAACAGCTCAACGACGGCAAAGATGTCAACGGCCAGGCGCTCAAGGATCAGACCGTCCAGTGCTCCGAGGACGCTTTCGAAGAGGTGATGAACTTCTTCGAGGAGACCAGTCAGAGACTTCAGCCATTTGCCACTGTGGAAAGTAGTGTCCCGATACTAAGTCTTGAAGAGCTCGAGCAAGCGCGCGAGGAGCCTTTGTCAACTGAAGCACAGCGAGTCGTGAAGCCGATCTACCAGTATTGGGCCAGCAAGAAGGGCAGTCGTCCTCTGTTACCGACAATCAAGGTACGGTTGCTCGACACGAGCTTGGACGCCGATGACGCCGATCCGTACGTATGTTTCCGTCGTCGCGAGGTCCGACAGACTCGGAAGACCAGAGGCAGAGATGCACAGGTTGTGGAGAAGCTCAAGAAGCTTCGCATGGAGCTCGAGCAGGCTCGCCAGCTTGTACAGCTGGTTCGTGATCGCGAGAAGCTCAACGAGACCAATCTCTCAGTCACCCGAAAGGTCTTTGAGCAGCGCAAACAGCTCAAAGAGGTCAAGGTCGCCAAAAATATCATTGGCGAGAAGGGTGAGGATGAAGAGCTCCTGGTCAACCAGAAGCCTGTTGCCAAGCCGAAAGGTAGAGGTGATGGCTCGCGACCTGGTCCGACGATACGACTCCGGTCACTTGGTGACAGTAGGTCTGCTCCAGACAATGACCTCGTCTCGTTGGCAGATCTGCAAGCGCAAGCAGAGGATCACGTGGAACGCACTATTGAAAGCCGCAAAGATCAGCACCGGCGGTGGAACAAGGACTGGCAAGACAGGACCTGGGATCCCATCACACCGCCACCAGAACCGGCAGACCAGCCCCCAAAGTGGGCCCCTTTACCGGCATGTGGGACTGGCTATCCAACACCACCGCCGTCACTACCATCGCGGAGTTCGCAAGATCGAGACGGCGATCTTGATATGTCAGAGCAGAAGCCGATACTGGACCAGGATGCCGTAGCTGGTGCTGAGCATACGTTTCATGTCTTTGTGCCACCGCCTTGGTTGGATGATACTGCTGAAGATGACGAGCCTAATGCCAAGCGCGTCAAGCTTGACTCTGCACCTCCATGTCGTTTGCGCTACGGGCGGGGTGGGCGAGTGCATCTTGAAATGCGGAAGCAGAAGCCCAAAGGCGTATTGAGTCGCGGCGTTGTTTCCGAGAGTGACAGCGACGACGACGAAGTCGACTACTTCCCCGTGCCAGACCCGAAGACATTTGACTATCGGTCAATGTTGAACAGTCGAGCGCGATCCGGACCAGAAGGCGTAGAGCGGAGACAGTTTCCAAGTGGAGACCAGACCGCGATGGTAGCTGCAGCACAACAACAGGCTTCCGCTGCAGCATCCGGCAACGCTTCGAGCCCACCTAAGCTTGTTACTGCCGGCAGCTCCGGTGGCTGATTGCCTTGGAGGAACGGGTTGTAGACGTTGTTGATTCTGGTTGATGGCGCCAGTCGGTCTTGGAATCAGCCATAGACAGCTTGTTAGATTGAGACTGTTTGAGATACCCACGCAAAGCTCTTGTAACATTACAAGATTACGTTCGTCTTTGAAGCGACCTCATCATCGGCTTGGTGAACTATCATCTCTTGGCAGGTTGCCTGATAGCAGCGGCCTCGTCCTCCAGGGTATCTGCAGATCGCTTCTTGCCAGCCGGGATATCCGTAACAGCATCGACTGCTTCTTGCAGGACTTGCTTCTCGCCGCGTATGACGGCCTTGGCCATTTCACGGCGTCTCTCGTTGCAGTTGGTATCGCTATCCATCTGATCGATATTGGTGGGGTATGCTGCATAACGGTACACCAAGATGGTGCGCAGAAGCTTTTTGGCTTCCGTCGTCAAGTCTGGCTTCGGCAGCTTGTCTTTCTTCTTCAGCTTGTCGAATTCGGCCTGCGGCGTTGCGATCAAGTTGAGCAGTACGCAAAGCTCCTCCGGGAATTGTCCTTCCTCGCTGCCCGCACGGGATACGTCGTACCCGTCGTCGAGCACGCCTTGTTCGTCTGCGTATTGCCATCTCTCTTCGAGCTCGTTGCTTGGTAAGCCAACCTTGTCCTTGATCAGATCTGCTGGTATTTCTACCACATCGTATTGGGCATAGTTGTCTGTGACATATCCGTATCTTCTCAGCAAGTCTGCCCGTGGCAGCGAGCCGAAGTCGTTGTACAATTGTTCTCCGGCCTTGACGGGCTTGATCATCTTCATGACTACTTTGTCATCTTCGTAGAATAGCTTGGCGTTGTTGCGGTCGGCGTCGGCATTGAGCATATCTGCCAATGGCGCCATGCCCTTCGGTAGACTCACACCGGCATCTGAGTCTTCTTCCCACTCTTCCTCGTCACTCTTTGCTTGTTCTGAACTCTTCTCTAAGTCGAAGGCATATGCCATAATGGTCGAGCCCATACGATGGCACAGCCTTAGCAGTTCTTCGTTACTCGCGCTGACATCCTGATTGATCCGTCCAATAATAGGTATGAGCTGTTCGCTGAATGTCGCATCTGCGCCTTCTTTGCCGATCTTCTCAACGACCGTGCTGCCTTCCAAGAATTGAAGCTCGGCATCGGACCAGAACATGAGACTGTCGAAAGATTCGGGGAGAACGTCGAAGTATGGCCGCCATCGTGACTGTGGACCATCGAGGTACTCCAGGACCACGACTACGATGAGCGACAGCCACGGGTCATCGACCTCCTTCAGCGCTGCTTCGCCGTTGGCTGAAGTCTCTGTGGTCAGTATCGTCGATCGTGGTATACTGAACAATTCTTCATCTTCGCTGAGATCTTCCACAGCCACTGCTCAGTCTGTTAGCCCACATATTCATCTTGAGCACCTGCCACCCCTATGCAAGACAGATTCATACCAACTCCGCGACCTGCATTTTGCTGTCTCAGATCGTCCAGCTTGATCTTCGCAGAGATGGAGGCGCCATTCTCCTTCAGCCAGTTGACGAAGGCTTTCGATCTCTCTTGGAAGTCATCCTCCTCGCTCATATCCATGCGCTCCATGGCTGCGCGGTGTGCGAATATGCAGGTAGTGTGGTCGTGCGTTGTAAAGAAGAGCTAATGCTCGGTGTCTGCCGGGCACAGGACCCTGATGCCGCACTTTCCCAAACGTCAGACGCCGAAGAACTCAATCTCGGCCACCATTACTTTGACGTCTTCTTGAGGTTCGATCAACATAAGCCGATGCGATGCTCCCGTAGAGCACAACTCCAGTGGCACAAGCTGACCATCATGCCTGCCTGTCCTGTGCTAACGCTGGGCTGCCGCGACAACTTCACTGGAAGGATATTTTCACGCAAAGTGCTATAGTTTGCACAGGAAGACGTGCCTGAGAAATACATACGATCAAGCCTCCAAGCGAAAAGAACGATTTCATCAAGCCAAACGCGACTCAAACTTGCCCTTTGCCCTCTCGCTTGACAGCCCCTCTCCTCCCGAGGCATCATCCGCAGCCATAAATTCAGCGATCCTGCCATTGGGATCCCACTTCTTCCTGATAGCCATCAACCTTCTCGCAGCCTGATCAGACCAGTACCTCGTAGGTCGCAGCGCGAAGTCAGTGTCTCCAAGATAAGATCCGATCGCATAAGGATCCAATTTCTCCTCAGTACCATGGACCCACTCTCGGCGAAAGTCGTCTTCTTTGTGATCAGTGTATGAAGCAGACCACGTCACGTGGTGATGGGAGCTCCCCAACCAGGCCATGTCGTCGTAGTTCCCGTGGCTGGCCGGATTGAGAGCGTGTCCTTGGGGCGTATGGAGGCCACAAGAAGCGCCATTCGATGGAATTGGCAAGCTTAGAGGACGATCTGGAGTATCGTCGACTGGCAGATGACGTAAAAGTGATAGATGTTATGAGGTCCAATGGAAGGCGTGCTGTGCCACCGATATTGAACATCCATTGCTTGTGAGGGACACCCTACCTGAAGGATTTCTCGTAAGATCGTAAGGCTCTGGCGTTAGCGAGACGCAACGAGTCGAATATCACACGAAGGCCAAAAGCCGTGCCGTTGGTGAGCTTGCTAAGCAATTTCGAATTGACGTATGAGTTGCAATAGAGCTCTTGCCACAATGTCCGACTGAGGGCACCCATGCATCAGCCGTCTAGGCAAAGACTACCTGCGAACATCACCATGGCCAGCACACCATCTAAACATATTCTTACAATCAGCGTAAGCAAGCACCTGACAGGCCACCCAATTGCCACTGGACTTGCCAAAGACTGGTCCAAGCCACCACAAGCCGCTTCGACCTACACCAACGTTGGCTTCGACGTCGACTACAACAACTTCGAGCGGAACCTATGACATGCGCAAGACGCTAAGAAGCTAGAACTGGAGCGGAGTGCTGGTAGGATGGTGTTTGAGAGGGGACCTGCAGTATACTGCAATGTTTGAGCGAGTCGTGGCTGCGTGCCATGAGGAGCTCGCTAGAGAGAGCACGAGGATCATGTTTAGCACTGGTCCGGATAATCTGGTGAAGACTGTGGTGAGGAAAATTCCGGCGGGGATTGAGGAGGATGAGCGAGGGCAGAGGAAGAAGGGGTTGAGGTGTTATGGACTGGAGACAGGCATGATGAGTGAGATCATTGATGTGATTTCGTCGAGAGGTCAAGGTGATGGGCTGACGCTCCCAGCAAGACTGAGACTTGCTGTGGTAATCGGGACGCTGAGCTACGTACATGATCAGCCAAGTGTGTCGAACGTTCCATGTCCATTTCTCCCTTCCTTCCGTAAATCTCATGCGGATCAAGACCAATGTTCGTCTCCGATCGCAACATATCCTGGCTGCTGCGCCACACGTCCGCACCACGCCTCGACACTCGGCCATTTGCTCAGGTCAAACCCGGCTTGGCTACACACATGCGTATACGCATACAACGCAACATCCGCAATACTAAACTTCTCCCCAACGAAGTACTTCCGACTCGCCAGATGCTGCTCCATAACATCAAGAGCCGCAGTCCCCGCTTGCCGCTTCACATCAACTTGACTCTTCTTCGCGTCGTCCACGTTCTCCAGACCGATCCTCCTGGTCCAGAGACGCAGAGACCCGAGATTTGGCTCGATCTGATACTGCTCGAAGAACATCCAGCGCAGCATTTCGGCGTGTTGGAGTCTGTCGGTTGGGATTAACGGGCTGTCGCTGGCGATGTAGTAGAGTGCTGCTCCGCTTTCTGGGAGGAATGTGGCGGAGCCGATTTGTAGGACTGGTACGCTGCCATTTGCGCTTATGTTTGAGATATAGTGAGGGGTCCTACTTTCGCCTTTGAGGAGGTCATACTCTTTCAGAGAGATTTTGATGCTGAGGAGGGCTGCTGCAAGGCGGATCTTGTAGCAGTTGCCGGAAGGGTGGTACTGGTGTAGGGTGAGGTCCGCCATGTTGCGGCAGTGTGGGTTGCGATGACAGTTGCGATGTGGATGATCAGCTCGATAGCATATGATGGGTTGGAGACGAGAGAGTGATCATACGCCCTTGAAATGCTGTCTCGATGTGCGGCTGAACATACAATGTCATAGACCCATGCTTATTTTCTCGACTCGCTACGCAGCTGAGTCACTAGTCGTTGTGCTGCGATGAAGCACCATGGTTGGAGCCTTGGAGGAGGCTGTTGGCCTGTCCGCGTCATCTGCATACGGACCCACCGGATATACTTAAGGATAAGAGTATGCAATGCGCTATATTTGGTATTCTGACAGGAACGTGTCATCAGGGTCGCTGTCGTGTTCATCCGATCTGACGGCTCCAGCTGCTTACCGTTCCTTCTGTATGTTCCCACCTCGCCAATGCGACCGCTACGAGAAGTGAAGGGGTGCCGACAACACTCATCAAATGTTGAGCGCCTTTGCTGGTAAGATGATGGTGGTCCGTTGAAGTTTTGATGACTCGCTCTGCGATACACGCGTGTCCTTCTTCGGAGTGCGGATGCTGTAGTCGGCAGTAAGCTTCCCGGAATGCCACGCGAGGACGTTACGCTAGACGAGGCATGGGGGCTGTGCTTTGACGGGCAGTCGCAAATCTCGACATCTTCTCGCTACATACTAACGACGCCTTTCTTACACGATCATCTGTTCCCGTTTGAGGTTTCCTGTCACCTCCCCACCATCTACGCACCATCGCCGCCCTTGAGCATGACCGCGACCCCCGCACCCTGCCTCTGCAACCCCTGATTCGACGCTGCGCCCTGCATAAAGAAGCGTCAACAATTCCTCCGGACTGCAAAAGAAAAAAAAGGATAACATTACACAACTTTCTCACTCATTGAAGCACGTGAAGTGCACTCCTGATCATGATGCGACGCCCTGTGGTTATCTTCCTCGTCATCAACATCGCAGTCGTACTCTTCCTGATACACTCGGTCTGGACGCTCCTGGAACTACTGGTCATCACCGGTATACAAGATGCGATAACAAAAGAGGAACTGCCGGCGATTGGCGCGGAGGATAACATCACTGCGAAGCCTTTGATACCCAAGATCATTCACCAAACCTACATCAACACGAGCATTCCCGAAGTGTGGCAGGGTGCGCAAGCCAGCTGCAAGCAGCTGCACCAAAAGAGCGACGGCTGGGAGTATAGGCTGTGGACGGACAAGATGAGCGTAGACTTCATCGAGGAGGAATATCCTGAGTTTCTCGAGACATTCACAGGCTACCAATACCCCATCCAACGCGCCGATGCGATTCGATATTTCGTGCTCGACCATTTTGGAGGCATCTACATCGATCTGGATGACGGATGCAATCGCCCTCTTGAACCCCTGTTATCGTATCCGGCTTTTGTCAGGAAGACAGTGCCCACAGGTGTGAGTAACGACGCTATGGGCGCCGTGCCAGGCCACCCATTTTTCAAGCGCGTGATCCAGGAACTCGAGCGCTACGACCGTAGCTGGATTTTGCCTTACATCACAGTGATGGCAAGTACCGGACCTCTGTTCCTGAGCATCATCTGGCGACACTATAGCGATGAGGGTTTCAATGTCGGTGATGGCGCCGACGGCGGTCGCATAAGGATCATCTTTCCCGATGAATACAATAGCCATCCTTGGAGCTTTTTCACCCACCATCTTGGCAACAGCTGGCACGGCTATGACGTTCAGCTGATTTTCTGGATGGCACGCAACTGGGTGCTCTTGACCGTCATTGGCTTCGTAGTCGGTATCTCGGCGATCCTGCTTGGATGGTGGTGCTACCATCGCTACTTCCTTGCGCCGACAGACATTCCACAATGGAAGAAGAAGTCAGTGCGAGATCGATTGGCATTCTGGTCGAATCGACATCAAAGTGAATATGAGCTCGTCAATCGACACGAGCCCTGAGTTGTGTCCTGCCTTCATCTGTTGCTTAGCGAGCGAGGAGTTGGTGGCGCAATGAAATTAGGCTCGGTGCCGAAGTCCAATGATGTCTATAGATACGAGCCATCTCAAGCACGAGTCTCAAGACAATGACGATTGATCTCCTATCTATACACTGTTGCCAAAAACTTCACAGCAGAGGCACGACAGTCTAATACGCGAGTTGCGCTTTCGCCACACTCACCGCGTCCACCACCGCCCTCGTGCTAAGCACCTTATTCACCATCATCCCCATCAAAAAGAACACCAAAGTCTGTAAGTAAACCCAATAACTCATGACCGCACTCTGCCCCCTTCCACCCCCATCAGCAACACAAACCGGCCCACGCCCCTCCTTCTCTTTCTCCTGCATCAAAATCTGCTTAACACAATGCGTCTTCCCACACCTCTCCCTCACTTCCTCACTCGGCACAATTGTCTTCGTCACCTGACTCCTGCCCAATACTTCCCCCTCCGAACTCACCGCTTCAACCCACGCACTCGTCACAAACCGCTTCGCATCGAAATGCGTCTCGAAGCCAGTCTTCTTCGGCTGTCCTAAGAAGAGGATGCTCTCGTCCTTCGCGTCGCCATCCGCAAGGATTGTGCCATAGACGTGCCAGACTTGAACATCCGTCGCGCCATTCCAGGAGATGTAGACGTGCGTATTGACAGTAGTGTTAGGGGCGTAAGCGTAAACTACAAATTCGGAGATCGGGGGCACAGCAGTCCATTTCGCTTTGTGTACACGGTAGTGCGCTGCTGTGGCATCGTTGAAGGCGATGTTTAGGAGAGGGTAGCCGCCTGGGGAGAATTCGGTGATGGTGTTGTGGTAGCCCCAGGAGACGAGACTGTTGCCGTTGGGGAGACGTTGGAATGAGCCCAAGGCACGGGTTATGGCGGGACCGGAGGGTGGGAGGTATTGTTCTACGGGGTAGGCGGACATGTTGCGTTCGTCGAGGGAGAGGACAAGGGCCGAGGAGGATGTGGAGTTTGAGCCTGAGATGCCATTGTGGGCGTTGTCGAAAAGGGAGAGGATTATTGTTCCGTCGCTGGTTTCGTGGAGGATGCGGGCGTCGTGTTGGGAGGAGAAGTTGAAGCGGTTGTGGGTAAAGGAGGATTGGGAGCCGCCGAGACGCCAGATTACGCGACCCGTGGTGCCGGCGATGCGGTAGAGAGTGTTGGTGTGGCGGGCGGAGAGGAGGTAGTCACCGTTCTGGAAGCGCGAGATTGAGTTTAGGTGGAAGTAATCGTAGGCATAGCCGTACGATAAGCCGGCCCCAACATCGGTCGAGGGGTTGACAGCGGACTCATTGAGGGGAATGTGGTCCGAGGAACGCCATTGGAACTGGATGCTGTTGCCTTTCTCTAGGTCGAGGACGTAAAAGACAGAATCGAGTAGCCAGCCCATGGTCTTATCGATCCCGTATGCCGCTAGGTCAGCTTGCACCGTCTGATAACTTATTACGATCGCAGTCTGTCCATCATCCATTAGCTGGAAGTCATGAAAGTCCAGCGACATCAATGCAGCAGGTGCTTCAATTGTCCGGATTGCCTGATATCCTTGATTCAGGAAAGCGACATGTCCTTTGCCACGTCCTGAATCTGCGTATCCCCGGAAGACTGAGAGCAGCGATGTCGAGTTTGACAGGTCATGTGTGCGGAGATCAAAATATCCTATGTTGGAAAGGGAGCTGTCGTAGCCAGACCAGACAAGGTTGCCTCGATTGTCGAAGATGTAAGGCGCATGTTGAGCGAGGCCTTTCCAGGTCGATAGGAAGATGTACCCTGGCTCCAATCCCTTGGCTTTATCCACATGTACTGGAGTAACTTTTGAACGATCGAAGTAAGTGAATGTCAGATTCGGAGCCAATAGATCCGGTCGCTATAATTTGTCAATATCACTCGTGGTTTCTGTCAAGATATGGTGGTGCCACACACAGTCACGTATGATACGACAGGGACATTAATCGCGATGCATTGGGTGAGAACGAATGCAAGGACACCCGTCAAGGAGAGGGTCGGCATAGCAGCAATGCCGGTCAATGCAAGAGTGTTACATTCTGTAGGCCCAAACCTATTCTGCAGTCGAGATAGACACCACAAACTCTGGCAGTGGTGACACCCGGAGGCGTACTCTGCCCGAGGCGTCGCCAGCTAGCCAATCCATGTGTGCGACCAGGCCCGGTGAGCAACGTCCCATTCCTCCGCTTTCGCTTCCATCACTTCGATCCCGCAATCTGGTGACCCAAAGCTGATATAGGCGATAGCACGCAGTAGGAATTTACCTGTGCCGTGTTCAGCTTGTCGTCATGAAAGGATGTCGAGGTTCACGTACCGCTTCTTATTGTGGTCTTCTTGGGTGTAGATGTAATCGGCAGTTATTGTGGTAGGAACATTCACTGCTCTCATTTCGACAGTCCCAGCTTCATTGTCGATGGGTGCAGCGAAAGCTGAGGCCAAGATGCATAGCACGGCGGCGAAGGTTGTCATTTTCGACAGCATTTTTATAGTCAGCGAAGGAGAATGGCAGGCTCGGGTGCGAGTATTTCGTGGCGTAGTGATGTTCGTCTCTGCTTGAAGACCCGAAGTACGTGGCGACCACGAAGAAATATACCTGCCGGCTCACAGTAACGCTGCTACTGCTAGACCACCCCCCACGCCGCTCGCGTCGAGGCGTATCGGTCATGGTCACTAACCAGAACCGTAGACCAAATAAAGACAACGCAGAATACTATTCTAGATCTGGCCCCATCCGCCTACTGCACTCCACACGCTATAGGCCAATTGCTAAGCTGAGTCCACAATGACCAGACGTCGGTACGCGTCTTCGTGCAGCCGAGTAAAATGCGTTTATTAGCTCCAAACCTGGAATTTGCAAGGCTACTCAGTCCGCTGGGATCTAGATGGTTCACCGGCTGCATGGACGTCGTATAGCCGTAGAGCAACTTCGAGCGTAATCCACTCTATTCCTTGTTTTAGCCGGCCGAAGGGACCGCCGGTTGTGTTTCAAGGCCTTGATAGTACAGACGCGCGTGGTATGAACCCTACGATACCGTGGTCTGCAACTAATAGTGTGGTCAAAGACGCGAAGTAGACTCAGCGAATTCGGTGGATTACGGTCGCAGTATATGTAGCTATCAGACAAGGCTGTGCACGATTTTCGAACCACTTTTGCAATATATCCTATATTTATCGGCAGTGGTCGCATATATTATTGTACGCTAGCAAGGGCTTTATAATCTATCGACTTGGGATTATACGACTCGATATTCTAGATTCTTCGGCATATCTATGCCTACGGCGGTTTAAAGAACCGCCGGGAGGCAAATGGGGGTCTACAGAGCTTCCCTTATATACTCGACGATAGAAGGAGTTCCGCCCTCGAGCACGTCCGCTAACGACAACGACAAAGTACGCGAAGTACCCTATTCCAATAAAGCTAGCGGGATATCCGGTATCGTACGTGCATTTTTGCCTAACGACGATTGGATACACCCCTGTCTTTGTCTAACAGCTGCTGTACCTGCGATTCCGTAGAGCGTCCAAGGTCAAGGACAGCGACATGAGGTCACGCCTAATCACGACTAGGTGAGGTGGCCTGATCTCGAAATCCTTTGCATCAGGGAGGCCGGCATCCCTTTTGAAAGTCCATGGATAAGATGGGTTTACTCTAAATTGCCATCGCTAAGCCATAGTCGATCCACATTCATAATCCGTGCAATACCCTGGTTGATGCTGGGTGAGTATACCGCCCTGGAAGCCTATCAACCTAGTCGATACAAGGGCAGTCCATTTCCGGTGCCCGAAGCACCTACTGAGCTGCAAGGAATGCGTGGCTGTCGTCTTGCTTCTGAGACATCCCCAGCCGTAGATCCCCAGCCGTAGATTATCAGCGTTCACATTCCGTTGTGGGTAAATGTTCTCTCCCGAATCCCGCATGTCTTATGTATACAGGATACGAACTTGCGAGCAATGCCTGTGAGCCGGTATTTGCCCGATTTATGCCGACATGTCTGTCAATCAGCTAGGGGCCGTCACGATTGCAGATGCCAGATGGTGCTGTGACCGTCACCTTCAGAACGTCTGTGAGAATCGTGGACTTCGCACATAGCTTTTGATGCATATGGATAATATTGTTCATGCAGCTCAGTGGTGGCCTAGCTCATATCCCAGCCGCCGTCGGGGACATGCTGGGCGCTTGGCCATGACCTGAGCTTTACCAGAACTGTCGCCGCACGCAGTCTGTAGGGAAAGCCCAAGCAAATCGACTACCGTATGAAGATATCTGAGACGACCGTGATCGGTATAATCGTGCTGTGGAAAGAGGTCCGTTCCGCGCGGCCGCGAGTGTGATGCTACTGAGCAGAGTTTCCGTCGACGGTCTTGCCTCATGTTCTCAGAATGCTGCTCCACAAACAGCATAGAGATCCAGGCTGACCGTGGCCCAGATATCTTGATCACAGTATGCTGCAATGTCGTTCGAGATGTGGGAGCCTTGAGAGCCAAGATAACAGACGGATTGATGGAGCCGTGCATTCTTTTCCTCGGACCCGTTAACAGCTCATCGCAAATTGACCGTACTCTGGCAGACTCGAGCAACGATCGTCTCATCGAATCGAGCGTACTGCCCTGACAGCAGCGACGAAACCTGTGGTCAATTGTATGTTGGTGCTTTGCGGACGTCCAGCTTGCATACAGCAAACGACGGGATGGATGGAGGATGGCTTGGCATCGTCACTTCCGCTTTGGGACAGCTTCAGATGCACGTGCCGTCGCTCCGACATTGTCAAGACGTGAAACGCTGCTTGCGTCCTGCAACACACAATGTTCTGCATCTCCAGCACTGCTGCTGATGCCGTTTCTCCACCAGATGACATCGTCGGATACATCGCATTCGTTCACTCGTCGCCTCAGGCACACAGCCCGATTTGGAAGGTTCGAGAAGCATCTTGGTAGTGACATCACATGACAGCAGCAGACAGGCCTTCCTGCCTTGACTTATGCATGCTTGCGACGGAGATCACACTGCTGCTTCCTTTGTGACACTCTCCAACTCAATTCGCGGCTCTCTTCCAGCCTTGAACAACACTTGAACCATTGACGAATCAGGTTAGAAAGGCCTAGGTACGGCCGACACTCAACAATACCCTAATTACCTTTACTTGAACACGACACGAAACGATGGTCGCAGACACAAAGCTATACGACCGCCTCGGCGTGTCACCGACGGCGACGCAGGAAGATATCAAGAAGGCATATCGGAAAGGCGCTCTCAAGAACCACCCCGACAAGAACCCTGCCGGTGCCGAGAAGTTCAAAGAGATTTCAGAGGCATTCGAGATCCTGTCTGATCCCGAGAAGCGTAAGAACTATGATAACTACGGATACGACTTTATCACAGGCAAGGCTGGCCCTCCGCCTGAAGCTGGTGGAGAGAACCCATTCGCGGGCGGAGGAGGAATGCCAGGCGGGTTTGGAGGATTTGGAGGTATGCCAGGAGGAGGTGGGGGTGGTGCGAGGACCTTCCACTTCAGTACTGGAGGTGGAGGCGGTCCTCGTGGGTTTGGTGGCTTCAGTGATCCCAAGGACATCTTCGCAGAATTCATGCGCGGAGGAGGAGCCGGCATGGGTGGTGGAGACGACGACGACCTCTTCAGCGGCTTCCAGTCATTCGGAGGCGCTGGCGGGTTTGCTGGCGCACGGCCCGGGGCTGGATCAAGAGGAGCAAGCGGCTTTGGGGGACGACGACGAGAGCCTGAGGTCGAGACCACTGTCGTGGAGAAGCCACTTCCCGTGTCGCTGGAAGACATCTTCAATGGTGCGTCGAAGAAGCTCAAAGTGCAACGCAAGACGTACGACTCCAGCAGCGGCAAGCAGAACACAGAAGATAAGATCCTCAGCGTGCCGATCAAGCGCGGCTTGAAGGCGGGCTCGAAGATCAAGTATCCCGATATGGGCGATCAAGTCGAGGGCGGCGTGCAAGATTTGCACTTCATCGTCAAGGAGAAGGCACACCCGCTGTTTACGCGAGACGGGGACGACATCAAGCACACTGTCGAGATCGATCTGAAAGAGGCTTTGACCGGCTGGAAGCGAACAGTACAGACGATCGACGGCAAGCAGATATCTGTGTCAAGCGCTGGCCCCACGCAACCGGAGTGGACAGAACGATACCCGGGCTTGGGCATGCCCAAGAGCAAGACGCCCAGCGCGCGAGGCGACTTTGTCGTTGGCGTGAAGATCAAGTTCCCAACTAGTCTGACAGCAGACCAGAAGCAGAAGTTAAAGGAGATTCTGTAAAGCATGAGCGGTAATGAGTATTTGTTGCATGGCGCGGCGCTGGGTGGTGTTGAGATGCTTTATACCAGAAGCGACTACGAAGGCGTTGGATCTGAGGCATTTTATGAGTGTATGCAGAGCATTAGATGTGAATGACAGAAAGGAGTTCAAAAGATAATGGTTGTCATTTTATCTCCATGACGAGTGTAAAAAGTGATCCAGCTGTCGTTGTCATTAATGCATTTAAACCGAGCAAAAAGACGTTTTGATGCGTCCGCCGAGACTCCTTATGTGAAGTTAGATGGGTGAAACGTGATGTGATGAGGGTTTTACGCACGAACTCGGTCCTCAAGCACATCCGTGATGGAGTGGGAAGCTTAACGGAAGTTAGCTACACTCAGCAACACATCGAGCGCTCGCTAGCACATGCCTTGAATTCTACCCTGTAGTTGCATTATTAGGATGATTCGATAGACTATCAAAGTGAAGGTACATACCTTGAACTACGAACGCGGTGCGTTCACGTGATGGTGTCGTTTATTAAGCTAAAATACAATATATAGCTTATGATCTACACCGCTTAATTCTGGTGAGGGGAAAGTTGCTGCATACATGCAAGAAGTGGCTTGGAAGGCCAGAAGTCTTGAACTTTGAAGGTCCTTGAGTCATTCACTTACTACATGTTGTTGGTCGAAAGTGGGAGCTGCGGTAAATGTGCCCGATGTCATGGCGACGCTCTCGAACGAGGTGAAAAGTCTTTCCCCATAACAAGCACTACCTGAGGAGAAGTATTCAGCACATCTGCGAAAAGCCTCGGAGTCGGCGTGTGAAAGATGGCAGTCTCTTTCTTCTCCTTACCGACATGCTGTCGGCCTCGCTTCTGCTTCCTGTAAAATACACACACTTCATCATCGTCGATACAATCAGAGGCCTCACCGTCATCGACATTGCTGCATCATGGTACATTTTGAAATGTAAATGCCGCTTGCCATTTCCCGGAGAAGTGCTTTCTGCACCAGTTGCTGCTGCCCAAAGGTCCAGCGGATGATGGCTTCGAGGTACATTATCCGAGCTCTGACGCAGAACTGGAGTGCAGCACTTCCGGCGAGCCAGGCAGCAATACCAAAGCAGGTAAACGCTTTCACCAAACGCCATCCATCATATTCTCAGAGACTTGGTCCACGTTATATGCTGTGGCGATAGGGTGACCGTTTCTCGGGGGCTTCTGGAAGACGTCGGCGCTCACCTCCTCACCACTGGTCATGCATCTAAGCGAAGTGCTCGACCGGTTAATGTGCCTGACCACACTCCGTCAAGACTGCTCCTATCGGCGAGTACAGCACCCATGGCATCTCAATGGACGAGCATTGTGGCACTGAAACACTAAAGTCCCACCGTCCAAATCAATACCGACCTGGCTGTGAGGCTCTCGAGATGATCTAATGAGTCGACATCCAGGTTGCCAACTGGCAAGACACACCAGGCGAGAGCAGCACGGTGGCAGGACCTGGAGGATAACGATCAAATCGCGTGCGATCGGCGCGCGCTCCATAAACCTTCATTTCTAGTTCCCGAGATGTGTATTATCTGGTCTTAGGTGGCCAGAATGTCCAATCCTACCGTTGCCTGGAACCGCTCCTGGGTAGTCTATCGCTTCGCTGATACAGAGACAGCTTGATCGTCACCTGAGAACCTCGCGTCGCATCTCAGGAATGTTGACATACTATAATTGTTGCTGCTCAACGCGTGCAGGAGCATACTATTCGGGCAGAACAGTCAAGTGCTGGGTCTAGTGACCCGTCAATGTTGTCTCTGGCATGACAATTGATTCTTTAGAGGCTAAAGAAGCAGCTACTTGAGACCGGTGGCTGCCCAACTCTAGCAATGCGCGACTGTCAAACGTCAACCACTGTTCGAAACCAACAGCCATGTTGCTACAACTGCAATTCCCAACAGTACTCTAAGCCTCCAAAAATTTGTTCCATGTCGCTCCTTGACCAAATGTCCCGGGTCCCTTGGATGGGGACATTACAGCAGTCGCTTCACTACCAACCAGGTCGCGCATGTCTTTGCAGCCTCAACTTCCATCTATCCTAATGCATCTGCGACTGTACCAAGTACCTTGCGTCGTCCCTAGTTACCAGATACCATAACACGTTCCAGCCCTGGCAGCCGCCTACAGCAGTAGCCCTGGGCATCACCGAGTTCCTGGAGCCACAATGGATCCATTATGCAGCACCAACAGACTTAAATTCGCTGGTGCCGGCAAGTATCGATACCAAGTCGCATGGACCGAGTAGGACTGCTGGCAACCCATCTTTGTTGGCGTTTCAGCATGGAAGGCATAGCCCTCTGTCGGACCAGCAGTCTATGTGTTACACTTCGAAAGTGCATAAGAAGCCTAGCGCAATACAGGTACATTATCCACGTACTGTTTGTGGTGTTTCCAAGTCACCTCACGATCTGGCGTCAGCAGTCCTTCGCCACGGCGACTGGCGCTCCAAGCTTGACCTCACACGGCCAGTTCTCGACTTCATGCTACAGCCAGACGAGGACCTGGAGCCTAGCGAGAGCTACGCAAGGAGCACAGCTGGTCTCCGAAATGAGCTAGGGCCATAGATCACGCCTGCGATACGCCGCATCGAACACGAAGCAGGTCACAGCGAAGTCATCAAGCTTGCAAGGCTTTGTATCGAGGCCACGAAGCAGAGCATCACGATGTTTGACTCTATCAGAGGCCCACTGATTGTGGAAAACGCACAGACGCCGGCTCATCAGCGATTTGAAGATGTGTTGTTGCTGGTGGCAGTAACGCCCATGAAGAGCTTCGGGAGTATGTCTCGGCGACAGAAGTACAGCTACTCGTCTCGAAGACGACAGACTTCCTACAACAGAATGCAACCAAATCACCCTCCTGCGCAGTGGATTACACGATCTTGCTTGGTTCACAGCAAGCTGACGTTGGCATGATTTAGAAGGTGTACAATTTAGCGTAGAAATGAATACCCAGCTCGAGCAGGTAAGACGGCTCTGAGCGCATCTTTGATCCATCCAAGACTTGAGCTACGGCGCCTCCATGATCTAATTTAGAGGGAAGCTCCCACAAGCGCTCATGCTTACTAAGTGTACAGAAGTGAGGCGGAGGAATTATGATACACGATCGGATGCACTAGGGCATTGGAGATTCTCCAAGCCGAGAGCATATCATGGCTCAACGGTTCGCAAGATGAGCGAGGGAAACTCTGGGAATGCTCGTTGGTGTACGTTTACCCACTTGCTCAGTAACGCGATATTGACGCGGCTATCCAGGGATTTGCACATAACATACTGCACCCGAGGCACATTGTGCCACTCTGCTGCAAATCACTAACTTTCACCGATGAGAGGCGGTTCGACGCTGCGGAATCTCTCAAGCAGCATCTTGAGTGTCTCTGTTCGAAGACATCCACCTTCACTTCCATTAAAGCAGACTGACATACCAATTTTCCTGACAACGGCATGGATTCAGACCCCGTCAGCCCGTCTCTGCAGTCAGAAGGTGAAGCACTCCGACCGAAAGCTGTCAATCCGCTGCCACTGGAACTTCTCGGCCAAGTCGTAGATGATCTCTTCGCCAGCGACATGACAACAAACGGCATTATGAAGGTACTTTCTCCCCTTCGTTCTTGCTATCTGCAGACGGAACTGTGCGTTGGGGCCACGATGCATGTCACCTATCACATGCGAGAGAATCTCGGCGGCTCCTTATTCGATCGCTGCAATCGGAACGCTTGAGGTGGCATCCGTATGACTTGGCACCTTCGAACGTCCCACGACGAGCGAGGAGTTGTCGAATACTTCGACTCCGGAAAGCAACCACTCATCGACATTCGCCACTGTAATGTCAATCGCTTCACTCTTGTCGTGCAAGGTCTCCGCTCCATGACTGCCTGGATTGTCTCGGAGCTGGCTTGGTCCAGTTTTCAACATCCGATGTGCGTAGCGCTCAACAACGTCCGGCTACAAGGATTAGATTGGGAGTACAGAGAAATGGATATCGTGCTCGATTTCACGACGGACGACAGTCATATGCGCGAGGCAGGATTCTGAAGGGTGCATGCGCAGATTTTGACGACTTCACACATGCACAGACTCAATTGTCAAGTAGAGCAATTTGACATTATCCATTTCATGTGTATATCTGACGGTCGAGTGCGAACTCAGGCGTTCAGCAATGTCCAGTGGGCCCGGGGCCGGTAACTCTCGACAACCCTCGTACGACCCAACCTGGTTGACCTCTTCTCTGACTGCCTCTGTATCATCAGAGGTTACCGGCACGAGACCGAGCAAGCCTCTCATCAGCTTGTACACCTGAAAATCTCGAGCTTCTGGATCTTCTGAGCTTCCTTGGCTGGTTGTATCTTCACCGTTGCTTGTATTCCTCTTTGACGGCCGCAGATTGATCGTAGTGTGGCCCCGCTCGCTGCTGCCATGCTTGCGCTGTCCTGCCATTCTGCGTGATGTCGAGTAAGGTTAGAAATGGCGCAGTTGTCAGTGATGTTGTCAGCTGGTGAAAGTGTTTTAAGAACAAGAGCTTGTTCGCATCGTGAGCTCCCTGCTATCAATTAAGTGTCGTCGTTGCACAACAACAGCCTGCATATCACAGCGTAAACTGACATGCGCCTCAATCCACCATGTCGATTGACAGGCTGCTCAATCGTCTTGGCTATGACCTTGCCACGCCGACCCAGGTCAACACAGTACTACAGTCACTGCTTCGCCGATCGGAAACTGGTATAGAAGACTCAAATTCTGCGGCCTTATGAAATGAGACACCCCAGGAGATTGACGAACTGAAAGACTCTATCTTTCATCTGCCGCGCAAGCGCGCCACCCTCCAAGTTCAAGCTAACGGCCATAACGGCATCGGTACCGACCTGTAGCAACCATCAGCACCTTTTCTATGGCAGCTGCGGGCGAACGCGCGCCAATACCTCAGAGACAGCCCGGTGGCGAACTTGACAGCAAAGTTCCCCTGGACAAAAGCTGAAACCCGCGCGGAGGCTTGGTTCACAACGCCTCTCCAGTGACTCTACTAACAATCACTAGACGGAGATCTCCCACAAGTCAGCGATTCCTGCCTTCGCCAACTTTGTGGCCCTTATTGCGATCTGTGAAACCAACACGATGAGGGAGCAGAAGATGCAGAGTGCAAAGACCCATGCTCATCGCGCCATCCAATGGAAGCAGATCGATCGCCGAGACAGAGGCCAGAGGGAGGACAAGAATTGTAGAACTCATGTTGAACGTGTCTTTAGATATTGCGTACCAACGAATCTTCGGCCGAGATTCAGATAACGATCCGTGCACAGATGCCTTGGCGTAACACATGGCTCTGCAACGAGGATCGTCTCGTGGTTAGGGCTTGGTTCTTGCTTTGCAGGTTCACCTGGAAGCGTTACCGACCTTCACAATCTCGAAGCTGGACTCTACCGTGTGAGCGATATGAAATATTGTCCACCTCAACCGACGCCCACTTATCCTCCTATAACGAACAGTGTTCAACAGCTTTGATGGGGGTATCTACGTCTCTCCTATCGCATCACAAAAGCAGCACACAAGCGCGCCTCCTCAAGCATCATCATTGCTCAAACACGCTTATCTCACATTACAACGCACCTCTCATCCTGCGTATCTTTCACATTCGCCGCACCCTGCACTTGCGGTCGCCCACGATACGCTGGAGCAGGAGCACCAGGCCCAGCACCGCCCGCCATCTGACTTGTCATTCGCTGGATCCTATTCGAGCTAGGTCGTCGTCCATGTTGTAATTGCATACCGGCGCTGTTAACGCTGGTGGTGCTGTGCTGTGCGAAACCAGTTTGTTGCCTCCTTAGCGCGTCGAGAGCATTCAATGGGTTGCCTTGTGTCGGTGGCGCGGTGGCACCGGCAGGTCGGTAAGGTCTGTCTGATGCCGATTGTTCATATGTAGGTGGAGCATCAGGATTGCCCTCATCAGCAGGCCGATTGACGGCGGGTCTTGCTGAAGGTCCCGTCGTCCGCCGACCTGTTACGGGAATGTTGGTTGTATTACCTCCCCGACCACCTTGATTCCGCCGTGGCGGTATTTGGGGAGGTCGTTCTTCGCTCGAAAGAAACTGCTCACTTAGTCGCTGTTCTCGTCTTCGACGCTCTTCCGCTTGTCGTTGCTGGTCTTCTTCCTCCTCCTGCAGTTGCAAGGCAAGCGCAAGATCATGATCTTCTTGTTCGCTGGCGGATAGTGCTGGTGGCTGAATGCCCGACGAGCCGGTCATGTCCGAGGCAGGTCGTGGTCCAGGAAGTGGAGGTGGTGTCCCTTCAGAGATGGTGGCATTGTGCACGACTGTATTCGATGAGCCAGAAGGCCGCTGATTGTGGTATCGACTCCGGCCGTCACCAACAGTCTGCCCGCCTTCGCTGCCACCAGCCGAATTGCCCTGATCCGACCTGGCGTCTTGACCATGACTGACAACACGGAAGTCGCCGCTGAACATCTCACTGGCAGCGCCATTAACATCCACCAAGCTCTCCCACACAATCTCGTCATGTGAGCTGTAGCCTGCGTCTGTCACCAAAGTCATCAACGCGCCATGGGTTGGCTCCTTGTATAGTGTGCTGAAGTGATCGTTGCGGAACAAAATAGCGATCTGGCCAGGCTGCAGGCTGCTCGAAATCGTCTCCAGTCCGTAGTCGGTGAGCTGTGTCGGCCAGCTCTGCAGAAACTGCTTGATAAGCTGGATGTCTTCCAGGGTCTGCTGCTCCTGAAAGTTCAAGCCCTCGGATCTTAGCTTGTGCTCCAACTCTGCTTCTGCGAGCTGAATGGTCTGAGCATCCTCAAAGGTTTTTGCGCTTCGCTCAAAGGCCGCATAAGCTGGTGTATCCTTCGGCGCCGTCCAGCCGTGAATGAGAGGGACCCTGAAGGTGCTGTACAAACGCATCTCTCTCGTCTCCTCGAAACAGCCGGGCTTATGCTGCGCTCGATGCACAGGATGTACTCCGTTCATGCTTGAAGGATGGCCATCATAAGACCCTCTCTGTGGCGTGGCAGGCGTGACGAAGCGCGGGTTGACGTTCATGCCAGTGTGAAGGGCCAGCAAGAACGAGTAGAGGTCAACGACATCCGGTAGGCCTTCAGCAGCATCGCCTCTTCTTCCTGACATGAGCTCATCAATAACAGCGTCTAAGAGCAGACCCAAGCTGATCTGCTCTCTTGTCCGTAATGTCTCGAGAAGTGCAGTATCCAAACTTGCTGGCGTGCTTAACACAAGCGCATTCACCAGTGCGAGCAAAGGACAAGGGCCGTTCTCGTTTTGAGTAAGAATGGGTGACCGGCGCATCTCGGGTCTGCCAGAAGACGCATCCCGCCAATTGATATGCTTGATCTGATATGTCTCGCTCTTCTGCCGCCTCTCTTTTGTCCCCGGGGTCTCTGGTACTGATTCGTTCGATCGCATCCCCGACGAATGTGCATGGGTAGAGATAGCAGGCGGCGCTGGATTTGGTTGTTCGGCATGGTCAATGAGTGGCCCGGCTTGTGACGGAGGTTGGCCTGAAGGAGGCGTATAGACGGGCTCTGCAGGCTTAACGGGCGAGGGTCCAAGAGGAGGTGCGAACTCTGGTTGCTGTACATGCGCTGGTGTCAAAGGGTCCTTGGGCGGCGCTGTAGGTGGTGCAATCGCCTCATTACCATCAGACCAGGGATTCGATTGTGGGAAAGCTGCTGCCGGCGAGCCAGCTAAGGAGCCAGCGAAAGTCGCCTTGGGGGGATGTGGAAACGGAGACTGCCCATGTTGCGGCACTTCGAACTGCTCAGCCGTCTCCCACGTCGCCGCTGTGCCTTGTGAGTGTCGATCACTCAACGAGAGTCGCGAAAGCTCGTCCGCTGGTGTCGTCACAGTAGGAAGCTCCACGGCAGGCACTGGAGGCGGTGCTATGGGAGGCACGGGCGGAGCTTGCGCAGGCTGCGGAGGTGTAGGTGTCGACTGGTGCGCGGGTTGCTCCCACACTTTCTGACTGCTCTCTGTCGGCCCCGTGTGCTGTTTCTGAAGGTATGGGTTGTTCGACTCCCACTGCCAAGGATTGCTCTTGACCTCCTCTTCGTATGACCGCTGCCCCGGTGCTCGTGTACCCACCGCTGCCGAGCCGTTCGCAGGGCCGGGCCTCAGTATCGCGGGCAGCTCATCTTTCTTCTCCTCTTTCGCGTGGTGCTGCATGTTCTGCTGACTGGACCGGATCTTCAGCGGTTGCGGCACCTCCACAAAGTCGCCGGGCGTCTCATCGTCGCGATTGCTGCCTTCGGAGTCCCATGTCCCGTGCGAACTCACGTCGGAGTCTCTCCGTGGTCGCTGTCGCGCTTCGTCCATGTCAATGAGGTCGAATGCCGGGGAAGTGTTCAGATCCTGGGAATAGATGCTGCTTGGGTCCGTCTTGGCTGACTGCGCGATAGGTGTTTGTGGGTATGGTGGTGGTGGTGGTGGTGGTGCATTGCTTGCTGCTTTGGCCGTGTCGACGTGGGGAGCGACTGGTTTCCTGGTCACCATGCTGATTGCAACCAACCTTCAGTATACTCTCTCGGTACTCGGCGTGTGGCACCTGCTTATCGGGGCTGTCGATGTGTGGCTGCCTGCTCTAATTGACTTTCACATGAAGCGGTATATCTCAGCAAGGCGAATGCGCCAATGCAGATGTGTTTTCAGTGCTTATTTTTTAGATGATGGACGGTGTGTGAGTAGTCTAGGCGACAGTGGTCCTAGTATTCCTACAGCGAGGCTGAGACGACTCTTACGCGTTCGACATGCAGCTACGGAAAGCAAAATAGCTGCTGCATCCTCCATCCTGCCACCGCCAACGTCACTGCCGAAGGCGCAATCCGGATAGTCCATGTCGATGTGGCAAGTGGCTGTGCTGTCGGCGCCACAGATCCCCGCTGAAACCTTATGCGAGCTAAAGCGAGGAAAGAGCTGCCCCTCGTTCTTTCGTTCCTGCCGAAATAATTTTTGAGCTCGCAGCTGCAACTCGAATAACACACATCGCAATATGGCGGAACAACTTCGTATATTGCTGATCGGCAACGGCGGTCGTGAGCACACTCTCGCCTGGATGTTGTCACAATCTCCTCTCGTGCAGGAGATCCACGTAGTACCTGGCAATGGAGGCACGGCTGGGTAAGTCTGAAGGTACAGCAGACCTCAATGCGCATTGATCGACGTCGGTTAACCGTATCGCAGTGTTTCTAAGTGCCGTAATGTCTCGTTGATCGCCCAAGAGGACTTTGCTGCTCTTGTAGATTACGCGAAGAAGCACGACTTGAATTTCGTTGTGCCCGGCCCAGAAGCACCCCTCGTCGCGGGCATCACAGATGTCTTCCAGCAACACCTTCCCAATGTCCGTGTGTTCGGACCCAGTCTTGCAGCAGCCAAGATGGAAGGCAGCAAGACCTTCTCAAAAGACTTCATGAAGAAGCACAACATCCCCACCGCACGATACGAGAACTTCGACGACTACGAGGCTGCGAAAGAGTACCTGGACAAGGTCGATTACACTGTTGTCATCAAGGCGGATGGGTTGGCTGCTGGCAAAGGTGTAATCATCCCTACGACGAAACAGGAGGCACAAACTGCGCTTAAGGATATCATGCTGGACAAGGAGTTTGGTAATGCTGGCAACAGCGTGGTCATCGAGGAGTTCCTGGAGGGCGACGAGATTAGCATCTTGTCTCTGTCTGATGGAAACGACATATTGTCGCTGCCTCCAGCGCAAGACCACAAGCGGATACGCGACAACGACGAAGGCCCGAACACTGGTGGGATGGGTACCTACGCACCTACGCCTATCGCGACAAGGGAAGTGCTGGACGAGATCGACAGAACAGTGCTGAAGCCTACGATTGATGGCATGCGAGCCGACGGGATGCCATTTGTGGGATGTCTCTTCTCAGGCTTCATGCTCACCAAGAACGGTCCCAAGGTGCTGGAATATAACGTTCGATTTGGCGACCCAGAGTCGCAGTCTTGCCTGCCACTTCTCAAGTCAGATCTTGCAGCGTTGATGCTTGCCTGTGCCAATGGTACACTTGCTTCGCAAAAGCTCGAGATCAAACCTGAGAGTGCATGCACGGTCGTACTTGCTGCTGGCGGCTATCCTGGCCCGTATGCGAAGGGTACGCCAATAGAGGTAGCGGACGTGAAGGAGAGCGAAGGTAGATATACATTCCACGCTGGCACCGCTTTCAAGGACGGTCAGCTGGTGACGAGTGGCGGACGAGTCATCGCGGCCACCGCTACTGGTAACACACTGCAGGAAGCTGTCAACAAGGCGTATGAAGGTGTCGAGAACATCAAGTTCGAGGGCAGGCAGTTCCGCAGGGACATCGCTGGTCGCGCATTGCGGTTGCAGAAGTAAAGGCAGCGAAACAATGATACCCAATTGAGTGTACTAGGGCATTCCATGTTACCCCGGCCGAGGTCATGTATCGGCGCAATGAAGGGGGAATTGAACCTACGGGAATTCTCGTTCATATACTTTTGCCCAGTCCACCTCGACACACGCGAGACTGACGCGCTATCGTAACACGTGCGCCAGGGCGAGCACACCATACCTTTGACTCGTATTCAAGTAGGCGCGTATTAAAGCCGACTTCACCTCTTCATTACAACCTCATCTCCTTCTCTCTTTCACTCTCGCATCACTCACGCCTCACTCATAGATCAACTGCGCGTCGAAGGTGCACACATGAATCCGCCAAGCCCGATGGCCGTTATTGGCAAGGAGCGATCGCTTCGACCTGCTTGCCCAACGCCCACTCCACAATTGCCCACATGCATGGCAGTGCCTACCAAGAATGATGACACGGTCCTCCCAACCATTGGACCGAGGAGCCAGATGCTGGAGGAATTCTCAGGCGTTCGAGGCGTCCCATCTGAGGTTTCCAGCTGGGCCGAGCCATCTTTTGATGATCCGCTTCAAACATCGCAGCCAGATCGCCGCGCCCTTCGAGCATAGCAAAATGCATAGAATCCCGTGAGAGGGTGGAAGGATCCAGTAGAGACGTTCACAGGGAGAACATGTCATGCATGCAGACTCCCATTGCGTTGCATTCTGGAAATATGAATACCATCGCCGAGGCCGTCGCTTGTTAGAAGTTAGCCGACCCGGGACCACCGCCACCTCCCTTCGAGTCCCGCCAGGTGGAACAGGAACGTCGCCGACCTATACAAATGTCCACAACTGCTGCCCTCTAGAAGCAGGATCTGCAATGGTGCCGGCTACATTGAGGGAAGCGCTGTGAGCGTTGCACAGGAGTCGCCGAGCTGATTCGTAAGTGTTGCACCACTTGAATGCCACGAGCGTTGTGGGGTACCGCTTCCTCTCTGGAACGTTGCCCAGCGTGCCCAGCTCTTTCAGTAGGCAATGGGGCGGGCAGCTCTTGACAAGTTCGTTGCCGCTTAATTTCGGTGATGCGAAGTTGACCTCTGAATGCAACCTCTCTACGCAGCTCTAGGGGTAAAATCATAGATCGAAAGTACCATTCTACGAAAGGTCGTACTAAGCACTATAGGTGAAAACAAAAATCGACTTGCCACGACCGTTGTAGCGACGATAATCTTGTCGCCAAAAAGGTCGACTTTCGGTCTTTAGCGTGTCGGCGGTAATGAACTTTATCAAGAGCCCTCGGGGCTTGAGGAGTGTGGGCTTTAATATGATCCAGAGATGTTCTGTAAGTCATCTTGGCCGATTTTCATCATCATTCTTCCTTTGGGTCGTTTTCTTCATCGTTGCGTAGCACAGCTGAGAGCTAGCTATGCGAGCAACATCATCGAAATTCCTTTCTCTTCGAGCAGCGGCATGCAAGGCCTGATCCTGGGACTTGCTGCTCTCGCAACACAAGTCTCTGGTCGTTCACGAGATCCTACCGGATTTGAAGATGGATCTGATCTCGAGCGATACGTTAGCCGACCGGATCTCGCAGTCCCGCGATATCAAGTCACCAAGCATCATTCCGACACGATCACTCGCGGGTACTGGTTCGTATCTCCCTATGCTGGCCTAATCGGACACGCGCCCTTTACAGGGCGGCGCGAACACACATCCTATCAGATAGGCCCTCACATCTACGATTCCGATGGCAGCTTAATCTGGAGCGGCGCCAGAAAATATGACAACAGAAACATCTTCGGCTTCAAGCCCATCACTTTCAGAGGCGCACCGCATCTATCGATGTACGTAACGGGCGAAGACCTCGGCGATGAATATGACAAAGACACAGCGGTCGTCATCCTCAACGACCAATACGAAGAGGTAGCGCGATCTCACGATGCATGGTACGACCTACATGAGTTCAACGTGCTCGAGGGTAGCGAGAGAGCATTGGTGACGACAAACAGATGGCAGGACCACAACGCAACGGAGATAGGACAGGGAAAACGAATTCTGGCTAATTCTGGCTTTCGCGAGATAGACATGAGCTCAGGCGAGACCTTGTTTGATTGGGATGCTTTGGCTGGTGGTGTGAGAGTCAACGAGAGCTACGATGTTGTTGGCAAGGCAGAAGATTATGGCGGCGTGTGGGACTTCTTCCATATCAACGCCGTGGACAAGTTCGCGAACGGTGACTATCTGGTATCGGCTCGGCATACCAGCACAATATACAGAGTTTCCGGCACTTCTGGACAGGTCCTATGGAGGCTAGGTGGCTATGCATCTGACTTTGCTCCAGAAGACGACGACCTCGAGTTCGTGTGGCAACATCACGTCCGGATCTGGTCTGATAATGCTACGCATACGTTGATCTCCGTCTTCGATAACCACGGCGATGATGAGGGCCGAAATCGCGACGTTCCCGAGCAAACGT
Source organism: Mycosphaerella arachidis (assembly GCA_001297265.1). NCBI lineage: Eukaryota > Fungi > Ascomycota > Dothideomycetes > Mycosphaerellales > Mycosphaerellaceae > Mycosphaerella > Mycosphaerella arachidis. The sequence goes on from LIHB01000015.1 coordinate 210,403, forward strand.
CAGTGGTGAAGTTCATTATGCTGAACTCGATGGACATGACCGCGAAGATGGTCCGGCGCGTCAATCGCCCAGATGGCGGTACTTCGCGTAAACTCGGCAGCGTTCAGGTCCTCAGCGGTGAGGACGACGTCAACACGGCAACGCTGTTCATTGACTGGGGCCGTGAGGGCTATCTCACAGAACACACAGCGGACGAGGTAGCGATGGAAGCCAGATACGTCTCCGATCGAATGTCGTCTTATCGCGGATACAAGTCTGCATGGGTCGGACGTCCTAAAGAGATACCGGCACTGAAGATTACGCCAATGGCTACTCCCGGCCGCGTGGTCTCGGCGTTCTATACATCGTGGAACGGTGCGACTGAAGTTCGATCATGGGCGTTTTATGGATGCGATACTAAGGATGGTCCTTGTACGCTCCTCGGAAATGCCTCTAAAAGTGGATTCGAAACTTCTTTTGTTGCACCGACTCTGGTCCGATATGGATACGTCGAGGCCCGTGACACCCATGGCGATGCCTTGAGAAATTCTGCACTGGCAGTGGTTGCTGAGACAGCGCTTACGAGCTACGGCATCGCAGCAGATGCAGACATGATGCTTAGTGGCAATCATGGCGTGGCGCAAGGTGAAGAATCTCCAACAGAAGAGAGCACCTTCGAAAGCCTGCGGCACAGCATGAGCCTCACATCGGTGATTGTGGACATTTTCGCTCTATTCGGGCTCATCTCTGTAGTCCGCGTTGTGATACCCTTCATCAGTCGCTGGCGGCATGGTTACCGGCGCCTTGAGATAGACGGATAAATCGAGCAAGCAGATGACTCTGATCACGATCGCTTCTACAGCAGTGTATCACATGCCTATCACATTTACACCTCCGCCGTCGACCTCCTCAACCCCTTCCCAAACGCAATGAACTCGACCGCAAACCCCGTGATCGCAAACGGCAGCCCTCCCACCAGAACAAACGCATTCTGCTTTCCCATCCCATCAACACACGGTCACTTTCCCCCAAGTAATCCCAAACCCCACCGAATTCCTAATCACTATAATAGTCATCAACCCGCGCCACAAACTCCTCATAACAATCAATAATATAGAGACTTCTAAGTGGGCGGCAGAGTCCGCTGAGGATTGAGATTCAGGGGTCAGGGTATGTCTTGTAGAGGCTGAACTGGAGTTTCCACCAGTCTGATTCGAGGACTTCGCCGGCTCGTGGTGAGATGCTGATTACTTCGTTGGAGCGGAGTTCTGCTGGGTCTTTCATGGTCTTGCTCTCTTCTGCTTCTTCGGGAACACGACTAGCGGTCTCGACCTCTTTACTCGTCACGATCGTGCCAGTGCTCACCATCATGCCTGCTCTGTCAAAACGACTCTCCTCAAACTTGAAGAAGAACACCGTCCAGAGCGACCTGTGAGTACAGCGCACCACCAGTAAATTCGTCAAAAACCTTGGCTCGTGGCGGTCATTTCGAGCTTGAGAGCGGAAGCTGTAGTCGGCATCGATGAATCTGTTCCTCTGTCTCTATAGGTGTTCCTCTGTCTCGGAACGGTACAGCCAGAAGATGGAGCAGAATCGATCGACAGATACGGTGACGCAGACCGGAAGAATTACAGCCTTTGTGAGTCCATGACCTGCGTACAAGTTCGGACGTACATATTGCTAATTAGATCCGATGCTCACAGTGGGTGATTCTTGCTGAGGAGGTCTGCGGCTTAGATGTCTTGATGGCGGTTGACGAGTGCCTGTGACTGCAACGCGAGTTTTGACTGGGATTGTCGATGCCGATCAAGCTCCAACTATTTTAGCCCATTAGGTCCTTATACCAAGGCCTCGTACCTATAGATAGGAATAGTCGTAGTCGGCATTCTATTAGCTAGGCGTAGGTATATCGGTCTCCTTCGAGTAGAGCCTTAGATTAGACTTCTCAGGGATAGTTTCAACTTCACAAGCCGCAATACAACCCTTTATTACACACATCGTTACTGGAACAGCTATAGGAGGATATGCAAGTCCTGACGGCCTTTGCTAGACCGCCTGGATTGCAGCGCCCATAGTCGAGCGCATGATGTCGTTGTTATCAGGCTTCCAGGCACGCCAGGCAAGGCCGTGCAAGCTTTCGAGCGCATGGTTAGATTATGGACACGAGGCCGTGCTACTAAGCTTCACGTTGTGTAACACGTTGGGCGTTCTCGGCACCGTCATACAGCAGTCACGCTGAGTGGTGGTTGGGTGGGAGAAGGGCAGAGCTGCAGGAGATATTCTCGGGCCAGGGCAGCGAGACAACGATTGGCGGTTTAGTCAGGAACCGCGTGGCTACCCCGTCGGGTCCCCTTCGGCAGTCAGCGGCGAGACGTCCCGGGAATGCAGTAGCAGCAGCAGGAATCGAGGCAAACAAACACCTGGGGGAGGCATGTTGTTTGGCAATTGGTATAGATGTTGTTAGACGCGCGATAGCTGGGAGGCAATTGAATGACCGTGGCAAACGTGATGATGGCTGTGGTTCGTTACGCAGGCAGGAAGTTGGCAACATGAAGTACGTCGCGGCGGATAACCTGCAGGATATCATATGCCTGCCGCTTGTTGTGTGTGTGTGTGGAGCTCCCGTGGCTCCTTCTCCTGCATACCACCACCACTACTACTACACAACCCACTACGCGTTGCCGTCCAGCTGTTCCTGTCCTAGCAATTCGCATCTCTTCAGTCCCGACGACGCTACAAGACGCAGCAACGCGGGTGGAGCAGACGTCGGCATATCATTCTGTTGGTTCCAGGCTCCAGGGGGCCTCGCTAACGGCAACAACCCTGGTCGCATCGAAAGGAGGCTTGTGACGTGCACACTGTGGTTCTGGGAAACACCATCCCCGTTTACTTATCGACGCCCTTCTTCTCCACCACCGCCGCGCCCGACCACCCCTCTCCGTCCTGCTAGCATTATTCGCGCACCGGCGCGCACCACAACGACTGTCCCTGCCGCCCGGCGTGCGCGCCTCATACCCTCCGAGCATGGCAAACACGTACGTGCATACGAGATTTCACGATATGCCTCGTGGCATTCCCACGTGTCGGAACATGCCAACAGGTGCGATAACGTGCAAGAGGCATTGCTGACACTGCTGCGACTACAGGTTGGCCTCATCATGGCGCTCCTTCTGGCACACCATGACGTCTAACGATCGCCATGCCGGACCAGATGCGCCCTACCGCAACGGCAAGATCCCCGTGTCGCAGTCGAAGAAGCACTCAATCACGTCTTCCAACACAAGCGCCCTCGAATCACGCGCAGACCTCGACCTCGAAGCCGGCAATGGCTTCGTCAGCCATAACTCGGCAGGAACCTCAAGTCCCCCCTACTCACCGCAAGTTCGCCGGAGTCTGCAACGTAAGGTGTCCGGCATGGACAGTACAATGGAGGGCATGGGACAAGGCGAGATTCAAATGCAGAGCTTTGCCGACGGCCTACCGCCCCCACCGCCCGTCAGCCACTCCTGGAAGCGTATCGATCGGTGGTTAGAAGACAACTACGAGGAGCTGTTCGAGAACTTGGGCTTTGGTGCAACGGTAAATGATGTCAACGAGCTGGAGCACGACCTGGACTGCACATTGCCGCAAGAGGTGCGTGAATCGCTTCAGATCCACGACGGCCAAGAGCGAGGAGGTCTGCCAACGGGTGTCATATTCGGCTGCATGTTACTGGACTGCGAGGAAATTTTGCAAGAGTGGCAGAACTGGCGGACGGTGAACGAGGCCTACTTCAGCGACGCGGCCAAATACGAGATCCCTCAAGCACCACTGAAGGCACTCGCAGGGTCGTCGGCATCTGCCGTGCCAGTCGCACACGCGTCCTCATCCGCGAGTCCCCAATGGCGATCAGAACTGGAAGAGAAGCAAGATTCACAACCACCGAATGCTATCCAGAAAGTGTACGCACACCCGGCATGGATACCACTCGCAAGAGACTGGGGAGGCAACAACATTGCGGTCGATCTTGCACCTGGTCCAGCTGGAAAGTGGGGTCAGATCATCTTGTTCGGTCGCGACTACGACTGCAAATATGTCGTGTCGCGATCGTGGTCGGCGTTTTTGGCGACACTCGCGGACGACATGCACACTGATAAGTGGTTCATCGATGAAGACACGAAGGAGCTGAAGTTGAGAGAATTTCCCAAACAGGGAGTTGAGCCTGCATACATTGATATTCTGCGCTGGCGATCAGATCAAAAGTATGGCAGACGAGTGCCGAAGAAGAAGCCCTTACGGATCAATAGCAATATTTCGCCAGGCGTGAATGGGTTCTCACCATACGGATCCCCGACGACAGAGGATCGAGGACGGTCGCCTCAACGATTGTCGAACGGCAAACAGCCAGCACACGGAACATCAAGTCCGAGAGCTCACATCGGCAGTCCTCTGGCAAGGGTGACTGAGGAAAGCTCGCCCGTGCAAACACAGCTCCAACCATTGACCGTAGATACGACTATGCCGCCCGCGAACGGAAAGCTGATTTCAGGTATTGAGACGCCTCCGACCTCGGCGAAACCAGCGAATAACGAAAACGCGCCTCCAAAGCTTGTCGCCGTCGACACCCCGAGGGCCTCCCCTGACGAGGTCAAAGAGGAGCGACGCGGCAGCCAAGCATTCCCCAAGAGCAGACTTGGCAGCATGGTCATGAGTAGCAGCGACGAGGAGACTTCGCCTTTATCACCAGCGCATGACGCCGGTCTGCCGAACGTCGAAGAGGAAATGAAAGACGTGAAGATCTAGATGCATTTGCGGAGATGCAGCACGCCCGCTGCAAAGAGGAAGGAGGTTCAGATGTCCTGTTGAGATTTATCAGCATGCTTTCTAGCGACCAGCATCGCTTATTCGCATGGCGTTGGTGGAGTAGGAAAGTCAAGATAAGACGTAGAGTTGTCTATGTGACGAAACGAGCGAGAGGGAACAGACTCTAGGAGCAAGCATTCGACAGGTGCGAGCTGCACCGATTGTGTGTGGCGACTTCGAGATTTTTGCTGTGAACAGGGCACGCTTGAGAGAGTGTAACAGTGGTGATTGTTATTGGCTGTAGCACTATGAGCGAGCATGCAATTGAGATTTTGTCTGGTGTCAGTCGCCTTTCTGGAATGTGACGATGAACCGCGAGAGCAATGGCTTGGCGATGCTGGAGTCGCTGTTGTCCTCTTGAAAAGTCGGTCCTGCACGGAGCACGATGCATCAAATCCCATGCCACATTAATACGAAGCACATTTTCTATCGCGATACTCTGGTTGATTACCAGGTCAATGGCATTCATGGCACAATCACGACGAATATCGATTTGCGCGATCAACCACGTCTGACACTGGCGGTGTATAGAGCTTCAAAGAGCCGCATCCGGCGATTTTGGACAAGATGTATTACTTGTATTTGACAATGAAGTGCAGCAGTGCATGCCGGAAAAGGCAGGCCTTCAGCACAAAGCTGTTCTTTGTTGAGCTTCAGCATTCTGACAATCTATGTTCGCTGTGCAGTGCGGCCCTCAACACAAACCAAGACATAATCATTTTCGCAGCGAGCACTAGGCAACTGAGTCGGCGCGATGGATTACATTTACAATGCGTATCAATGGTTTCGGGAGAAGCTGATTCCTGGTCTGGGCGATGAGCATGGGTCTGACAGTGATCAAGAGCCTGAGTCTGACGAAGATGTACCTGTGACAGACGATGTGTCTTTGCCGGAAGCACCAGCCGACGATATCGCTCAAGGCACCAATGTGGCAACCACGGGAGGTCGAGATCGACGAGACCTGTTTTCGGGCCAGTCAAAGAACGTGCCAGACACCACGAATACACACAACCATGGACAACAGTCCGGCGCATCTCCAACAGGGAGCTTCCGCAAGAACAGAGCCACGCCTCCAACAGTGAGCAGTCGACCACGATTCCGACAGTCTCACAATGAGGACGACTTGCCTTTGCCGCCAGACTACTATCAGAGACCGGATCAAGCGTTGCAGTCGCATGTTAAGAGAATGAAACGTCGACTGGAAGATCGATTGGAAGAGCGACACGACCGCAGATCTAACAAATACCGTAGGCTCGCACCTTTCGCCAATGGCCGGGGCCGATGGTATGCACCTGGTACGCAAGTATCCGAGCCAGATGAGTACACGATCGAACGCCAAGAGTACGAGGAGTGGCGAGACAAGCAAGACCAGCGAGACCATGAGAGGGACGGTCAGCCTTCACTACAGCCTGGTCATAGCTTGCCAGCAATCCCTAATGCTATTGACAACGTCGGAAGAGGTTCATGTATCGACACTCAGCGCAACGCTAGGCAGGAGCTCATTGAGCTTGAGAGAAAAGCCCAGCAGAATCGCAGGCTAAGTCAAACCTCGCCAACAAAGTCAGCAGGCGGCGATAACAACCGTGATTGCTCGACACCTCGGTCAGGCCAAAGTGCGAACTCGCCAAGGCCATCCTCCAGAGGCTCTGCTCGACAGTACCCACAGCCCGGTACAGGTGGGCAACGTATCTCATCGCAGCCTCCATCCACACCCCGTTCACCGCAGCAATCTCCTAAGAAGACGCCTTCGCCCAAGCATCTCGCTTCCAGCGCGCCCATGCCGAAGGAGCGCAGCCCGAGGCGTAGCCCGTCCAGGCAAGAGCGCGAACTCGACAAACTCCGGATTGATGGGACCGAGAAGTTCTTCCCTCGCAACTACACTCAAAGCACACCCAGCGACGGACACAACGCCGGCACAGCAAAGGGCAAGAGTACATTACCTCTACTTCAGACTGACACGGGGTCCAGTGTCTCGGCGCCGAAGGTCAAGCCTGGTAGAAAAGCTTTCCAAAGAGGGCCAAAACCATTCCTCACGCTCCGGGTCGAGGCGACAGAGGAGACCCGCGAGGTGATCACGGAGCTTGCAGACTTGGACTGGGGGGACGAAGACACTAGCGGTACTGGTCTGCAATGCTTATGTTTTGCAATTCGACAATCTATCGTGGCGCAGTATCCCGGTGCATATGTTCCGGACCAGGAGTCGCTCCCAGAAATCGTCCATGCAAGCATGGCCGGAGAAGATGTCCAGACCCTGAATCAGACTGTGGATGTGCGACGTTACAAGCGGAATTTCACTGCCGATGAGGCCAACGCTGCTGTTGCTGGTCTTGGATACCATCTCATTATCGTTGAGGAGCTTGGTTCGCAAGGACCATATATCTTAGACAAGAATGGCTACATCCCACCCGGAGAAGAAAAGTATTTGGTGCTACACCACAAAGCAAGTCACTGGCAGTCGATTGGTCCTAAAGCTCAGCGGGCGCTTCGTGTTGGCAGCACTCGAAGAGAACCGCTGGAGGCTCGTAGGAGAAAGCAGCTACGCATTGTCCTTGGCACTGTGATCCACGATCCGATCTTCGATGCAGGCGCTAGCATTGATGAGCTGTACATTACGGTCAACAAGAATCTTCCGAAGCGGCTGAAGGTCCCATTCAAGAGGGCTGAGATCAGGGACTCACTCATATGGTACGACAGGAACCATGCGGAAGGCATCCTGACGCATTACTCTGGTGCCAGTGGGACAGCTCATCGCCGGTATCTCGTGCCGTCCCAATGTGCAGGTAGAGGCTGTGCGTGCGGTTTGATCATCACACCCGCCAGACTGGCGCAGTTCCGTGCTGGCCTCGCTGGAGCGATTCATACCCCAGAATTCGACAACGGTGAGGACGTTGACGCCATTCTGACACTGGTCAACAGTTTCTGGGGCGTCGAAGATGAGGAGGTGTCGGAGTTTGATCACGAGGAGACAAGAGCAGGGCTGGAATCGCTGTCGCTCAACCTTGACCTGGTCGATTTCAGCCCTGATGACGACGCGGCAAAGCGTATTGAGGGTGTACCTGTAAAGTGTGTGGGCAAGAGTTGTCCTTGTGGCTTCCGAGCTGCTCACGCCGGATCACCAGCAGAGTCCAGAAGGAGCAGCCATGCCTCCAGGAAGTCACCTGCACCAGAACGACGGGGATCTCCTCGAGAGCAAAAATCCCCTCGAGAAAGTCGTAAATCGCCAACAGCCATCGAAGACACCAATGTTCAGATTACGCCTCAACGTCTGCAAGCATACCGCACAGCACTGAATACTGTCATGAGAGACCCGGATCGGGCTGACAGGTACCTGAACCGCGGCGTACGAGAGAAGCTGGTACACAATCAGATCAACAACCTCTTCGACCGCATGAAACTCCGGGTCTCAATCAAGCAGTTTGAGAGTCCTGAACACCTTGCCGCTCTTCGTGAACTCGACGCTCAAGCTGACATGATCCAATACCCCATCGGCAAAGATCGCGTTCGCCGTATACCAGATGAGGACGATATAGCTCCACGCAGTACAGACAACAGAGCCCCCCTGAATGACATCGGCGGTGCTCTTTCCGATACTTTCGGCACCAAACCACCGAGTACAAAGCCTCCCAGTCCAAAGAATAGCCCAAAGAGCCCCCCACCTCTCAGTCGTCAATCAAGAAGTCCCACTAACGACGGCGAGGACCTCAGCACAACGACCGAGAAACTCGACAGCCCGAGCACCAAGCGCAAAAGTGCCTCGCTCCCTGATATCACTCCGGCAAGTCCCGCCAAGAAGCAAAAGACCCCTTCTCCAGCCTGTGTAGAATCCGGGATACAGTCACAGGAAACAGCAATTCGTAAGATTCTTGAGCAGTGCGGACAACAGCCGTCTTCATCGCCAGCTGCTCCAGCTGTCCCGGGGTTCACCAAGGCGGGCAAGAAAAAGCATCCAATGTCTGGACTTCATAAGAAGCTCAACGACAACATGGGCAAAGGAGGGAAATAGAGAGACATCCAGGGAAAAGAGAAAGAAACTTGATAGCGTGGTGTTTTTTTTTGGAAATAGCAAATGTTGTGATTCGCTACCCTTTGTGGTCTCTATAATCTACGTTTTTGGAAAGAAAAAAAAACCCCCCAATGTAGTCGATTTCATAGTTGTCTTTTTACCTAATCAAAAGGACCTTTTGGGTTTTCTCTCGGAAATCTCTCAATGGTATCATGCACTTGTTCCTGAATTTCATAGGCGGAATGACCAGCCAACAATATTTCGCCGGTTCCTGCTTCCTATATGCTCCGTATTCATGCCCATTCCCATGCCTTCTCCCTGTAATCCCAGCTTTGCCAGTTCCAGATGCTTTTCACGTCCACTTTTGCACCACTGTTCCGCCACGCTTGAAGTCGCCTATCTCGCCGAGCACTTGTGACTTGTCGCTGAGCTCTTTCGAGGGGAACGTGGTCATGAGCGCGTAGGATCTCTGCTGCGATGCGGCCCGGTCCACGAAGCTGTAGACGTCGCCAATGGTCATGGTGGTGTTGAAGCGGGCGACTAAGCGAGTGCCATCACCAAGGCGAATCTGAAGCTGGACGCTAGGTTGCGATTCGTCGATGTTGGGTTGCTGTGTCGCGGGTTGGGACGATGCCGCTGGGGGTGGTGCTGGTGCTGCAGCGGAGGATGAAGACGCTGCGCCGGGTGATGTTGCCAGTCCTGGCGTTGGTGCGCCGAGCCTGTTGCCTTGTCCGGAGAATGGCTTGTACTTGGGCTTTGGCTGGACGTAGTTCTCGCCTTTGTGTGGGTCGAGGTTGAGGTCTACTTCCTGGTCTGGCTGAACATCGAGGAGTGCTTTTGGTGCGCGACCTTGGTTGATCTCTTGCATGATGTGCTCGTTGGCTGGGTCGTCGAAGCGGAGCAGGGGCCCGTCGTCAATACTTACACCGTCTGCCCACAGATGCAAGGTCCTGCTTACACGTGGTGGGCGTTGGCGGCCGGAGCTGGACGGTGGAGGAGCTCTGGGATCTTCGACAACCTCACTAGGGACGTCGTCGCCACCCAATGTCTGCGCTCGTCCGGAGAAAGCCGTCGATCGTGGCTGCTCGTCTTCCTCGCCATCGGCACCTGGTGGTCGCTCCCTATTCTGACGCGCCTGATTCATGATGTTGCGGAAGTGATCGATTGGTTGACCGCCTTCGCCTGGGTTCTGTACGGCAAGTCCACTCTTCTCACCGCCTGCGAACAGGTCCTGTGGCTTGTCCTCGTCCTCATCCTCATCGCCTCCAGCTTGAAGGTCACGGATCGTCTTCATCTTGGCGTTACCACCCGCGGCACCTTTTGGTTTGCTGCTCGCCGATGAAGTGGCGGCTTGTGGCTGAGTCGATTGAGCAGCGGGTGCTTTGGGGAAGTCTTCCTCCGAGGCGTTGGGTTGGGCCTCGTCCTCGGCGTAGTAGAGAGTGATGGCTTGCTCGAGGTTCCAGTTGGCGGCGCCCAGCGCGTTTTGCGCCTGCAGTAGAGAGTGGTAAGTAAGCTAGTCAGCAAGATTGAGTGGCTGGTACGTACAATGCTCGGGTTTGCGCCTGTCACGGAGCTGAACTGCGCAATCAAGTCGTCCTGGCTGTCGGCCATGATGGTGTTGCAGCCACTTGCGGTTTTGGGAGTGTGGTGGCCCAACTTGGGTGGTGTTCTTGGGGACGGGCTGCTTAGGTCTATTGTTGTCTGTGGATGTTTCGTGTTTGAAGTGGTTGGTGTTGGAATATCAGGCGCTGAAGCTCGACGTCAGTCGCCTTGGCGGGCGCAGAAGCGGGAGATGGGTCTTTCATGTGCTTCAAGCTCGCGCCGTTTCACCGCGGCAGTCATTCCGTCGCCGATGGTATACATCGACCATATACACCACCTCATTCGCCAACAAACGTCTACCCATCCACGGAACTCTATAGGCGCCATCACAGAGCGAAGTCTACTCAAAAGCAAATCAGGCTCACTGATCTCATCCACTCCACGGCTTGACGGCCAGCTATAGCAAGCATGTCTTCACGCGACCTCTCGGAATCACAAACGACATTTCCTTCCGACAGCGAGAACTACGATGCAAATCACTCAAACCAAGACTCGTCAGACGAACCGACATCAGACTCAAGCAGTCCCATGATCCTATACCAACCGCCCACGATATGGAGCTTGATGAGAGGAGCAGCAATAAATCTACTATTACCGTTTGTCAATGGGTTGATGTTGGGTTTCGGAGAGCTATTTGCACATGAGGCGGCGTTCAGGTTAGGGTGGAGTAACACGAAGGTATGTTGGAGATGTAAAGTGATATGGCTCAACCGAGGATGTCGCAGGACACGGGCAGAGTTGAGCAAAGGAGGTGCTAATGACATTCACAGGTCTTTCCGACGCATAGAAGTCAAGCTCACAAGATAGGGCCGGGTATTGAGATCAAGGACGACGCAGTAGAGCGGAGACGGAGAAGTGGACGAGAGATGGATGCTTATACCTCGTTGGAGTAACGTACAGCAGTGAGCTGGAGGGTATGACGACCATTACAGGCGTACATGAAGGTGGAATGCTGCGGCTGAAAGCATAGAGTAGTCGACAGGATGGTCGTGCATAGCATTAGGTGGCACTGTGGTGTTGCTGAGTTCTCACTCAATCAGCTGATCGTCTTGCCAAGGCGCAAGAGAGGACGTAAAAAAACGGAAATCATTCTCACGAGTATGCTCCTTCTCGCTGCAGTGCCTATGATTCTATCTGTTCCTTGTTGTGCTCACATCATTGAATTAACCAGGAGATAGCTCGGAGCCGCGCGACGCGGGAACGACTCAAGTCTGGGGTTTGCATCTCGAAATTATCACGAGGAACATGCATATTGCACACATCACGACCACCATGATGCCCAGCAGAGGCCTCCGCCTTGTGCGAGGCAATGCGCCGTCGTTGATACGGCAGCAATGTCGAAATGTAATGCAGTTCCATACCCGATGGCCACGCCAATACTGATGCGACATGCAGCTCTCATCCACTCCCCGGCCTCTCCTCCCCAACACATCACCGCGAACAGGTTCCTTAACACGAACAGCACAGCCATGGACGAGATCGATACCGACGGCGATGCCCTCCATCGCGGCGATCCGGCATGCATCCACCACCACACAGACTCCCGCCGACCCCTCGACCGCCCCCATACCAGAATCCTCGCTATCCTCCTTCCCTGACCTGGACACAATCACGTTGGACAACATGCCCAAGACAGCCGAAGGACTTGATGTCTCGAGCATACCAGAGGGTATTGGTTACTTGAAGCAGATCGGGTTGGACTTTGGCTACGGCCCAACCTCGATGATCGAGTGGGTCTTCGAACACATGCACATATGGGGTGGTCTTCCCTGGTGGGGAGCGATCGCAGCGACGGCAATCGCCATGCGTGTTGTTATGTTCCCGATACATTTGAAGTCCAGCGACATCATGGCACGACAGAACGCTTTGAAACCTATCACGAAACCCATCACGGATCGCATGATGAAATCACAGCAAGAAGGAAATACTGCGGATATCTTGATGGCGTACAAAGAGTTGGCAGCGATTCGGAAGAGAGCGGGCATCAGCATAACACAGCAATTCGTGCCCCTCGCCCTGCAGACTGTGATAGGGTACTGCGGTTTCAAGATTATGAGGGCAGCCTCGGACCTGCCAGTACCAGGATTCCAAACAGGGGGCTTCTTGTGGTTGCAAGATCTAACAATGACGGATGGATATCTCCTCATGCCCATCATCATGGCTGGAACCGTCCACGTGATCGTGCGGATGGGTGGTGAGACTGGTGCGCAGAGTGAAATGCCGGCGGGCATGAAGAAGTTTATGATGTGGGGTATGCCGGCCATAGTCTTCCTCATTACTGCGTGGCAGTCGGGCGCTGTGTGTGTGTGGTTTGCTGCATCAGCTGCCATGGGAATTATCCAGGGAAAGATGTTGCAACAACGGGCTGTGAGGAATTTCTTCGACCTTGCACCGATGTATGTGCCGAAACCGGGAGAGCGTGGAGGCTTTCTCACTGCGATGCTGGAGGAGAGGACGAAGGGCTTGCAGCCGCAGAAGTTTGAGCCTCCTGCATCGGCTGGCGCGAAGGGTGGCAGGAATGCCGCGTACATGGCGCCGAGCTATCAATCACCCAACATCAACAAGCAGCCCAGGACAATCGACACGACTCTGGTAGCACCGAATCCAGCAGCGACGTCGGCACCTTCGGCGGAGATGATTCAGCCGGGGCAGCCTGCGACGCCGAAGAGTGGGCTCATGGATCAGCTGAAGGACAAATTGCAAAATCTGAAGCGACAGACTGCAAAGTCACCGGAGAAGAGAAAGCAGGAGGAGAGGGCGGCTTTCAAGAGGAGGGCGCAGCAATACGAAGAGAAGGCGCAGAAAAGGGGAGGGCGGTAGGAGAATGTATGAATGAAGCTGTAAGTTAAAGATTTTAATTCAGCTGTGTATATGCTCGAGGGTGTGATGCATCGGCAGGAGCATTGGTGCGGCGTAAGAAGGGAACATAACAAAGGTAGTCTAGGCGCGTCCGAAAACCAACGCAGCTCTTGAAGTTCAATATCTGACCATGAGAATATTTGTAAAGTCCAGGCTGAGCAACTCGAATCGATGCCAAACAGGCCGTCCCAAAACGAGTCTCGCCTCCCAGCATAACCACCTGCCACAGTCTCCTCATCCACCTCCCTCTTCCAGCTCTCTCTCGCCGGCCCACACTCCCAATCCGCCAAATCCTGCAAAGCTCTCACCACTGGCGCCATGTCGAGAAAACTCTTTCCGTACAGAATAGTATTACACTCCTCCACATCCTCCAGTTCCCAAAGATCAACATCGTCCTACTTACACCTCTGTTCGGGGCTACTATTAGCAAGAATATCTTCTATACTTGTATAATCGGTCTTCTTTGCAATCTGATCACCGAGCGGGAAGACGTCCCGCGAGCTGCGGAGTTCATTGAGAATGGCCCGGTCTTCGAGGTGCTCTGTGTCGGGATTATAATGTAAGGCGGGCTTCAGAAACAGGCTTTCGAGCGAGTTGTAGATTTCTGAGCGCGAGGAGGCGATAGAGCTGCAGCATCTCAGAATTTTGTAAGGTGTCATTCGAGGATGTGTCATGGCGGGAATGTGTCTTGGGAAATGGTATAGGAGGAATGCAGATCTCTGCCTCGTACCGAATCGTTGCAGCGCATATGATCGAGAGGCAGGTTTTTGGATCTGCTAGTACGGTGGCGCTCGATCTGATTCCGAGTTACAAGTTGCAGTTATAGACGGTCTCGCGGAGCTCGTTCTTGAAGATTTTTGCTCGGAGAAGATACTTGCTCCGAGCGTTAGCAATATATGTCGTCGGCCATGTTGATATACTGTGACTTGTGATGTGCGAGGGGCGAGTCGCGAGTGCTAGCTATCAAGAAGTGTCCAGTGCGTTACGTTGTAATCGCGAGCGTTGACGCTAAGCGATAGTCCCTGCTCGCGTAACGTCTGTGCATTATCGGACGTTCTGACGAAGAGATATGATATATGGCTACAACTTCAAGATCTCGCGCTCATATCTCTCTGCTGAAGTGCTGAAGTCATTTTACTTCTTTCTCGAAGGTAGATTCTACTTGGCGCTGATCGACTGTACCTGCGCGATCTATAAGCATCGTGGAGTTTCCGAGCACGCACTTACTGTTTACGAAGGCTTGGCTAAACTATCGAAATACAGAGTCGAGCCCAACACCTCGAGCGGGTCCCTCTACAGGGTTGGCGATATCGTCCTGATCATCGGCTACTATATCTTCCCCGCTTGCGTCGACCATCCCAAGAGGCTCAGTTGGACGTCGCTCCTCCATGTGAGCCTTGATGTTGTCCGGGTCCTCACGAAGCTCACGCGGAGAGCGCTGAGCTGCTTCGTCCGTGTCCGCCTAGTCTTTGATACATGCCTTGTAGGCCTCCTCTCCTACTTTTCGGAAGCGCCGTGCCCTATTAGGGTTAGCAATACTCGTGGATGATACCGAAGCAAGCAAAATTTTGCTAGAGAACTCAGGCTTGTAGGAGACTTGGCGTCGCGTGCGTCAGAAAGCGCAGACATACCTCAGCATCATCTCAGTCATTGGTCGCTCGGCAGATGATGATACAATTCTTGATCTGCCAACAACAAGGCAGCGAGGAATCCGAAAGGTTGCGCCTGACCCCAGATATGGCCTCATGAAATCATTCCGTGCACAGGTGTTCCCAAACCTCGTGATAGTTTCAAGCGTCTCGACATGGACTGCGTGGAACGCGGCTTGGAAACCACTAGAAATGATGGTCGTGGAAAAGTCCAGCAATTGGCTTGGCGAGAGCTGTGAAGTTTCCACGTAGAACTGCGCGGGACAGAAAAAACTTCAATGTTCACCTTCCGAGACATGCGAACTGCTCCTTATTTCTTCTCGCTGGATCGCGCACGTCGGCGACTACGCTCAAGCTGTTCCTTCAGCCGCTGTGCTATATCAACGTCGAGGATCCGCCAGTCTGTGTCACTGTCGCCATCCTCTTGTTTGAATCCATGCGTTGTCGAGGAGCAGCCAGCTCTGTGCGCTATCTGTGTTAAGATAGTGTCGACCTCGTGCGATCGTCAGGTCGCGCGATGGAGTCCGACTGTCAGCGAGTGGACTGGTCGAGTATTGGCAGACGGCATGAATGTGCTTCTCAGCGCACTACGCATTGCCGATCTCCAGCTTTCATAGTAGTCTAGCTTGCCCCTCAAAGGCTTGCAACAACAACGCCGGCTCGGAACATCTCCTCCTGCTGGATAAATGGTGTAGTAATCACCGCGCGGGCCCGCTCCTTTGACCGAGATGCTCGCGCATCGCGATGGAAGCCAAACTGACTTACTTTAGCATAAGGATACGGCCGATGAGTGTAACAGGATGCAGTACTTCTTCGCATAAACCGACGGGTCGATAAGCTGTACTTAAGTAGCACATCACGTAGGTGCCGGCCACGGTACAAAGGAATTGATGGGCACGAAGCGCCTATGCTCTGGACTTGCCATGGACCGTCCATTTAGCTTTTCCTGATCCTGTAGCCACGGTCTGTCATGCAGTGAGAAGTTCTTGTCAAGCCTTACTAGGTCCATTGGCGGTGCGAAACTTTTTGTGCATAGTCTTTTCGGTAAACCATGGAGAGCGACACTATTATCACAGGATGATAGGTGATCCGCCCGTCGGTGCAGTAGGCGTAAATGGATGGGCGTTGGTGTCGCCAACAGTTGCCCGCGTCAGGCCGGCGTGGAGTGAACAGCCCAAAGGACTTTTACTTGGAAGGCACAGAACGGAGGCGGGTGTCAGGTTGCAACGAAGGCTGGCGAGCACGGGAAGTCCGGTTCGCAGTAGAAGCCCGTGGCCATGATTTGCTGTTGACGACATCAGGTCCATGAGCTGAATGCTCCAACACATGGCTGTAGTGCTTCCTGATCTCATCGACAGTGTCGCTCGGGCTGTTTAATATGGAATTGTAAGTATTATCGTCAGCATATTTCATTGGACCGATACTCGTGAGTGAAGCAGCTCTGTAACGAAGTACCGATGGTTTTCTGCAGCCCCGAGTGAGTCTCACGCCTCCCCGGTTCTGTCCGATACAAATTCGCAGAATTTCGCCATGGCTCAGCGTGCGCACAATCAAAAAGCTATCTCAAAATATCCGAACCACGACAATAAGCAGGAACAACAAGCATGAAGGCGTCCAAAAAAGTAATCACGATCCAACATATATATCTAGACAAAAAATATTTTGCTCACTTTGTCTGTTTCCTGAAGTTAAAATCTTGCAAGTCTGAGAAGTTGCAGAAGGGTTCGAACTCACTTGCATGTGTCTACCGAGCATTAGTTGAAGCCTTCAGCGATCGACAGTGTGGGCTTGATGTACCATCCTTAGTGCAGGGGCCATGCTAATCTTCTCTGTATTGTTTCAAATTGACCACTGTGACTATATTAACAATTGTCGGATGTTGAGAGCGAGAGTCAACTTACAATGCCCGAAGGCAGGGTCATGTGATCTGATTCAAAATATATAGCCTTGGACGAAAGCAGCCGAGCCTGCTGACTCGAATTCAGTTATTCTTACTACAGTAGAAATACGCTAAAATCTTGGGCAGCCTTTTACTTAGCTATTAAACTTACAGTAAGATACGTAGCTTTTTAATACCAAAAAGAACATTATACGGACTCTCAATACAAAGCTTCGCTCATTCCCATAGTCTAGTCGTAGAGATATTTAGATATCGGGTTTTAGAAATTAACCGTGCACAGACCCATCCCCAGTAACCTTGGCGGTATCACGGAAAGGCAATCTCTACTTCATCTTTTACACTGGCATTTGCACAACATGCGTAAACGACATAGCCGCCGTTGATGCTCACTTTTGCATCTTTACGTCTTTCTTCTTCAAGACGTGTAGAAATGGGCATACAGATGATCACATGCTAGTCACGCAAAGCAGGAACGGGTCCCTGGAGGCTGCTGAGGCCACCGACACAGCAACACCGCAGTCCAACTCGCTTCTAACCACCGACAACCTTCCACGAGCCAATTTGTGGGCTTGCGCAACAGACGAGTTGTATTGTCATCTGGGTCGAATCTCCTAAGCATAAGAGAAAGAGCTAGCAAACGATGCCTTCCACTATGACGAGCCTTTGAAAGACAGCGACGTGTTAACAGCGCTTCGTCGACACCCCATAATATACCTTCTTATCTGCCTCGCGCTTCGGGTCCGGTACTATACTTGGGTATTGGCAGGCCCTGGCGATTCGTGGCGCTTTGCTTAAGATGAAGGCCTGGAACTCCAGGCATAAAATACCAGAGCAGGAGTCGGTGTAGAACAGGCACATGGTTATCGATCACTGGCGAAATCTAACAGGTGCGATTTCGCCTCCTAAGATGCTGTGTAGATCGTCATCGTGGCTGTGAGGCGTTGTCCTCGCTCTAAGGGTTAGCTACACTCTCCTCCCATTATGTTTGCCGGGCTCATTCACTATTCGAGTACGCGCCACAAGTCTCGGGCGACAGGTGGCATCCGTCAGCCACGAGAATGACGTTTAAGACCTGTGCGACTGGACGTGGTGGAGCTAACCTAACTGGATGGTCATGGTCCATTCCCGCGGCAGGCACGCAGCACAGGCGTTGGGTGCCCGTCAGCCTTCTTGCTTTGTGTTGTGGCCGACGGTTACAACATGTGCTGCTCAAGTACATGTTATCGACACCCCAATTTATGCGAAGAGATATTGTCTGCTGGTCACATTCGTGGGCCATGAGCCAAATGAGACTCGGACCAACTCCGCCATTATCGGGTTGCGCAAGCACCTTGGTCTAAAGCAGGAGACCCGTGCTCTGAGTACTTCACCGTTTCTCAGACAAGGAGAGAAGATTTTTCGAGCAGACGGAGA
Source organism: Mycosphaerella arachidis (assembly GCA_001297265.1). Taxonomy (NCBI): domain Eukaryota; kingdom Fungi; phylum Ascomycota; class Dothideomycetes; order Mycosphaerellales; family Mycosphaerellaceae; genus Mycosphaerella; species Mycosphaerella arachidis. Next base: position 228,650 of record LIHB01000015.1, read on the forward strand.
CGTTGCCAGGACCTTCAAGGACGAAATACTGCAACGTCACTTGAAGGCCGCTCTGAGCAGGGTGAACAACCTATCCACCTCGGACAGGGCCAAGACCATAGATGACCTTCCGGCGACATTGACTGAGGCAGACCGCGAGTCTGTCACCTTTGTCTTGTGGGCCAGGCAGAGCAACGAGGATGCTGGTCGCGCACAACGACAAGTGGTTTGTCTACCTCGTAGGCGGATTCGAAGAGCAGCCAGCAATGGGGCACATGAAGAAGATCCTTCGCCTCAGCAGCGATGACGCCGGCTACACCGACTCCAGGAGCGACAGGAAACAGGACCACAAAGTCTTCTTGTGCTCGTTTGAGTATCTCAGCACGCTCTCAGCTGACGAAAGAGCTGCCGTCAAGGACTTGTTTCACCGGATTGTGCTCGACGAAGCACACACCATTCGTCGATTATGGGATAACAACCTTGGTGAGGCATTACTGAACATGGATGCCGAAGAGCGATGGGCTTTATCCGGTACCCCAGCATGTAATTCCATCAACGACTTCCTTGGCCTGTTGTGGTGGCTTCAGCGCCTGACCTGGCATCAAGCAATCAGCTTGATCTGTTTTGACTGCTTGCTTGACAAATTTTCCCTTCAAGTTAATTAAGCAAGGTTATATAACACCTAGTTAAGTAACATGCGATTTTGTCAGTCAAGCAAGCAAGCAAACAAGTAAGTGTATTATATGCTTCGCTATAATATCTGCTACGAAATAAGGGCATGTACGTATAAACAACCGCTAAAGCCGATAATCACGTGACCTATCAGTCACGTGACCGTCAATTCACGTGATCTCATAACCCTATACCTAGGACCCTATAACCCGTAGCCTACGTATAGACAACACTAGATCTATACTTTCTATATAATACGACTATATATCTATATCTTAAGTATCGTAAAAGATATTAGGAAAACGACCTACCCGCGAGGTTACCGCTAGGCCTTCGAATATATAAATAGTGCAAAAATCTCATTTTTTGCTCAAGCAAGTCAAGCAAGTCAGTCAAGTATAGGCACTTAGTATCAGTCAAGCAAGTTACCAGTCATTCATCCAAGCAATTATTGACTTTTGCGTCAGTCAAATAACTTGATTGCTTGATGCCAGGTCTGTTCAGCGCGATCACTGGCGCGAAAAGAATCTCAACAACTGGGTGCTGACGCAAGATGGTCGAGTTCACGAGCCGCGACACGAAGATCCGCGCTGGACAGCCTTCCAGAACGAGGAACCAGTACCTGCAGTCACCAGACACAAGGGTCTTGATCTTGATAGTCGACCAGGCTGGGAGGATGAATGTGATACGGACGACGAGCCCCTCGATGAGCGGGACCCAGAGGACATCCACCCTTTCAACCGTCGTGGCTACAAGAAGAAGTAATTCTGCCGCCACTTCCCTCGGAGCCTCAACGTCCACGAACGGGAAGAGCGTGGACGACAACCAAGTTGCGAAGACAAGCGCCGCAAGGCCCTTCCTCTCACACAAGCCGAGCGCGTGGCGAGGGAAAAGCTGCAAGATGCTACTCGCGAAGCAGAACAAGACGCTCTTATCGCTGGCCAATCCGTAAACTCTGTCAGCCGAGAGCGCCCGGAAGTCGAGAAGCCTTATGATCTTTGCCCGTACAACTTTTACCACCCAGCCAACCGCGGATAGGCGCCAGTGCCTATTGACGGATTCGTTCCAGTACTGGGTAGCTTCTCACCTGCCATCGCCCAGGTATGATGGAGATCCAGACCTCGTGCAGTTCCGCATGAGCACGATCCTAGACCAACTCGTCATTGGACGTACTCCATACTCGAAGTACAAGAACACCAAGGGTGAGACCAAGGAGATTCGCGAATGCGAACAGCGATCACTTCCGAACATGGCCATCCGGAAAGGCGTTGCGAAGTATACCAAGGAGGATCAGGATGCATATGAGAACAGACAATCGCAGTGCCGTGAGAGCGACCCAACAGAACTGCAGTTCCGTATCCAGGAACTCAACCACATGATTAAAAGAGCACAGCAGTTGCCGGCAGAAGAGGGACGGCTGCGAGAAGTTGACGATGACGAAGATGATGCTGACGGCCACACGGCCCCAGGGCAAGACCTTACCAAGGACGAGCAACAAGAAGATCTGACGACGAAGAAGAAAGTCTCGTTGTTCAATCGCATCTTCGCCTTGTGCACGGCACAAGTGCTCCACGGCACACGTGGTTGGGCGTCCGCGAAAATCGTCGCTGGCAAAGACAGCGTCAACCTCCCTTCATTCCTGAAGATCGCATACGCAGGCGGACGCGGCGGCGACCCAGGTTTCCGTGGTCTCGCGAATTACAAGTTCAAGAGCGACGAAGATGTGCTCGAGAAAGCACTATGGGGAGCGCCCATTCTGCGAGAGGCACTGAGAATCATACATGACACGATGAACAAGCCAGCAGGACACAAGAAGGCTCTGGTACTCTTCCATCTACCAAGATCTGCTGCGTACTTCTACAAGATGCTTGCCTTCATGGGAGTCGACGTCAGGATGCTCGATGCCAAGATGTCCCCGCGAGACAGAGGGCGCATCTTCAAGACCTTCAATACCGACAAGGACGACATACAGGTACTTAGCAGTACCTACTCCTTGAACCTTGCCGGACTGAACGGTCACAATAACTGCTCGACAGTGATCTGCTGCGAGCCAGCATTCAACATCGCCACTGAGCAACAAGCTTATTATAGAGTGAGACGCTGGGGTCAGACCGAGAAGCAGAACTTTTATCGACTCTTCCTCGGGAATAGCTACATGTTAAAGCACGAAATGGCTATGGCGACCAAGATTGGCGGCATTTCCCTAGCCACTGGAGCTCTTCATGCGGTTGCTGCTTCTGGCGCGGGACCATCTTCTTATCTCCAGCACCACTTCGGTGGCGCAATCAGCGAAGAATTTCAGAAGGCGCTGGATGACGCGGTCGCAAACAAACGAAGCGAGTTCGGCGGTGGTGTATAGGTCCCTCGGCGGACGGAGATGGCCATATCACTTGCTGCTGATGAGGTTCTCAGCAACACTACACTTTCCTTTGTTTGGTTACCTGCGCCGATCGCTTGCGATCAACACACTTATTTAGCACGACAGTCCTCTAGTAGCTTCTAGCTATAAGACGGGCAACAAAAGAAATATAGATATCGATGCAATATGCTTAGGAAACGCTGGAGCGGGAAGTGGGATTGAGTTCGACGTTGGACATGGCCAGTGATACTTCGATACACAGATAGTCAGAACACCCGTTGCAGACCAAACGTACCGTCTCACTTTGTATTGACCATGTCTCTGCCATATGAATGTGTGGCACCACAGGGACTTCGCCATTTCCGCCTGTGGTCAGCAAGACGAGACGACGGCACAGGCAAAAGTGAAGGGCACGCTCCGGCGAAAGCAACGTCGGCTTAGACATAGACAGTGGAGAGTGCGAATAGTCATTCCGAGAGTGCTAGCTACGTGGTGAGCATACAAGCCAGTCGTGGTCCCTTGCCTATCATTCAGGCACTGCTGGCTTGTTGCTTGCTCCGAAGATTGGGTTGTTTGTAGCGCTGGCTGCAGCCGTACCATATGAGACCTTGTCGCCACAGTTCCCAGTGACGCGCAGCCAGCATGACACATATAGTACCATGCCTATGTCAGAGCAGTGAGGTTACAAGTAGTGCGACTGGACCATATCTGATGGCAGGCTCGTATGGCTCAGCTATGCTGCATAACCGGATGAGGACGGAGGCCATGACCCTTATTGCCGGTAACAAGAACTCATTGCCTTGATCCAAAGATGAGCGGAAGGAGAAGTCGTGTCCGTAGACGATATACGTTCGACGCAAGGCCGTGCCGTGTATGGTCTGCACATTGACAGGGCTAGCATCGGGAGCTACCACGCAGGCTACGGCGACTTGAACGGCTGCCGAAAAGCCATAATTATGGACGTGAACTCCATGCGGCATCTCTACGAGGGACACCAGGCGACAGAGATCATTGAGCGTACGGTTGTCATGCGTTTGAGTCATGCCTGAACTAACCGGTCCGACAGGAAAGTCCCAAATTTTCTGCATAACGAAACTCCCGACAGGTATCTAAAACACTCGGCAGCCATGACACGACCCGTCATACCCAAGTAGCAGCCTCCCAACAACGCCTCATACACTCATTACCGCATTACTTCTCCTCTTTCGAGTCATCTTCCCACACGATGATCTCTCCCTTCACATCACCTTCGGCGGTAACCACCGGCATCGTCGAGGGCGCCTTCTCCGCAATCACTGGCGCAGCATACAAGGCCTTCACATCAAGCTTCACCTCCTTCTCCTCAACACCATCCACAACGACATGAGAGTCCTTGTGAAGACCTTCCGGGAAGAAGGGGTCAGTCTCGAGATCAGACAGCGGGGAGCGAGCACCATCGTCCATCTCATCGACCACAACCCTTCTCCTAATGAGCTCGGTCTTCTTGACCTGCTTCGGCGCCGCAACCACTCCATTCCGTGAAGCAGCAGGCGCATCATAACCCTCCGGCGGCGTGTTCTCCTTCCCACGATCGTCATGCTTCTTGGTATCTTCATCATCCGAGCTGAGATCGAGCGTCAATGTGCTGTGCTCCATCAAGTTCGAGGCTTCCTCTTCCGGCGTGTCCTGATAGATTTCGAAGTGCCAGTCCTTCGGCATGCTTTCCTCAATAGTAGCACTCTTGGCCGATGACAGACTTCCACTCAGAGCGGCATCAAGACTAAATGGCAGAGAATATCCACTCCGAGCAAACGGAGGATCAATGCGTGAGAATGGTGCAGAAACACGTCGCACTGGCTTGGCAATCTTCCTCTTTGGCGATCTTCCAGCTGGTGCGGTCAATGGGGTGCGTGGGGATGAGATGTTTGGTTTTGGCGTGAACATGCGTGACGGGATGATTGATGGAGGCGGCATTGACTTTTGTGGTGGTGTGAGGCCGAATGTGAAGGGCTTCAGAGGCTCATCAAACGCGTCATTCTTCATCTTCTTCGTGGGCGAGTCGAAGACGGCCGGGTCGACATTTTCGCTTTCGAAGTCTTCGTCGTAGATGTCTGCCTCAAAGGCACGCTTTCCTGGTGAGATCTTTGTGATGCTGGTCTTGCCGGATGCCGCTTTCGAGATGACGCCTGAGAGGTAAGCCACTGAACACGTCCTACGTGACGAGGGAGCCCTCACCAACTTGGCTGTTCTTCGCACTTGCGAGATGTCGTAGACGAGGGTTGTCGAGTGGCGCGAACGGGACTCTCGCCACTGGTGTAATTGCCATGGTGGATGAATGTCGGATAGTCGACTGATCGAGACGTGAACAGAAACGCGTCCGATTTCCGCGCTTGACCCTGGTTGATCTGCTCGTGCCGGTCGAAAGACAGCAGATCACGCAGGGTATGGTATGTCAACGAGTGTTTACGTGCTATGAGTCGTCTGTAGTAATAATTAATGGAAGTGAGTGTGCTTGGTGAAGGACAGACACGTCCAAGTCGAGTTTCGACGTGAAGGGCGCCTCGCCGTGTACTCTCGAGGCTTGAACTAATGCATCTCGAGCGCGGTAGAGCGTGTGCGTTTCGTGAAGGGTTCAAGTTCCTGGACGTGCAGAGCCAATCAGTACGCGACTGCATGTGGGGGGGCCCTAGGACTGGAAGTGGACGGGCGCGCCGACCCAACAATCTGGACCAGGTTTGCAGTACTGCAAATGACATTGGAGCAGCAGACGACAGGAGAGTCTGTACATCAGAATGGCTGGTGATGTAGGGAGAGAGAGGCGTGGAGGATATGCGAGGTTAGGCAAAGATCTGGCTGGCGGTAAGAATTGGTGAAGACTCGACCATTCTTCAATCATCTGTCATTCGACTGGTATGCACAGCACAGCAATAGCAATGTTGTCGTCCTGGAAGCAGTCAGTCGAGTGATGTCGATGACTGGTAGATACTGACACCGCCAGCGAGCGACTCTCGGGCGGAGTCTGGGCTGAGGAATACCTATACGAAGGGCTGAAGACCAACCCTCTCTACGGCACATATGAACACTCCGACTTTCCCATGGACCCGAGGATCTACAATGCCCGAGAAGGATGGCATATTCCTGGTGCTGCCATGCATCACTATTTGACAGACTATGCCAACCGCTTCGATGTCTACAGCAAGATTCACTTCTTGACACAAGTCGATGAGGTCGGAAAACTTGACGACGGCCGGGAGCGGCGGACGACTAGGGTAAGTAACGAGCAGACCAGGATTTATCGCGGCCGTAAGCTTATCATCAGCAATTGCCTTGCATCTAAGCTCAACCTCGTCAGCCTATCCGGCGCGGCAGACTTCGACAGGCCCGTCTTCAATCATGGAAAACTGCGGGAGAGGGGAGAAGCTTGAAGACCACGTCTTCCAGCCGCAGTGTAGATTGGAGCGCCACAATCAGCCAAAAGAGGCATGTCGTTGGCATCCCAGGACTATACCTGCCCCACTACCTCGACACTAGTTGCCCGAGGCCAACGAACAATACCGCATGCGATGCTCGCAAACAGAGCTTTGGCATGAGTTCGATCACGTAGACAAGACGAGTAGAGGTTCACTGACTAAGGGTCGTATATGTACTATATGTAGCATGATGCACTGACAGCGTCATGGGCCACGATGGCCTCATCTGGTGAACAGGTCCATGTCAGAGACGATATGAAAGTCGATCGACAACCCCGACCGATTTGCGAGACTTTATGGTCTCTGAAGCTGCTGCCCTCAGCTGAATATACTACTCGGAAGATTCACGTCGGCACGACTTGACAATGCGGGATCATCGCTTTCCAAAAACGTCACCAATTTTCCTGACTGCGAAAGATATCCAAGCCAAACAGTCCGAATCGTTCCCCTCCACAGAGCAGGGTCGAGTCACCTGGAAGACTCTCCTCTCATCCGGTCTCGCGCCGTCCAATTCACTCACAGCTGGGATTGCTACCTGTCATCCTGATGCTGGATACCTTGCCCGCCACCGCCACGAGCGAGCGGAGATATACTTTATCCTCGAGGGTCGCGGGATCGTAAGTGTTGATGGAGATGACAGGGAGGTAGGGAAGGGAGATGTAGTGTTCGTTCCAGGCAATGCTGAGCATGGGATCAGGAATGCTGGGAAGGGAGCGTTGAATTGGTTTTATTGCTTCGCGGCGGATAGGTTTGAGGATGTGGTGTATGAATTCTCTGCGGGTAAGGCGAAGCTGTGATGGTCATGGGGATGTTAAGCGCTTGTAAAAGATGGAAATATGGGGGATACGGGTCAGCAGGGTACGGGTCTTTGCTGTGTTGTACATCGCTATGTGGGTATCATAGGCTCATATCTAATGCTTGGACTTGAGCCGGGGGCTGGAGTGTGGCGCCGTCCGTCAGATCGTTATCGCCAAAGCTCGGCTTCGTCTGGATCGCTATCCTCGATGACTAGTTCGGAGAACGTAGTCATAGCCTTGGGTCGCTTGAAAGCGGCATGGCCAGGACTTGGATCGCTTCTGATCCCCGGCGCTTCTTCGTCGCTGCTTTCTGGTAGGTCCTGAAAGTGATCGTCGTCCTCGTCCAATACAAGGTCCAGAGGATCGTCCTCATCAGCCGAGGACTCGTCGATGACAGACGCCGATTTTGTTCCCGCGCTCTTCTTTGCTCGCTTTGGTTTGAAGAGTGCCTTGACTTCCTTGTCACCTCGCATTCTCAGTGTCAGCTCTTTAACGAGGTCGACCCATTGTAGCTTGGTACCACATCCTGGACAGTTCCCTTCTGTGGGTACGATGGCATCTTTGTCCTGGGTGCTTTTGAGAAAGTGGGACGATAGGCACGTTAGATGCGTGGTGGTGTTGCATGCCTCATCTGGGCAGACCACCGAGGCTGCTCCGGAAGAAGGAATTGCCTCCTGGCATATCACGCAGTCATGACTGCATCCTTCAGCGAAAAGAGCCTGGGTTTTCTCGAGCTGTGGTTTGAAGCTCGAGTAGCCAACATCCACAGCCCGAACCCCGACAGCGGTCGCTGGTCGAGCAGGATCGTCGACTTTTGGCGTAGCAGGTAAGCCGCGACTGCTTTCATCCATGCCAACCTCAATACCAGTCCGAAGCTTCTCCACGCGCACACCAGGTAGCTTCGTCCAGACTCGATGCACATCCGCAGAGTAGAAGGTCAGCTTAAGCGGCCACCTTTCGAAGCTGTTTGCTCTAAGCAAGAGATGGAGATTCGCCAGTCTATCCGTCAGGGAGAGACGAGGCCGCGCTGGCCGCTTCCGCAGTCGACCTGTCTTAGGCGATATTCGAGAAGTCATGTTGGTCTGTGTGATGCGATCGTCGGGCGCGATGTGGCGAGTCAGATTTGGGTTCTGCCAGGCCCATCTATCTTCCGTCAGCCATGATGCAGTGTGCAATAGGTACTGAATAGCATACTATCCTAACGCTGCCAGGCAATCGATATATGCACTGCTCGAGTTACACTGCACAACAAGTGACGTCGCCGGGATGATACTTACTCGAATTGCAGCGCGGCTATCTTACTCGGAAATCCGGTCACGAGACATGTAATCTCCCACGGTCTGAGAGAATCTCTCGACGTGCGCTTCGCGCCTCCGCCAGCATCACCGTTGTGTTGCTTGAGACGGCGCGGTGGGTTCGGCGTGCTGCCAACATACAAGGCCGAATGCCTTGCGATGGATCTGAGTAGATAGCACGTATAGAGCGCAGGTATCGGCCCGATCCCCTTCTCCATTGTCATTCATTGATTGATCGCGTGGCGGAGTGCTCGCCGTTCGCCGCAGTGGGTGTCGTGAAAGTGCACAGGTGGTTGATCGCGTGCAGCTCAAGGGGAAGGCCGAATCGCATCAGGGGATTTGGATTGGTTGGACCGCGCTGGACCCATTTCCCGCGTCTGTGCCGCTCGGGATCTTACACCTCGCCTCATCTCGAAGATGCAGGCACGTAGGTCGTCGATATGCCTTCCCTTGTGACGGCTCCTGTACGTGCACGTTGATGAGTAGATACGCTTGGTATGGACGGCGCATACAAAAGGGGTCCATTTCGTACGAGCTAGTATTTGCAATCCCATGTCTTGCCGATGATGCATACATATAAGGAAATCCCCAGTTCTAAAGTGACAGAGCACATAGTTGCCAAGCGAAGGGATCTCTCCACGCCGTCGATCCGCGCTGTTCTCTTCTTACCATCACCTACCATCATCCCGCCCTACAACGCACATCTGACATCCACAGACAACGGGATCTCAGCCACCGACAGGCATCCACCCATACAGTCATTGTTCTCGACTGCCCGCGCCAGTGTACGGGCATGTCACGCTGAACGACATCGAACGGCCTGGCCCAGTACGCCGCCAACATCGCATAACCTAGCGGATCCCACGCCGCAGGCAACGCTCGCATCGCCGATATCGACGACGACGACGACGAGCATCCACGCGACGGCAGCATCGATCCATCTTCGTTGGATGGGCCTCAGTGGCCGCTCTCCACGACAATGGTGGTCCCTCCGAGCACTGGTGGCACGCCGGTCGTTCCGCCCCGTCCGTCACCTGGCGCGGCACCATCGATTGCGACGATGCTTGCAGGAGGCAAACTGCTTAGGCCGGAGAAGATTACAGCTCCGGGTACTCTGAACGGTCCGCCGTCGGGCAACAACCATGCGATACCTCTTAGTGCGAGGCGGGCTGAGCCGATGGATATCAATACTGTCGAGCGCAAGGGCCAGCGACCACGAAGTCCCGAGCGAACGACGCCCCGTGTGTTGAACATCCCACAGGCACCGACCTTCCGGCCTACCGAGGACGAGTTCCGAGATCCTATGGAATATATGCGCAAGATCGCTCCCGAAGGTAGCAAGTACGGTATCGTCAAGGTCGTCCCACCCGATAGCTGGAACCCCGATTTTGCCATCAACACGGAGGTATGTCGCATCGATTAGTGGTGAGCAACGACGAACGCCACTAACATAAACGTCAATATAGCGTTTCCATTTCCGCACCCGTCGCCAGGAGCTCAATTCGGTCGAAGGCGGCAACCGCGTCAACAACGACTATCTCGATCAGTTGGCTAAATTTCACAAGCAAAATGGCCACAACCTGAACCGCTTTCCCAGCGTCGACAAGCGACCACTTGATCTATATCGCCTGAAGAAGACCGTGGAGCGCAAGGGCGGTTTTGAGCAAGTCTGCAAAGGCAAGAGATGGGCTGAAGTCGGACGAGATCTGGGGTACAGCGGCAAAATCATGTCGTCTTTGTCGACATCCCTCAAGAACAGCTATCAAAAGTGGCTGTTGCCATATGAGGAGTATCTCAGGGTCGCAAAGCCCGGCGTCCACCAGCAGCTGGAGATGATGAACGGCGGCCCATACACACCCTCACCAGGTCCATCGCCTGCCAAGAAACAGTCGGGAGCGTCACCAGAACAGCATGCGCCGGCGTTACAGGCTTCTGCTACTCTTCACGCCTCGCTCAATGGCCATAGCCCACAACCGCCCACTCCCCAACAGCAAGATACGCGCCAGCAGACACCATTCCAGCAGCCGCCTCCTCCACCTCCAGCCAGCACAGGCGGCTTCACACCAGTCAACGCCGGAGGATTCACACCAGTCAATGTACCCGCGGCAACACCATCCTTCACCTCCGTCAATGGTGCGAATGGTTACAGTCAGTCCAATAGTGCCACGCCACAGCGATCGCTCGACTCGACTCCGGTCCATGCAAACCAACAGGCTATTGCACCGCATCCGAATGGCGTGGCAGCGCTAAAGCGCCAACATAGCGAGCTTACACCAGAAGAAGTCGAGATGATCAATAGAAGAAGCAAACGCCTGAGGAAAGATGTACCAACGGTCGCAGGCAGCAACATGCATCACTCGCGCATGTCTGCGGCACGCATACAGCAGCTACGAGAGCGAGGCAACTACAAGCCTGGCGAGATATGCGAGTCGTGTGGAAAGCTGGACGAACCGCAAAAGCGTTTGCGTTGTGAGAGCTGCGATTGCGCGTACCACATGTACTGCCTGGAGCCTCCGCTGAAGCAGCCGCCCGATTACGAGTGGCATTGTCCGCGATGCTTGGTCGGTACTAACGAGTTCGGGTTTGAAGAGGGCGATGTGTACTCTTTAGCCGGCTTCCAGCGAAAGGCGACCGAGTTCAAGCACCATCACTTCAACACCATGCCGCGACAGTTCAGTCCCTTCACGGAGACCAAGCGCCATCTTGAGGAAGACGACGTGGAGCGAGAGTTCTGGCGGCTTGTCGAGGACTTGTCAGACTCGACTGAGGTAGAATACGGTGCGGACATTCACTCCACCACACACGGCAGCGGCTTTCCGACCATCGAGAGGCACCCTCGGGATCCTTACGCGACTGATCCCTGGAACCTGAATATCATGCCTCTGGATAAGGAATCGCTCTTTCGTCACATCAAGTCGGACGTCTCAGGCATGACTGTGCCGTGGCTTTATGTTGGCATGATCTTCTCCACTTTCTGCTGGCACAACGAGGATCATTATACCTACTCGGCCAACTATCAGCATTTCGGGGAGACGAAGACGTGGTATGGCATTCCAGGCGAGGACTCGTACAAGTTTGAGCAGGCATTGAAAGATGACATGCCAGAGCTGTTCGAGACCCAGCCGGATCTCTTGTTCCAGCTTGTTACGCTCGCCAAGCCAGAGAAGCTGCGCAAAGCTGGAGTTCGTGTCTATGCAACTGACCAGCATGCGGGACAATTCGTCATAACATTCCCCAGAGCATATCATGCGGGCTTCAATCACGGCTTCAACTTCAACGAGGCGGTCAACTTCGCGCCAAGCGATTGGGAGCCGTACGGCGAGGAGGGCGTCAAGCGACTCAGAGATTACAGAAAACAGCCCTGCTTCTCCCATGATGAGCTTTTATTGACAGCTGCCTCGCGTGATCACACCATTCGCACGGGCAAGTGGCTGGCGCCGGCTTTGGAGCGCATGCTAGACGATGAGCTTTCTGCACGCCAGCATTTCTTTGTCGGTCCTACATCAGAAGATGGCACTGAATCAGAAGAGCCATACGCCGGACCTCGCTACACACCAATACCGGAAATTATCGATCCAACCACCGAAGAAGACGAAATCATATGCACATTCTGCAAAGCATACTGCTATCTGTCGAGGTACCAGTGCCAGAAGACAATGAAGTGGGTATGCTTGCTGCATGCTGGTCAGTACGAGTGCTGTGATGCACTGGAGTCAGAGCGATACTCGGGACAAAGTGGAGAGCATGTGGTGTCCATCCGCATGACCGATGACCAGCTGAAGAAGACTGTCGGCAAGGTTGTTGACAAGGCCAACATTCCGGAGACGTGGGCTGCGAAAGTTGATGCTGAGCTTGACGAGAACCCGCGGCCATCGCTAAAGCATTTGCGCACGTTGTTGACAGAGGGCGAGAAGATTCAATATGATCTACCGCAGCTTCCGGACTTGCGACGCTTCGTGGAGAGGTGCAATGAGTGGGTTGAGGAGGCCACTAACTACATCACCCGCAAGCAGACCAACCGGCGCAAGAACGAGAAGGCGTGGCGTAAAGGCACGAAAGCCGCCGAACACGAAGAACGTGACAAGGAGTTGCGCAAAGTCTCGAACATCAAGAACCTTCTCGACTCTGCTGACAAGATCGGTTTCGACTGTGCTGAGATTACGACACTGCGCGATCGAGCAGAGAGCATTGAGGCATTTCAAAAGGACGCGAACGCTGCATTGCACAACATCCACGCGAGGACGACAGCCGATTTTGAGGAACTTGCAGAACGCGGGCGAGAGTTCCAAGTGGACATCCCGGAGATTGACAACCTAGACAGAGTTCTGAAGAGATTGCGCTGGAACGATGAAGCCAAGGCAAAGCGCCCGTATCCCGAGACTGGAAAGCAAGAGCAGACCTTGGCCGAGATCGAGAAGTTCATTCAGTCGGGTGTCGACATTGGTGTTCCTGACACGAACCCAGACATCTCATTCTTCCGCGAACACAAAGCACAGGGTGAGTTGTGGGAGCAGAAGGCTAAAGAGCTGATGGCTGTGGAGCAAGTACACTACCAGCAGCTGGACGCCCTATCACGACAGGCGACGAGCCTGCCTGTCACGCCTGAGACCCTCGCTCAAGTCGATGCTATCCTCAAGAAACAGCGCGAGATACAGGATAAGATCCTTTCACTCTTCGAGAGGAGCAAAGACCCCGAGTTCCGCAACCGGCCGCACTACCGCGAGGTAAAGGACGTCATGGATGCGCTGGACGAGCTGCAAAGCAAGCCGAATGGAACCATCGATCTCGAGAAAGAGATGAAGCGGCACGAGGACTGGATGAGACGTGGAAAAAAGCTTTTCGGCAAAGCGAATGCGCCGCTTCATATCTTGCACCAACACATGCAAATCGTAGACAACAGGAACCAGTGTTGTTTCGACCTCACCGACAGACCACGAGGTCCCGTGGAACCATCGAGTAGAGCAGCAACACCGGAGGAAGGCGCTGAGCTGCCACCAGAAGGAAGCAATTCCAGCAGAGATGTCTTCTGCATCTGCCGCAAGTCCGAAGCCGGAATGATGATAGAGTGCGAGTTGTGTCACGAGTGGTACCACGGCAAATGCTTGAAGATCGCTCGCGGCAAGGTGAAGGAGGATGATAAGTACACCTGTCCGATCTGCGACTGGCGCGTCAGAATTCCACGCGATGCTGCACGACCCAAGCTCGAGGAGCTGCAAGCCTGGCAGGACGAGCTTGAAAGTCTTCCTTTCCAGCCAGAGGAGGAGAAGACATTGGCCAGCATGTGCGACTATGGCCAAGCATTCCGCGACTTTGTCAGGCAATATATGGACCCTATCATGCCGCCGACTACTGACGACGTCGGCCTGCTGCGGTTCTACTTGCGCAAGGTGGAAGGCGCAGACATTCTGCTTGCGCCAGAGACCAACTACTTCCGCCAAACGCTCCATCGTCTAGCGCAGGTAACTCCAAGTGCACCGCCACTCGTGCAGGAGTCAGGCTCGACTCGTAAGCCACGTCCTACCAAGCAGCAGAAACTTATGGCGCAGCTCGGGATAACCAATCCCGACGACTTGCCTCAGCAGTACAAGATCAAGCCTCACGTCGCGAAGCGAAAGATGTCTGAAGTCATGGGTCCAGGTGGGCCAGGTAACCAGATGCCATTGAAGCCAGCAGGCCACCAAAGCGCATCGCCAACAGGCTCAGTCACGCCTGGCTTCCCGCCATCGTCTGCTGGATCCGCTCAACCGTTCTCATCCGGCGTGACCCCGGCGACCCAGTCCCAGGAGCCGAGTAGAAAGAAGCACTTGACCGCTTTGGCGGTCCAGGTCCTGGGCAAGTTGGCTCGATTTGATGTGGTGGATGATTTCCTGGCTGCTGAGCCCCATGCCAATCGTGATAGATTGCTGAAGATGAAGGCGCTCCTGGAGTTGATCGAGATGGGTCAGGAGGACAGAAGCCTCTTGACTGATCTCGAGGCGTTCAAGAACAAGGTCAACGCTCTGCCCACGCCGGCCTCGCACACTCCTGGTCTTGGCTATGAGACTCCCCAAGAGCGCATGAACATGGTCTCATCAGCGTTCGGCCAGTCACCAATGTTCTCAAACACCGCTGGCGAAGGTTCCTCGACATCAGCACCCCAACAACGACTTGGCTCGCCAGCGAACTTCACCGCTTACGCTCCACCAGGCACTTCGCCCCCACCGCCTCACTTTGGCAACCACATATACGACTCTGGTCCTGAAAATATGTTTGGCTCGCCAGGCACATCTGGCGCCGAGGAGAAGGCGAAGAGCAGCGGTGTAACGAGTCCTCAGATGTCGGGTGCCATTCCATCTGGCATGCCTTCGGGTATGTTCGACTCGCCGAAACAGCCAAGTATGAGCAATCCACCGGATCCCAGCTTCACCACAACAGCAGGACTTAACAGTCCTGGTTTCGGAGGTAGTCAGCACAGCGTTGGTGCTAACATTGACAGCGTCTTTGCCGATCTCGTCCATGATCAGGACGATGGCATGCCTAGCCCCGACGGGGCCAACGACAAGGGTCCTGTGCCAGCTGAAGCCGAAGCCAATGTGACGAGTACTGGCCTTGACAGTTCTACGGCGGACATCCCGAACAGCGAAGCCGAAGCCAAGAACGATGTTGACTTGAGCAATGCTGCATCTGAACCTTCGACACAACCTCCGACGGAAGCGGCAGTGCAGACTTAGGCGGTCTTCACAGAAGAGTGGTGGTCTTAGCGTGTAGGCGTTTTCAAATGATCAACTTTACGTCAATGGCGCTATAGCAATATTATGGAGTTTGGGGCATGACGTGAAAGCGAGAGAAAACAGTGGTTGGCGGACTATACCCAGGTGCTTTTGATTTCTGTTTGAGGCATGGGTGGAGACTCTGCTTCTCTGAGTATACTTACACGCCAGTTCTTTGCAAAGAGGGTGGCCTCATGGACTGCATGAAGTCTCAATGGGAGGGTTGTACTCTGTTCGTGCCGCATTTGATTACTCGTCCCACAGGATGAGAGATAGTAGCTGGGATTCACAGCACACACTGTCCGCAGATGAGATATCTTGGAGCGAAGTGAACACCATCTGATGTTCAAAAGCATGTTCCCTACTTCCCACCCTATCTGGAAAACGTCTATGTCCCGTCACAAAGGGTGACGCTATAGTGAAGCATTGGGCACGCGTTGCCCCGGAACTGGCGACGATATTAAGCTTTCTCGTCATGAGTGAGAGTGAGTAAGTAGTCAGTCGGGAAAGAGCTGGCTCTAACTACTATAGTCTACAAGACTATTTTGCTCGCGTTAGCTCGCCGAAAGGACTACACCTAGCTACAGATGTATTCTGCGGAAACAGGCTGTCTGGTTCCTGGCGCGGTTAGATGCTCCAGAACGTGAGGAGTGTTAGTAGGAGCGAGAGTAAATAATAAATTGTAACAGCAGAGTCCTTACTTTTATCATAACCAGTCAGAGTATTAGTAAATAGTAATAATGGGCAACCCCAACTTCGGCACCAAGACGAAGAGATGCATGAATCTTTTTCACCTGCAGGTACTGCTTGCTGTGCTAGCCTATCTTCTCACGACATACATACATACATACATACATACATACATACATACAAGCGAGTGTCTCGGCAACCTCAAAAGCGCCCGTCGACAAAGAGGCCTCCTGGCGCCGCATGAATCTCACGCATCAACCGCAACGTATCGAGCTTTGCGTAGATTTGTGTAGCATAATCGACCTCCGACTCAAGACGTTTACCCGATAGCGGCACGATTGGACCGTCCGTGCAAGGACTCTCGGTGTCCTGTTCGACGGTCTAGCGGTATTCCTGCGTCGGCGCGACCAAGAGCACCTACCAGAATTTGGTGTAAATGCTCCGAAGATGGGGGGGTGTGACGGGGAGTCTCCCAGGGGCTCAGGGCTGAAGCATAGGATTGCGGTCGGAGCCTCGATGCCGGGGCTACAGAGATGAACGACGTAGTGCAATCGTGGACAGTGCTTCGTACGGAGTTCCGTTCTAGTTGCGAAGCACTACTGTTGATCGCTTCCACCGTCCCCCATTCCCTTGATTCTTCTCTTGCTAACGAACATGCCGCCACCCTCCCTTTACCGACACGTATCTCCTCCACGCCTCTTCGTAATTTCATTCGCCCCCAACTTCTTCCCAGTCATTCAACGGATTCGTTCGAGGTCTGGACGATAGGACGGACAGATACCCTGCCTTTGACCTGGAAACTTCCCGTCAGCGTAGTTTTTTGGCCACCCACCATTGCTGATCAGGAGCAGACTTATCGGATCTCCACAAACACCATTCTGGCAATGATGCCAACAATCAAAGCTTCCGGAGACTTGGAATGGGTCAAGCTTCTCAAGGGCAAGGCCATCTGCGCGGTGGTATTGTAATTTCACTGCAGACGTGGTGACTACCAGCGCCATTAGGCAGACAGTCCAGGTCAGCGTGGTTCTTCTGTTGTAAGCTTTGTGTAATTCGCGAGATTCAGCTGGAGGTCCGAGGGTGCGGTTGTCGGCGGAGCTGACTAGTTGAGTTGAGATGGCAGATCGATGGAGGTATTGGGCAGTGCTCATATGCTTAAGGCGGGCAGCATTTGTGAGTGTTAGTCATTCCGAGTTCGTTGTGTTCCTCGAAGCGAACGTGACGGATGATGAGTGAAGTCCGGAGTTTGCGAGAGTCGTTGCCATGCACAGAGTAACGACTCGGTGTTGACAATTTGGCTCATGGCAGGACGTTCGGTGCATGAACTTGCTACTCTACCCTCCCTGGCCGATGTGTATGTCCCATATGCATCAACGACACCAGAGGGACATTTCCCCCAAGTTTGATCGCTCGACAGTACAGATGCAAGGGGCGGGTTCATGACGAGCCCGACAGCGCTTGTGGCTCCAACAACGAGAGATTGCGGGTCCTCTCCTGTGAGGTAATTGGTTGACACGAACAGCACTTCTCCGTTCGCCGTTGAACCTCTGTCGAATATCTTGGATGTTACGCTACCAGCCGACGTTTGGCGTTGTCCAGGACATACCAACACACCTTCTTACATCGGCGGCAGCGTCTGGATCTTCTGATATGGTCCCTCGTGGAAATTGCCAGTCAACCTGCGAGATGTTCATTTCGTGGACCATGATGTATCAGCTAATCTTGTGCTCGACAGCTCGAGGTCCTCAGCATGAGTGATCACAATCCAGGCCAAGTCCTATGAGACAGCACCAATGGCACACTCCTTGAATGTGTACAGCAGTACCACCTCGCACGGGTGTGAAGGGCAATAGAGTGCCGGCGAGTCCAGCATCACGCTTGGCAGCCAAAAGCCTACCTGTGCAGCATTAGACGACAGGAGAGCCCTACAGCGAAGCGACGCGACTTCTGCCGCAAGTGCCAAGAAGAGTGCCGCGAGCAGCCGGCCTCCTCGCGACCGATGACGATGTTTGGACCATTCATATGATCGAGAGATCGAGTCCGTCGACGCGGCACGTGAGCATCCCAAGCAAATGGTCTGCTGCAGGACCCTCCAGATGTTGCGTGTGCTGACACCACCTTCGTGGTCCACGGCTGCATACTATGCCTGCATCCCATAGCATTGTTGAGGAGGGTCCAGCCGCTTGCTTTGCATGAGCAAGATCAAGCTCAATCTGAGCGTGCTGTGACACTCACCTGAATAGCTGCTGGGACAATGCTTTGGTGCTTGGCATCACGAAGGCCGCTCAGGTTGATGGTCAAGGTACCATAAACCGCACAAGTTTTCTGAGCCTCAGGAGGATGATCGCTAAGGGACCATAGCAAGCAATCATAGCATCCTCGTCCTAGACGACCACATCAGAGTGGATCTGCTAGTAGATCATGCTGTCATGGTATGATCTCATAGCACATGCTGTCGCAACCTGCAACGGCCCGACATGAGGGTGCTCGCGACGGTGTAGCACTCCACCGAGCGCGTACATCATTTCGTCATCTCATCGCAGAGGCAACTAGAGCCTGTTGAGGTGCTGAGAGATGGATCGCTGGTTGATTGCAACGTAGCACGAACCCCAAAGAGGAAGTGACCGTGTGCAACGTGATAAGAAGCTCACACTCAGAGCGGAGCCGGTCGTAGACTTTGTCGTCGTTCAGAATCCATGGTAGTCAACCGCTGCCGGAACCCTTGCTGTGACTGATGCGCTTTGGAGTAATGCTGTAGAGGGAGAGAAGGTCGCCTGATCGCGTTCACCGTGATGGATTTGATGTCTGAGGAGCATCGGAGTGAGGTCCCGAAGTAATGCTGCCGCCTCTCCTTGTGGATCTCCTATCGGATGTCATCGCTATATGATCGAAGATGGTATCTTCGATGACTTGTGACACGCCAAGAGGGCTGAACCGCATCACGGTTCGGAGGACGTCGCGTGGCAACAAAAAGCATGTCACGGATATCTCCATGTTGCGGATCTGATGACGTTGAACAGCGCAATCAGGGGTCCTGACACGAAAGAACCCGGGCGGCAAGCACGTTGGCCTTGCTGATCCACCTTCCAGAGTTCCACGTCTTCGGTTTGTCGTTGACACGGAAGTCGAGGCCCATAGCCTCATCTGGGGGTGTATTGGTCTCGTGAAAATGGTTGATCTTCGATATCACGTGGTCCTTGTCGAAAAGCGCCGCAGATTGAAACATTGCTGTGCCGGGAACGCGTGATGCCGTTGTGGTGCCCCGAGGTGGACAAGAGTTGCCCGTCATGCAAGCCGGCAGTCTGGTCTTCTGGCCAGGTCGCTGTGGTTGTGTAATTGGGGGGCCCTGATTACCTGATTATTCACCGACTGGCTGGCACGCTGCGTCAGTGGAGCGGTAGAGAGTGGACCATGAGCGAATTGCCAAGATGCCGTTGAGGCCGCTTTGAGTCATCAAGGGTCTTCCTGTAGGTAGAAGGCACATAGCCTGGCACGCGAGGAAGGTGCATCCCCTCAGATGTGCAGCAGTTGACTGTGCCCTCCAGGCTCAAATGTCATGAAGCATTTGGGCGTCCCTTGGCATTTCTGATTGCAGGCCTCTTCGTTGCTGAACGTCCGCCCTGGCCACGGCTTTTGCTTGTGAGAAAGGATGATCACCCAAAAGGCAGAAAACGTTCTCCGCAAAACCCTCATGCAGCAGCACGATATGCAGGGTTCAGCCTCGACGTCACACTCGGCAACAGGCTAAAGTGATCTGCATCCGGCCTGATCGACCCTGGTACATACAGGACCGTGAACCCTGCCCGATTGCTGTGCGAAGTCCCTCTGTGCTGACCATCGACCCAATTGCTTCTCGATCTCCAGAAAGGATGCCGCTCTGTCCTTTGTCGTCTCGCCACTCACCCGGGAACTCTGCACCTCTAGCGACGAACCCTGTTATCCACTTTGCGGCTACTGACAGGAACTAAAGCTTCGCTTGGATGCTTGGGGACTATGCGAACGACCGGACCCCAGGATCACCATCATAACACGCTGATCCTGTGGGAGTCTGACGCAGGGGCCTCCGCTCTGTTGTCGACCCCTTCTTCTTGAGGTGTGGGTGGTGGTAGCTGGTAGTGGTTAGTGCTATAAGGTCTACCTCGCAGCCGGCCAGTTCCTGAATTCTCAAACCATCCAGATCGAAGGATTAATAGCCACCAAGGTACAACTGACCGGTCCACCAACATCGTACGGCATCTTATACCTAGACGTCTAACCATCACACCACACATCTTCATCAGTACATCATGTCTGGCTCCGGAGCACACGTTTACTCCACCGACGGTCTTGAGCACCCAGCACAAGACCAATTCGCCAAGCAATATAACCTGAACGACCCAGACGTAGCGGCAAAATCGTATCAAAGGTACGTTGCTCTCGGCGTCAGATCGTTATCGCAGGACTAACGACTTGCAGAATCATGCACCAACATACCAAGCAACAATTCGAACTAGCGACAGCATCATCGCGAAGACGATCAGCCAACTCGGGTTCCGTCTCATCTCTGACTCCAGAATCGAGTGTGGACTCGACCTCGTCATAACTGAGAATGAGGTTTCCTCTACCTATACACTTGGTCAATCTTGGGATATAAATGTGTACTTTTAGCGAGCGGTACGGAGTGGCGCACTATGGTTATGGGATTATGGATTACGGCTGTTCGAGCGAGGAGTTGGGCTGCATCCCATCTTGAAATTTTACAATAGAAGGTGGGTTGAATCAGGTATCGACAGTTTACGGCCCCGTATGGTTACAACAAGGATATAACAGAACAACTTCGAGCATTTTTTCTCGTCAATTGTTTACATCGTCCTGTGGCTGTAATCTTGTGTCTCATTGCAAGTATGGTATGCAACATAGACATCACACCTGCGAGAAATTCGTCCTTAGCTTAGATAGCACAAGATAGAATGACGGCCTGTGGTTGTCATACTAGACGCGATGTTCTGTATTGGAGGCGACGGGAATCAAGCTGTTTCCTCAGATACGCGGCTGCATACCAGCAGTCCCTCCATATGCCTTGATCGCTGCATCGAAATGCTTCAACACAGCGGCAATAATCGTCTGCAGCTCACTCCTCCGATGCAGGGGCACTTTCGGTGCAAGCCCAGTGCCGAGATTCTGCATCGTGTTCCTCAGTCTCTGTAACCATCCAAGAACTTTATGCTGAATATTCGCTTTCTTCGCTTTTGCTTGTGCTTCGATGAGAGCATTAAGGACTTCTGCCACGTCAGGCTGAAGCTCATCTCGGAGACTGGCAACAAGGAACGCAGCCGATTCGTCGTCTACTGCATCCTCAGCTTTAATGTCTTCGGTCGCTGTAGATAGTATGTCGCTTAGTTGCCGCATGTCTGAGATTATCGCGGGCCCGTTGGAGTTGGAGATATCGTTGGTCAGATGTGGTATGCTGTCGTCGATGCTGTCGATGTCTTTGCCGATTTCTGTTGCGCTGGAGGATTTGGGTGGGAGTACGATGGCTCTTGTGCCGAGAACGAGGAGCAGCAGGTTTGAGAATGCCAACATTGTTGCTCATGCGCTATAATGTCGTCGTGGGTGTTGTCCAGAGGTGGCTCACAGCGCCATCCGAATTCAACTGATCTCGATGAAGTCGCGAGCGAGCTTCTGTGCTGTTTACGTGCCGTGATGACCACAGGTCATGCTTGAAATGAGGTAGCAGGCATTCACCTTGTCAATGGCCCATGTCCGACTCAGGCTCTTCTGAACTCTGTGAATGTCCCCGACCGACTGCAACTTACAACGATCTGAGAACCACGTTTGATGATGAGGTAGCCGTTAAGAGAGCCTTTAAATGCTCTAGGACATTCCGTTCGCTTGGGAGTCGACCGCCATAGTGTAGACAACCTCCACGATCGTAGAATCGATAGGCTGCTCGACCAGGCCATTCAGTTATGTAGGTGACGCTGGAGTGCGATTTTTCGCTGTTTAAAGATGTGCGGTACATATAGCTTCTGTTGGGAAACAAGCACATGTCTCTAAGACCACTGTCAGAGGCGAGGTGTCGAGCTTTGCATGTCGAAAGACGGCATGACTAGTGGAGCGAGGCGTAGCTGCGTGGTGGAGTAGAATACATGTCCAAAGGTAATGATGTCGAGCATATGTGAAGCAACCAAAAGTCCTGCCTCTGGTATTGTGCTGAAGTCAGGCGAAAAGGAGAACATTGAAGGCGGGACATCACAGACGTCATCCTGAGGCTCGGGAATCAGGCAATCAGGATGAGCTTCCTGCTAGCGCGTTTTGCCTAGCACGCTAGTGACCAACTCGTCAATGGCTGGTGCAAAATCATCCTCCGCCTATGACTACAGCACTACATTATCAACATTGACATTGGTGTCGACTACCTACTGAACACCACCAGAGACAGTGTACATTTCTCACTCGTCAAAGGACTTCCGCGAATACTTGGACGAAGCATTGAAGGCCTGTAATCGCACGCGACTCGCGGTGCCCGGACGCGCCTGTCCAACAATATGTTCCCTCCTTCTGGAAGCTACAGTGTGGATATCGAAGCCATTTCTGGAATATGCGGATCTATATCGATCGCATGTTGGGTGGTTGTCTTCTCACCGCAGATCATTGAAAACTTTAGGCGGAGCTCTGCAGAGGGGCTTTCGGTGGAGTTCATCATAATATGGCTACTGGGCGACATTTTCAACATCCTTGGAGCGGTACTGCAGGGAGTGCTGGCAACGATGATTATTCTGGCCATCTACTATACTGCGGCCGATGTTGTACTGCTTGGCCAATACTTCTACTACACCGGCTTCAGACTTCGTGATCCTAGACCAGATAAGAAGTCAGACAGCGAGAACGCTGAACCATGCGAGCGATCCCCTCTGATCTCAAATGGCTACGCCGAAGCGACAAGGCGCCCTGCAAATGCGGCCGATGTAGAAACACGCGCGAGATCAGGCTCGACATTCCGCGAGAGGCTTGCAAGCCTCGATCCAACTCATTTCTCACCAGCTGTGCCGATCCATTCGCACCCAGAGGGAGCCCCAGATACCGAAGCTTTGAAGCCTCACCAGCCAAGGTCATGGATCCAAGCTATTCTATTCAACAGTACGGCCATCGTCTTGGTCGTTCTTGCTGGTGTCGCTGGCTACTACCTCAGTCCATCCACTCCACGAAGCGAGCACGACAAGTCTGCTGCTGCGGACCAGGCTGACTCGCTCCACTTCAGCCTTTGGGGCCAGATCTTTGGATACGTCTGCGCCGTGTTGTACCTTGGCAGCCGTGTGCCGCAGTTGCTTTTGAACTATCGACGCAAGTCTACTGAGGGGCTGAATGCGCTGTTCTTTCTCTTCGCATGCATTGGCAACCTGACGTATGTCCTGTCAATCCTTGCGTTTGACCCCATCTGCAGTCGTCATTCTCGCGGACAATGGCATGAGAGCCACTGCAAGTCTGGGGAGGCTGCATCGATCTATGGCAAATACATCCTGGTGAACTTGAGCTGGCTCATCGGCAGTCTCGGCACGCTCTTCCTGGACTTTGCTGTATTTGTGCAGTTCTGGTTGTATCGCGACAACAACAACGAGGGCATAGCAATCGCCAATGGTGTACCAAATGGCGAGGCAAGAGGAAGTGATGAGAGCACTCGCTGAAGGCCTCGGAAGAACGTCCACCGCATATCACGAACCATGTAGACCGAAGACACTTTGCCGTGATCATCCGGAATGGTTTACGGTTAGCTGGAGGCCTGCGGACTTGTACGCACCTCGCTGTCGCGCCATGCAGCCAGCTAATATATGCTCTCAATCAGCACTGTGCTCCAATGAGCGAATCTCAGCGAATCTCGGTTGGTCTCAGTCAGTATGGCCCAACCAAAATGGTGTGCGATATGGTGCTGACGGCCTGCAGTTGGTCATGATGTGAGCGTTTGAAATCTTCAGCTCGTGCTCTCATTGGCTCTCGCTAACAGGAAGACAGTCCGGCTCGTCTACTGCACTCGCAGGTTACGCTGGAGATGGAAGTTCAAATCTTTCACCGAGAGCTCTCGTAGCTATTCTTTTTGGCAACATATCATATGCTCGACCGATGATGCTGGTGATCGATGTTTTGGCCAGAGGGAGAAGCCTTGGCAGACTTTCCGCACCCATCCGGCCACCTGCACCTGATCACAACAGTCAAAAAGTCGATAGTACTCTCGTGCACGAATCGCAGACCGATATGGAAGCACATGCCACCACAGTGAATGGCCAGTGAATGTCAAGCAACGATACCGAAGTGGCAACCAGCGCAACGACTGGTGATTATGGACAGACACGACATACCATTCCGATTCGATAAGGGCAAGCAGACTCGGGAATGTTATCACGGGCCGAACTGCATGACGGTCGCATTCCAGTCTGTCTGTGCTTCGCGCAAAGCTGCTATGGAATGTCAAACCGGGAATGAGTGTGGCACACCGAACCGAGTCTGTGCGTGCCGAGACCGACCTCACCAATAGCTGCAATATCTTATCAGACTGCGAGGCTCTTTTGGCACGGTGAAGTGACGTACAAATCAACGGAGATCATGTTCAATGAGGGACGACATGTATTTCAAACTCTGTACCGCGTCATCCAGATTGACGCACTTCTTTATTGTCTGAGAGAGGATTTCCATTCCCTGTGATACATGTCTCGGAACACAGCGTATGTAATGGCATGAAGCGTGGTACAGCTTGGTCTCTTCAGGCATGCTGAGCAAGCTCTAGGCTTGCTGGAAAGCCCCTCCCTTCCTGCTGTATGGTAGGACAATCTCTCGGGGGGAGCTCGCGCATCACAAGTAACATTGTGGGCGACCGAGTGCTACCCCTATTGCATGTCTGTTGTTCCAACGCCATGCCATTGCAATAAACAAATTTTATCACGAACGCGCACAAGTAGCAGACGGTCGCGATGGAGACGCAAGCCAGCATCACCACCGCAACTCCCTTACGACGGCTTCTAGTGCCAATTCTCCTTCATGCTGTCTTGCTGAAGCCTTGTCTTCGAGATCATACAGAATGTCTACGGAACTTGGCCAGTCGTTCGCCAAGCGTAGCCTCGCACTTCTGCCGCTCTACCTCGGGCTTGTCAGCGCTCAAGCACCCATACTGAGTGTCGGAGCTGACCTGGGTATCGGAGTTAACCTTGGCGACCTTCTACCAAGTATGTGAACCATCACCATGGGGTGCCTTGTGCTAATCTTGCGTTAGGTGGCTGCCCTCCGGTCTTGACAGTCACCGTGCTACCAGATGACTACTCTGGTACTCTTGTCGGACAGGCGACATTTCCGTGTCTGCCGACTCTACTACCCAGCTCACTCACAAATCTGCCGGGTGTCGCTTCTTCCTTACTTGGAGCTCTACCCACGCGCTCGCCATCGATCGATCTGCCCAGCATCATATCCTCGGTGCTTGCAAATCTACCAACAGGCCTCCCGATCACGAACCTGCCAGATGTGATTTCATCAGTCATTGCTGGGCTGCCTACGGACACTCCGCTCACGAATTTGCCAGATGTGGTCTCTTCAGTCTTGGGAGGTCTGCCAACGAACGTTCCCCTGACGAATCTGCCAGGAGTGATAAGCTCGATACTTGATGACATTCCGATTGTCACTCCACGCCCCGGTGCTTTGTCATCTTTGCTTGGGGAGATCATTCCCACGCGTACACGACCTAATACTGCACTAGCACCAATTACCGCAGTGCCAGCACAGATCACATCTGCTCTGGGATGCGTCCCCACGGTCGCTCCCTCTGTCGTACCTGCGCTGCTTTCATCTGCGCTCGCTTCTCTGCCGACTGATCTTCCGCTCGATGCTGTCCCTGGAGCATTGAGCTCGGTGCTTGGATGTCTACCCACTGGTCTTCCCGTCACACAGCTCACGAATGAGCTGTCATCGATTCTGAATGCACTGCCCACCGTCCTTCCGATCAATTCGATCATTAGTGGTCTCCAGAGCGACTTGCCCATCTTGACTCAGTAAGTGCAACGGATGATCGACCGTTGAGCCATCGCTAACAATTCTATGTAGGCTTCCTGGTGCACTCAGCTCCGTCCTTGGCGAGGTACCTTCCGTGGCCACCCAAATTCCTGGTGTGGTATCATCGATACT
The DNA here is from genome assembly GCA_001297265.1 of Mycosphaerella arachidis. Classification (NCBI taxonomy): domain Eukaryota; kingdom Fungi; phylum Ascomycota; class Dothideomycetes; order Mycosphaerellales; family Mycosphaerellaceae; genus Mycosphaerella; species Mycosphaerella arachidis. Next base: position 254,783 of record LIHB01000015.1, read on the forward strand.
TTCGGATCTGGGACCAGTCGTTACGGGGCTTCCTGGAGCTGTCGAATCGATACTGTCAAACCTGCCGGGTGTCGTTACTCCACTTCCAGGACAGGTTGAGTCGATCGTCAGCGAGATCCTAGGTGGCGGCTCCCTTCCACTTCCCACGCCAACCATCAACATCCCACTAACCACGGAGCTGCCCAATGCCTTGAGCTCAATCATCGCTGGCCTGCCAAGTGATGTGCCACTGACCAGCCTGCCTGGTAAGCAAGGCGCCAATCGTCTGACCTATTCAATGCTGACCCTCAACTCAGGCGTAGTCTCCAGCGTCATCAACAACCTCCCCTCAAACCTCCCAATCGTCTCCTCCCTCGAGAACGGCGTCTCCTCCATCCTCAACGGCCTCACAACCGGTATCCCAATCTCCAACATCGACAACGCCCTCTCCTCCATCATCGACGACATAATCCCCACAGCTCGCCCTACCAGCAACCCCCTTACAAACCTCCTCCCAACCAGCAACCCCCTCACCAACCTCCTCCCCTCAAGCAACCCTCTCACCAACCTAATCCCAGGCCTCACCAACCTCCTCCCATCAATCCCAACTCCAACCGGCACAAACCTCATGTCCACAACCAACGCCAACGGCCTGCCAACTCTCGTCTCCATCACCCCCACCGTGGTCCTCCCCGACGTCACAGTAAGCATTCCCGGCGGCATCACAAATCTTCCGACGAACCTTGTTCCAACGCTCGAGACAGGTCTGGGTTCAGTCATCTCCAGCTTAATCCCGGGAAATCCTCTCACGAACCTCATTCCCGGCGGCGGTGGCAACGGCGGAACTGCAAGTGCGACATCCTCAAGCGTCATCCCCACCGCAAGTGCCCGTCCAGCTTTCACGTGTCCCGGCGCCTCAGGTCTCTCTTACGTTGCGCCCAATGGTCGCGCATACCAGATCAGTTGTGCGACGAGCTTTGTCGGCTTCGACATTTCGACTTCGCTTCAGCCGGATATTTACAGCTGTGTCAATTCTTGCGCGTCCGTGGTGGGATGCAATGGCGTTAATTTCCAAGCCTCGACATCGACATGCTACTACAAGAGCGCGACTGGCAGTGGTGTCGCGAGCGCGGCATTTGCGGCAGCTGCGCCTGTGGATTTGAGCTGTCCGAGAGCTGGTGGAGCGCACTATATGGATTCGCTGGGCGCGAATTATCAGATTCTGTGTAACGTCAACTTTCCCTCCAGTGTGAGGATTAGTCAGTCGGTGGCTATAGCTAAGAGGGAGGAGGAGGAGGAGGAGTTGGTGAAGAGGGTACCTGGTGATACGGCGATTCTGGGGTGCAGTAATAGATGCTCCAATATGGTATGGTCAACATCAAACACGAAGTTGGAAAGGTGAAGCTAATCATGAGAACAGGCTGACTGCATTGCGGTTACGAAGACAGGCCCTACCTGCGAGTACCTCCGCGATCTCGGTAACGCTGCAGCCGGATCGACGGTTGCTGATACTGTTGTTCTGGTTGGAAGGGCGATTCCTGCGATCGACTCGAATGGACAGACGGTCATGTCGACTAGTCGCCCACCTACGCCGCCGACTTCGGTCGCTTCAACAGCTGTATCTGCCACAAACAACGCGCCACTGCCAACAATCACACCAGGCCTGCCGATCTTGAGTGACTTGGTACCTATCGTCAGCTCTGCAACAAGCGACGTGGTCTCTGGACTGAGCTCAGTGTTGGGCGACACTGGAAATGCCGTCAGCTCTGTGGGCTCTGGGCTATCGAGTGCCGTACCTTGCCTCATCGGTGCAGTTGGGGGGGTCCTTGGCGCCGGAGGGGCCTGTATACCAACGCCAGCGACAGCGACAGCGGCAACAAGGACAAGCTCCGCCTCGGGCTCGGGTACCATCACATCCAGCTCACGATCGATGATCACCACTGTGGTGCCCGTGACCACCATCACCACGTATACCACCATCACCACTTGCAGTACTGGATATTTGGGCGGCGTGGTATGTCCATTGGTCAGCATGACAAGCGAGCTTGTCGGCTCGAGGACAACGATCATCCCGGCGCCGACGACCACTGCCTCGACTCTGTCGACATTGACAAGATCTTCCTCCAGTTCGAGTTCCATTTCGAGGTCGAGCTCGGCGACCGCCGCAGGCGCGTCAGCGCCTAGCCCAACGCCGACATGCTTGTTGACTAACAATCCGCTATTGGGTCTCGTCTGCTTGTGATACCACCGGAGAAGATGAAGAGTTTCCGGGACTCTTTACCTAGACGTGTACAAAGTGTGGGCTTCGATGTACAGGTACTGCATAGCATGGGTGGCATGGTATAGCATTGGCGTGTATCGTTTTCATCGTTCAGTCCTCGTAATTAGGTTCTTGGTAATGCTGTCAAAGATCTTCGAAAGCGAGCAAGCTGTGTACTTTTCCACGAGAAGTCCCGAGGTGTCCTCTGCATCTGCTTGTGCATCTTCCATGTCTTGTCCTTGAACGATTGTGCCTTCGGGGTAAATTGGTCTCTTGCCTTCTTCGATCAGGCGAATGAACATCGGATCGATGGGTATGCTGCCCAAGAACGGCACTTGGAACTCCTGCGCCATGGCTTCGCCTCCACCTTTGGAGAAGACATTTGTACACTCTGAACAATTCGGACACACAAAGCCAGCCATGTTCTCGACCACACCGAGCACGTGCACTCCCGTCTTCTTGCAGAAGTTGATCTCTTTCTTGACGTCGCTCACACTGATGGCCTGTGGGGTAGTAACGATGACCGCTCCAGACAGCTGCTCGGGTGTCGCAGACTTCAGCAGAGTCTCGACCAGTGAGATGTGCTCGTCACTCGTTCCTGGAGGTGTGTCGATGAGCAGATAGTCGAGACTGCCCCATTGCACGTCCGTGAGGAATTGTCTGATCATCGCCGTCTTCTTTGGACCCCGCCATACCACAGCGTCTCCTCGGTTCGCCAGCAAGAAGCCCAGTGACATGCAGCTCAGCTTTCCCATCTTTTGCGCCTCACCTTCATGGCCATCTGTCTGCTCTCCGTTCCGTGCCTCGTGGATCGGTACCGGCAACCATCCGCCAGGCGCTTGCGTGACTTTGGATGTTTCTATGCCGAAAAATCGCGGGATCGACGGTCCAGTGAGGTCGACATCGAGGACACCGACTGAATGTCCTTGCAGTGACAGCGACAATGCGAGTTGAGTTGTGACGCTCGATTTGCCTACTCCTCCTTTACCCGATAGCACGAGCGTTATGTGCTTGATGTCTTTTAGCGACATTATCCTGAACTGCACCCACCGGTGTGTGTCACATAGGCAACTATATCAACGGCGAGAAATGTTCGTCATGTCGATTGGTAATCTCAAGGTTCGACGTCACTGGATGCTCCACCGAGGTCGCGATGCAGTGGTCATCAATGTGCATCAAGTTTTGGTTGGCGACGGATTTCATGCCTCAGGATAGTGTTGAGGTAGCGTGCGAGGTAAAGTGGTGGGACGACGGCAACATGCTTGGAAAACCTTTGTCGGGTCTGAATATTTCACACCCGATAGTTTGTACTCTAATTACAATTGCGGTGTTGTTCACTACTCTACACGAGATCGCTGTGGCCGGAGATGTTGAAAAGTTCAATTCGAGCGTATGGATTTTATTAGTCTGGAGATATTCCAGTCACATCCCGCACTGATACTAATGCACTTCATACTCAATCCACTTCGACACCATGGCACGGAATCGCACATTTGCCCTCGTTCGCCACATAGCCTAGTGCCCGACCATAATCGGATTACCAACATCTTCATCGATCTTGATCAATACAGTCTTGATCTCGAGGTGCTCCTCCAAGCTGTACCCAATACCCTCACGACCCTGGCCACTACCCTTGTACCCACCGCTATCTCGCTGTCAATATGTGGCTACGAAGATCATTGGACAAGGTGAAGAACTTACAAGGGGGTGTCCATAGCCATCGATGGGCTCGTGCAATTCACCGCAACAGTACCCGACTCTGCTGCCTTAACAACACGCATCGCCCTGTTCAGATCCTTGGTATAGACTGAGAAGTACAGCCCATACTCCGTCGCGTTAGCCTTCTCAAGTGCCTCTGCCTCAGTCTTGAATGTGTTGATGTTGACGAAAGGTCCGAAGACTTCCTCCTTCTGCGTCTTCTCGTTCTCGTCGACGTTGGAGTACATGGTCGGCTCAATGAAGTAACCCTTTCCGTCGACCTGAGTGGCCTTTCCGCCAGTCTCAAGCTTACCCTTGCCTTCCGTCGCGGCCTGGAGGTAGGATTTGATGCGCTCATGTTGGAGCTCATCGGCTTGTGGACCTTGCTGAGTTTCTGGGTCGAGCGGGTCACCCTTCTTGGGCGACGCGAAGTTCTCGATGAATGCTGCCTTGAACTTCTCGGCGACGGACTCCTGGACGTAGACACGGCTGTTTGCCACACAGGCCTGGCCCATGAGCATGTGCATAGAGCCAGCAGTCTCGGCAGCGGCCTTCTTGAGGTCTGCATCTTCGAAGACGAGGGCTGGTGATTTGCCACCGAGCTCGAGAACGACCTTCTTGAGATTGCTCGATGCAGCAGCAGCTTGAATCTTGCGACCAGTGAAAGTGCTTCCGGTAAAGTTCACCATTCTGATATCCATATGGCTAGCGAGTGTGGCCCCAGATGGTGTTCCGTGACCGGAGAGGATGTTGATTACACCAGGAGGGAAACCAACTTCGTGCACTGCGTGAGCGAGTCTCGCTGGTGTCAGCGGTGCCTTCTCACTCGTCTTCAGCACGATCGTGCAGCCAGCGCCGAGAGCTGGTGCAATCTTCATGGCAAAGGATAGGGTTGGGATGTTCCATGGAATGATAGCAGCAACTGGTCCGATCGGCTGGCGAAAGGTCATGTTCACGAAGCCGGGAGTGTTGAGGGATGTGGTGCCTCTCGCTTCATAGCCGGCTTCTGCGTAGTGCTCGAAGAGGGATGCCTAAAGGTAAGGTAGTTTAGACTATGTGTCTCAAGCGAGGAGACAGAAGCCACGAGCATTCTGGGTGTGTCTCAGAAGTCGCATCGTGGCTGCTGTACTTGAACTTGCTTACTGCGTAGTAGCCATCGAAGTAGGTAGAGACCTGGTTTTGGTTAGCTGCGAGCACCAAGTTGGCCCATGAGTCTCATACTGGTCGTCCCATGTCCATAGCATTCAGCTGAGCCAGCTCATTATGGAGCGCTCTGATCTTCCCAGCCAAAGTCTTCATCAATGCCCCACGCTCGGCTACACTTTTTGCTGACCATGCTGGGAATGCAGCCTTGGCAGCCGCAACAGCTCGATTCGTGTCATCCACTGAAGCCTCGCTGATGTCCGCAATCTTCTCGTGTGAGTATGGCGACTTCAGCTCAAATGTGGCATTGTCGGAGGATGCGGCGAACTCGCCATTGATGTAATGGCGAGTCTCGATCTTGTCTGCTGGAATAGGGAAGCCCATATTGAATGTCTCGAAGAAGTCAGTGTCGCTGATCGGATATGGGGATATGGTGGGATGGTAATCAGAGAGGGATTGCTATGCGAGCTGTCGCTACACATATACACTCGCAGCTACCTCTTAACGCCGGTAGCTGCATCGCAATGATCCAACCGAAGCTGACTGCAGCACTGCCCAGACTCGAATCGTGCGGAGTCTGGACAACGGGTTGGCTCTGGGGGCGTCGCGCGTGGTCGATCTGGTAATCGCTTGTAGGGGAGCTGAGCTGAAACGTGGATACTGACGTTCCTTCGCGCATGCCCCAGGATCGTTAGTCTTGCGATTGAGGCAGTCCATAGTGCTCCATCGACAAGCAGCATCCTTGGGGCTGTTACATAGGGCAAGTTCAGCACCCAGGCGTCCCACTGTGCGCAATGTAAGCCCTCGTGTTAAAGGATTGCTCTCGTAACAGGTCTGCTGAGATTAGTCATCGACACGTGTTTTGTCCCAGAGGTATGTTAAGCGTTGGAGCCGCATACGACCAGTCACATCTTGGAAGAATGCAATGATGATTCGATTGCTAGACTGTGTTGCTCGAAGGACGGGCTGGAGAGATCTGCGGCCCAACCAAACCGGCAGGCCGAAAGCCGCGCTGAACGAACGCGGTCGTTGATCCCTTCCATCAGCACGGTTTACGGTTGCCCCGCCAATGCAATGAGTGCGCTGCGCAATATACTCTGGAAAAGCCCTCGATGCCCGCCACCAATGCGACTCGCCCCATCTGCAACGCCTTGATTCGAACGCACCACATTACCTCGCGGAAGAAGGTTGCGAAGCTGCGACAGGCGGCCGCGAACGAAGATGTCTTCGCACTGCTACGAAGCGGCAGTCCTCCCGGCGTGATGTACTGCGAAGGAGCCATGGCCAATGTGGAGAATTGGGTCGCGGCCGCACAGGTGTGTCAGCATGCCCACTGCCGTGCAGTCCGTGGAGGCTGACATGGACGCCTTCGTATTCCAGAGACTACGATACAAAGACTTTCAACTTGTTGCGAGGCCCGCAATCATCGAAAGAGATGCGATGCATCCTTCTGGGTCGCATTGTAAGACTGGACTGTACGAGACGGCTTCGGTTAAGGAATTCGCGATGCAAATGGACAATCGTGGCGTGCTTGCTTGGTGGAAGAGGGCCATGGGATATTCTGGCAGCGAAGGTCGCCTATGAGTACCAATGCACAAAGATGATAGCTAACAGCCGCGGAATTACGATGAAGTCCATCTACTGGGACATACGTTCGAGTGAACACTTGTTCGTACATGCTCCCGCGAGGTTTTGAGATCAGTAGCAATTTCACCGAACATGAACATGGACGATTGTCTACCAGTTGGAAGGAGTGTCTGAGCATCGGATAGTTTCCCTCGGTTTCGGGTCAAGGACCCCGGGCCTAAGCGAACCTAGGATCTGAGGGTATATATATTACTCAAGATCATGCTTACTCATCAACTACTTATTGTGAGCATCAGCTGTGAGTTGAACCGCGACAGCGTAACTCACGAATGGGTATACTAATAATTTCGCAGTCCTGGCGCAGCGGAAGCGTATGTGTGAAGATTTAATCCTCGGTCAGGCAATTACTAACATTCTGAAAGGCGTCGGGCTCATACTTATCGATATTTGTCGGTCAAGTCGACCCGAAGGGTGGGTTAAATGATGTGAAGTTTCCCTGCCCGCAACTATCACTAACCATGTCGTAGTCCTTGGATCGAAACCAAGGGAAGCTAATCTGGCTATCTTTTTGCAGCGTGGTAGTTGACATCGTCGAATCTCTGTGCAACGCATCAACATTTTGCTCTCCAAAAGGGACAAGTTTAATATCAATATTTCGACAAGAAGAAGTGTTGTCGTGGTTTAGATTCTGCATTCACTCAATCTTCACGGACACTGACTGTCCGCAATCATGGACAGGTTTCACGACACAATGTCCATCATGGGACAGAAAAGGCTCACCAGCAGGCAATTGTCTTGAGCATTGAGCATACACGCAAGTCTGCCAACAAGCTTCTTCGCCCCAGCATGCGATACTTCACACACTCTCCACATTGGCTTGGAAGATGGTATGTACTTTGATTACATATGATTGTTCTCCATGGCCCCTGAGCGTGGTGCCTCGACAGCCCGCTATGCGGCTCTACTACAACTCGCCTGGCTGGACTGTGCATATCAGATAAAAGTGAACCTCTTCACGAGTAGCACACGAGTAAGGCAAGCGACTCGATCCGGATGCCATGTACTGATGAGGCCCAAAGTCATGGGAGGTAGCGTGCCGCTTGACAACAGTTGTGACTGACGTATTTTGGACACTAACCCGCTTTTGGAGAGTGATCAAAATGGCGGCAGGATGGACCCTCTTCCCAGCAGACGGTCAGAAAATTGAAGTGCACATTATCGAGCTATCCTTTGTCTCTTTCCTCACCAGCACTTCTCTGCAGCAGGCTGCATTGTGACCGCTCTCCACAGTGTACCACCCCAACCTCGGCGCCCTGCCCAACGGCCCAGCTTCGAAGTTTCTGCGAGTGCCCGCCTGCCACCCCACCAAGGCATACATCAACACTTTTTTTAACCACTTCCTCCTCTCAACACCTCCGCCAACACCGCCAACATGGTTTCCGCATCGAAGGCAGCACGTGAGGCCAAGAAGGCTGCGGCGGGCAAGGATAAGAAGACGGTCGCCAGCAAGGTCGCCTCCAAGAACGCTTCCACCGCCGCCAGCGAGAACTCGTCTGTCAACGGCGACGATGAGCCACTCGAGGAAGCAGACGGTGACGCCCTCCCACAGAATACCGACGCCAAGCTGAGCGCAAAGGTCAACAAGCTCAAACTTCAGGAGGACAAGGACGGTATCTCCGACCGTGTGACAACTGGTGTGCTCGCATCGCTCGAGCAGAGCCGCGACGTCAAGATCACATCCGCCTCGCTCGTGTTCCACGGCAAGGTCCTCTTCAACGACACCACGATCGAGGTCAACTATGGCCGACGATACGGTCTCCTCGGTGAGAACGGGTGCGGAAAGTCGACGCTCCTCAAGGCCATCGCCGCCCGCGAATTTCCCTTCCCCGACCACATCGACATTTACCTGCTCAACGAGGGTGCTGAGCCATCTGATACCGGTGCACTCCAGTGGGTTGTCAACTCGGCAGAGGCTGAGATGAAGAGACTGGAAGAGCTCGCAGAGTCAATCCTTGAGGAGGAAGGCCCAGACAGCCCGAAGCTTGAGGACATCTACGAGCGCCTTGACGGCATGGACCCGTCCACCTTTCACACCCGTGCTGGTCTCATTTTAACCGGCTTGGGCTTCAACAAGAAGACCATGGATAAGAAGACCAAGGACATGTCTGGTGGTTGGCGTATGCGTGTCGCCTTGGCCAAGGCACTCTTCGTCAAGCCGTCTCTTCTGCTTCTCGACGACCCAACAGCACATTTGGATCTTGAGGCCTGTGTGTGGTTGGAAGAGTACATGAAGAAGTGGGACCGCACACTGATCCTCGTCTCGCACTCCATGGACTTCTTGAACGGTGTCTGCACAAACATGATTGATATGCGCATGAAGACTCTGATGTACTACGGTGGTAACTATGACTCCTACGTGAAGACAAGGACTGAGCAGGAAGTCAACCAGCAAAAGGCATACGAGAAGCAGCAGGACGAGATCAAGCACATCAAGGAGTTCATCGCCAAGGCCGGTACCTACGCCAACTTGGTGCGTCAAGCCAAGTCCCGACAAAAGATCCTGGACAAGATGGAGGCAGATGGTTTCATCCAGCCCGTGCACCAGGACCGTATCTTCACTTTCCGTTTCGCAGATGTTGAGAAGCTGCCTCCACCCGTGCTGTCTCTCGACAACGTCACATTCTCCTACTCAGGCAAGAAGGAGGACAACCTCTACGAGAATCTCGACTTCGGTGTCGACATGGACAGCAGAACCGCACTCGTCGGACCCAACGGTGTTGGAAAGTCCACCCTGCTCCGCATCTTCACCGGCAAGCTCTCTCCTACTTCGGGATCCGTCTCCCGTCACACCCACTTGAAACTCGGCATGTACAGCCAGCATTCTGCCGAACAGCTCGACCTGACCAAGTCTGCTCTCGACTTCGTCCGCGACAAGTATCCTGCCATCTCACAAGACTACCAGTACTGGCGCCAACAGCTTGGTCGTTACGGTTTGTCTGGTGAGTCCCAGACTGCCGTGATGGGTACTCTGTCCGAAGGCCAGAAGTCCCGTATCGTGTTCGCCCTGCTCGCCATCGAAAGCCCAAACATGCTTTTGCTCGACGAGCCCACCAATGGTCTCGATATCCCAACCATCGATTCGCTAGCAGATGCCATCAACGCCTTCTCAGGAGGTGTTGTTGTTGTGTCCCACGACTTCAGGTAAGCTAGAGCACTTTCATTTTGACGTGGACAATTACTGACCGCTCCATAGACTGCTCGACAAGATTGCTAAGGATATCATGGTGTGCGAAAATAAGACAGTGACCAGATGGGATGGCACCATCGGTGAATACAAGAAGAAGCTCCGGAACAAGATGACCTCGACAGGTGCAGTCTAAAAGTCCTGCTCGAGTTTCGGAGTGGTCGGATTACTGTTCCTTTGCATTTGCATCATGCGGATAGAGCACGAGCACGGTCATGAAAACGTTGCTTATGTTGCGCACTACATGACATGATGGACGGGACACTGCATTGGATGGATAGACGTTCGCGGCGTTTTGAGTCTGATAGATACCAAAAGATTGGAACTTCCCGAGTGCCTGTTGAGCATCGTTAATGAGTTACACTTTATCTGATCTTATGGCAGATCGTACACTGCAGTCCCTGCCGCCCATGCACACACTGATCTCACAGCCCACTTCAGACTGCCTTTGGTCTACTAAGATATGCGGGTAAAGCCAGACGCTAGGGCTCAGTCAACCCTCCATGTACTCGACTCTCGCAGTTGACAACCACGTTGCCGCAGCATGGAATAATATGGATCCAGCTGCAAGTCTGACGCTGTGATTTACTCGACCACCATGGCTGCGGCAGATCTTTCCTGAGTGAGCAAGCTGTCGGCGGCGTTGCTCCTCGAATCTGCTCTCGGCTAAGATGAAGCGACATCTTCTGCGCAACTTCCGGGCCTTGGCTCTGCAGTAGTCTCCGAGCACCTCATCCGCTCAACCCTTCATCGCTTCCCGCAGCAGAGGTCCGACCCTTTTCCTACTTGCATCGAGATTCTTCTGGTTCCAGAAATACTGCGACTGAATCTCATTGTCCTTGCTCAGAGCTGAGGACTCCTTATCTTCGAGCTTCAGTTCCTCTTGACTCTTCTCTACGAAACGCTCTGCCGCCTCTTGTCCCTTTCCACTCAGCGTCATAAGTAAGATCTCACGTTGGAAGTTGCCACCCTCCTTGAAGGCAGGCATGATCACGAAGAGGTCGAGAGATTTGCTGTGCGCGAATTTCTTCAACGTGCTTTGGAAGTCCTTCTCCTTCTTGGCGAGGTATGAGATAGGCTGGACACAGCTGCTGATCCCGAGTGTGAGGTCGCTTTCTGTCCATTGCTTGTAGTCTTTCCGAAGGATGTCATCTAGAGAAAGGCCATCGAGATCAGATTTGGCGTTGTCGATCTCTGTGAAGAACTTGTCTCTGTCATAGTCCTTGCCGTATTTCCTTGAAATGTTGATCTTGGCCTCCAGGAATCTGACTGCGTTCTTGTCGTGCTCTGTAACCTTGTGCTCCGCTTTGAGATTCACAGTATCGATCAAGATAGCTCCTAAAGCAATCTTGGCAGCTTGTGCATCCCACGTTGAAGTATATGCTTGGTCATCAACCAGAGTTTCGTTGTTTTGCGGATGTGCGGCCCCAACTGTCATTGCAGAGTCTGAGATCTTCTGCCATGTGCCTCGTAAATGGTTGATGACTAGACTCTGGCAGCACCCAGTCTTGCTTATCACCCTTGGCTGGGCATCTTCCGGCACGGTATGCTCATCGTCGTGATGATCGATCACGCCCTTGACACGACTCCTATAGAGCTCGCCAAGTTTACCTTGAAGTGAGTTGTGATCTACCAGAGTCCAACTTGTTTTGTCCGCAGGCAATGGTTCTGCACTGATGTCGTCCAACGTGATGAGTTCTGAGGGCTTAATGTCGGCATGTCTGAGAAGTGCAGTAAGTTCTGGACGAAGCTGGAGATCGGCTGCTGGTATATTGGTGACTGGGATCACGAGGTTGCCAGAACGCTTCACTTCAGGTCTCTCTGACATGAGATAGCCATATATCAAAGCACATGTGATGGAGTCCAGGTCGGCGGACTCATTGCCGACGACGAAGGAGGCTTGGCTTTTCTCTTTCAGACATTTCTGCAAGTGCCGCCTGGCAGCTGATAGATAAGCTCGTACTGACAGCCTCGACATTGATGTTGGTATGGAGAGTGAAATGGAAGCAAGCTATCGTAGGTCGTGGAAGAAAGCAGGCGGAACCCGATAATTTGCCGGAGTGGCGTTCAATCATTTATTGCTTCCTGCACTCACCGTTTGTTCAACAACATTGCCACTTCGAACATCAACATCACCACACATCTTCGACCAACATCATGGCAGCGGCTGCCGCTCGCGGAAAGCAAGCACTGGATGCCCGTGACTACGAGGGTGCAATCAAGGAATACACGGCTGCTATCAAAGAATCACCTACCTCACCAGACTTCTACATACAGCGTTCAGTAGCGTATCAGCGCGCACAGAAGCCTGCAGAAGCACTTGCAGATGCTGAGCAAGGAGTCCTCAACGGCCAGAAACGTGCTAAAAAGGAAGCTATCATCGAAGCACAATTCCGCCGTGGAGTCGCCCTCTATGGGCTGCAGAGATATGGCGATGCCGACTTCATTCTGAAGCGAGTGAAGGCCATGGCTGAGAAGCATAATTCAGCCGATCTGTGGATCGGCAAGACCGCATTGGAGATGAAAAAGCTCTCAGAAAATGACGAACGCCGCAAGTGCACCATCACAGAGACACCTTCAGGATCCGCGTCAGCAGCCCCTTCAGACCCAACACCAAAGACACCTTCCAACGGCAAGCCAGCACCCGCGGCAGCACCTGCGGCAGCACCTGCTCCACAACAAACACCCATCGACAAGATCCGCTACGAATGGTATCAAAATACCGAGAACGTCTACTTCACCCTCCTCGCAAAAGGCGTCCCCAAAGCAGAAGCGAGCATCAAGCTCATGGAACGCACCCTCATCATCTGCTTCCCCCTTCTCAGCGGCGACGAGTACGAGCTATGCATCGAACCACTGTTCGCCCCCATCAACCCAGAAAAGTCCATAACCCGCATCATGCCCTCCAAAGTCGAAATCATCTTGAGCAAAGCCACCCCTGGACAAAAGTGGCCTACACTCGAAAGCCCCGAACCCATGGTCCGCCCAGCCTACGTGCCCGAACCAGAAACCGACAGGGACCGACAGATCGGCGCCGCACTCGTCGCCCAGGCCAACGCTGCACCGGCTTATCCCACCTCCTCCAAGAGCGGCCCGAAAGACTGGGACAAGATCGCCCGCGAGAGCCGTAGAGCTGAGAAGGCCGCCACTGGGAAGGAAGGAGAAGCGAATGACGCCAAGGCGGGGGAGACTCTCAAGGATGACAGTGACGATGAGGAAGGCGACGCTTCTAGCAAGTTCTTCAAGATGTTGTATAAGAATGCTACACCTGACATGCAGCGCGCCATGATGAAGAGCTATACTGAGTCCGGCGGTACGTCGTTGTCGACGAACTGGGATGAAGTCAAGAAGGGCAAGGTGGAGGTGTGTCCGCCGGATGGAATGGAGGCGAAGAGCTGGAATTCGTGAGCTTTGAGATTGTGATTAGTCAACCAATAATCGGCATGGGAAACGATCGTGTAACTTTAGCAAGGCGTTGGGGTAGCATTAAGGCTGAAGCATGGGGACAAGATAGCATGAAGAGAAATGTAAAGCGATGAGTCTTTCAATGAGATCTCGATTCACAACCGGCTGTTATTGCCTTGTCGTCACGCTATCTGCATATGCCAACTCTCCAACCAGTTGCATATCCGTTGCCACCAAAGAGCAGTATAACATATCCCAGACTCCTTCGCTAATGCCACTTTCGACGACCAGCGTCATCTTATGCTGTGCAGTACACTAATGCCAATCTGAACCAATAGTAACTAGGTAGCCAAGAGACGTTCCCTTTCTCACAACATCAGTCAATACGACGGACTCAAGTCCCCTCATATGGTTGTGGTCGATTCGACTCAACTCTCTTCGCCGTCTCATCAATCCTTCTTGCCACGCCTTTCATAGCCCGACTCGCTGATGACCGTGCATAATCTCTCAGGCGGATACTGTCGGGTGCCGGTGACCTCGAACCATCCCGTGATTTTGAATCCGACGCGCCATCAATGGTCGCTGGACTGAGCTGAGTGGTGGTGTTAGTAGGACTATGCTCTGCACTGTTGGTGCTGGCGCCGGCGGAGGTCGAGCGTGTCGGACTATTCGCTGCACTCCGTTCTGCTTCAGCCACTGTCTCCCGAGCTTTATTTCGTGCATCTCGGACCAAAGCTGCCAAGCCGCCAGTACGGACTCGTGCCTCAGCTTTCCTAGCAGTACTGCCTGCAAAGTCTATGGCGTGGTTGATGGAGGACTGAAGGACGTTGGGATGTTTACGGAGTTTCTCGATGTGCTCCACGCGGCGAACAAGATGGATGTTAGCTTCAGCACGTTCTGCCAGGATGCGGTTGATCTCCTCTTGATACGCTATTTCGTAAATGTCGTCGTCCACGCCACCTGGGCTTTCGCTGATCACGGGCTCATTGAAGGCACTATCACTCTCGGCATGGTCGGCGCCTGGTCCGATGTGCAAGAAGAGCCTGTCCTCCATTGGGTCATGCGCATGTCCTTTGGCAGCTTCATCTACTGGGAGCGTGCGTGCACGTGTCGGCAAAGGATCTGGATGAGGACCATCGACATCATCTTCACTCCCCAGCCGGCTTCGGGATCGTCCTTTACGCTCTGCCTCGTGTTGAACAGAGTCGCCGGTACTATCCAACGGGCTTGATGCGCCAAGATGTAACCTTTCAACCTTGGCGGTTGCTTTCGGAATCTGATCGCTGACATCTCTGTGCACACCTTCAGTCACTAGGGCAGTCTCGACAGGTCGCCTGTCAGAAGTGTCATGGCTCTTGCTCGGTCCATGCATCTGATGTGGTGGCTGCATGAGCCGCGACTCACGGCCAAAGAAGTTTTCCATAAATTGCGGCCTCTTTCGTTGGACCAGCTTCTTGAAGCGCTTGACAGCTTTCATGACCACCATAAGATGTGCCATGTTCCCTGTGATCGCCTCATTCATCTCAGCTTCGGTCGGTGGTTCGACTAGAGCGGCACAGTTCTCCTCGGCTGGCATCATCGGATCAGTACCGCCTTTCGTAACCCAAGGATGTTCCTGCGCATGTTCAGTTACATCGCAATGATGAGAATACCTCGTCTGACTTACTCTAAGTTCGTCCATAGTGATCCTCTTCTCCGGATCCTTCTCAAATATGCGCCGCATAAGGTCCTCGAAGTCCTTGTCTTCCTCGCCCTCAAGCTGCAGCTCCTCGTTCCGGATACTTTCGTACAACTCCATGATGCCAGAATTCTCAAACGGTATGCGCCCATAGCGCAAGCAGTAGAGCGTCACGCCCATACTCCAAATGTCAGCCGCGCGACCACTTATAGGCCCATGCCGTACCACGCACAGCTCGGGTGGCATGAAAGCTGGACTCCCGGCTGATTTGGCAGTATGCATCTCTGACTCTTTCTCAAACATTTCACTTACGCCAAAGTCGACGATCTTCAACACATCGTCGTGCGTCACTAAGCAGTTGTCCGGCTTGATGTCACGATGGATGATGCCCTGCGCGTGCAGGTACTCAATGCCGAGGATCATGTCGCGGAACCAGCACCTACAAGTCTCCATGTTGTATGGTTCTGCGCGCTCTTCCAGACCGACCTTCATCACCACACCCTTCTTGCACATCTCAAGCACCATGTAGAGCGAGTCTTCCTCCGGGTCGTCCAGTACTTCGATCAATGACACAAGGTTGTGGTGATCGAGCTTCTTCATGATGGCAATCTCCTCCTTGATCAGCTCGAGGGAGTTGTTGCTCTCGCCATTGAGCTTGTCGGCGGAAGACTGTCGATGTAGGGGCGAATTGAAGCCTCGACTCGCTGCGGCAGCTAGATGGCCAGGCCGTCTGCTGCCAGGCTGCTTCGGATTACGAAGTAAGTTGGACTGGGCGCGCTTCCGTAGTCGAGACTTGGAGAACTCCTTGACCGCCTGCGTGTCCGACTGATCAGTACATGTCGGGCTGATCGGTGAAGGAAAGGGCAGTCAAGCGACGGCTCACATATTCGTGGCCATACTGGTCTGTCGCCAGATGCACTGCACCAAAGCTGCCTCGCCCTATCTCTTGCTTGATGATGTACTGATTGATGCGGTGGATGGCGCCGCCGTCATCGTCGCTGCTGCCGTAGTGGGATCGCGCATTGAGCGTCTCTTTCACACGCTTAGATCGTGAAGGCGCTCGGCGGTGGTGTCGCAGCGGGCTCTGGTATGCGGGCGCCGACCTTGAGAGACGACGGTGAGCAAATTCTTGGTCTTGCACCTTCTCCATTGCGGTTCTGATATGGGTACGTACATGTGTCGGACGGGCAGCGGCTGGTGGGGTGGGCCATCGTGGGTCGGTGTAGCGACGTCGAGGTTGATGCTGATGCCGTGCTGATCTGTCATGAGACCAGGAACATCCCGGCGGCGCGACCGAGGCAGCGGACTGATCGACCTGGATTGCGTGTCGGCCGTGTCGTTGTCGGCGGCCATGGCGCGGGGCAGAGGAGAGGGAGCAACGGGGAGGAATGTTTCTAGGGTAAGCACAGGTAGGGAGAGTGGGAGAGGTCAGGCATGCTGGGGGGCACGAGAGCAAGTGAATGTTTTTTTCCCTCGTCACATAAGTAAGGCTAGTCAAGCTGACTCTAGCTGCTGTTCGGTCCCCCCCCCGGCTGAAGGAGTGCAGAGAAGGTGCAGATGGAGACGGTGGTGGGAGGCAGCATATGCATATGCACATGCACATGCACATGCAAATGCACACACGAAGCAGCAGAACAACCCCACTCCTGCACACCTGGTCGAAGCTTGGTGCTCGGTAGCGCAAAATGAAGTGCCGTCGTTCACCCAGCCATCCTCACCAGCCATTACTGCACTCATTACAGGTATAGCACATGCCTACCCGCAGTCCCGTATTATCCTGCCGCGTCTCTAGCGGCCGAAGATAGCCACAGAGGCGATGAGGTGAATTCAACAAAGGCTCCCCGGTAGTGACAGCAGCCATGTCCGTCTACGCCTTCTATATCTTCGATCGCCATAGTATGCAGCCCTCGCATCTTCCGACCAACTTAGCAGTCAAGCTGACCAACTGCACCAGCGGAATGCATCTACACTAAAAGATGGACGCCGCAACCTCCCATACAGACCCAAAAGGCCTCACCAGCCCCTAATGGCGACCTCTCCAGTGCCACGCGGCGAGCAATGAAAGCTGAAGACGATGCCAAACTCATCTTCGGCACAATCTTCTCGCTCCGACGCATGTGTCGTCAGCTTGGCGGTGAAGATGATCAGTTCCTATCTTACCGCACGGGAGAGTACAAGATGCACTACTTTGAGACACCTACCCAGTTGAAGCTGGTCATGCTCACCGACACCCGCGTGGGCAATATGCGTACTGTACTGCATCAGATCTGGGCGACGCTCTACGTCGAATTCGTCGTGAAGAGCCCATTATCTGGGGTTGAGCATCCTAAGGGAGCGGGTGTCGCGAATGAACTGTTCGAAGGTGGACTGGAGACCTTTATTGCTTCGATCTTCCAGCAGCAGCAGTAAGACCAGTAATCAGGCATCGGGATCATGACACCATCACCCACGGTCCAGCACATCTATCTGAGGACTGTAGCCTAGCTATTGAAAGGCCACGAGGAGACGTGACAGCATAGCAGACGAGTACAAGCTGCAGAACAGACTGTGACGAGGTAGCCTTCCCACGCACAAATCCTGGGCCAGGCCACGCTGTCAGGCACGGAGGGGGCGTCCGAAGCTGGTTGACCCGCCAATGGCTTTGGATACCAGCGCTACGACACACGACAGCAATATCGATTCTTGCAGCGAAGTGACCTCAACGATGAGCATTAGATGCCTTGGAATGCATGGCAGAAACCCAGCTCTGTGTCGTTCATGAGATCGAGTCGCACTGCTACGATAGCGTGTAGCGGCCTCAACAGAATGATCAGAATGGGAATGGTACGAGGAAGCTCACGAAGACCATACAACTGCTGCATCATGCTACTTTAGTCTGAGCTATCACGATCATCATCAACAAAGGAAGCACCAGTCCGTGAGAGCAAGTCCAGCTTATTCCCGTAGAACGTCCGTGCCTGTGAATCTCGTCGCGTCGCGTGCAACTCTCGCTTCCATCACACCACCCATTACCACATCGCACAATCCTCCTCCTCCCTTCCTACTTCTGCTTCCTCTTCAAAAACTCCTCCTTTAACCGTAAAAACTCCTTAATCGACGCCTCTCCACCCCACTTCGCCTCCTGCCCCGAAACCCTCGCTTGCTTCACGAACTTCTCAACCCTCGCAAGATACCCCGGCGCTGACTCCGTCAAATCCTCATTCGTAACGTTCTTTGCATCACGCTCTTCGATCAGAGTCTTCACCCAATGGACGATATTCGAGCATCGTAGCACGTGCCCGCCGAAAGCAAGAGTGTTGCCTCCAGAAGGCAATCGGAAGACAAAGTGGACTGTGCCCGCTGGGAAGTACACTGTCTGGCCAGGCTTCAAGACGATATAGCGCCATTGGCCGCCGCGGAAGATGGCTGGATTTCTACGCCAAGCGGCTCGCTCTTCGTCTGTGGGAAAGGATAGCCATCCGAAACCGACTTGGCCTTGGTTGATGGTGATATACGTGCTGTAGCCGTGAGAGTCCTGGTGTGGCTCAGTCAATGCACCAGCCTGTGCGAGCAAGGCCCATTTCTCGACTTCCTTATATCCAGGGAGATACGCACGGCGCCTAGCCTCTGGTTTGTCCTGGAGATCCGGAATCTTGAGTTTGGTTAAGAGACGGCACTCCTCGGTGTTCAGAAACGAAGGCTTCAGACCATCGTCCGAATGCGTTGCGAGCTCGAGACAGTTCCAAGGCTTTCCGGAGTCTGGACCTGCGAGGCGCTCTTTGACAGTGCCCATCTTCACTTGCCGGGCGATCTGAGCTTTCATGCTAGGCTTGATCTCAGGGTCTTGGATCCAGACCATGGTCTCATCATCGTAGTACTCGTCGCAGAACTCAGCCACCGTCTGCAACGGGAGTCCTTGCTGGCCTTCGGTGATGATCGGGCCATCGAAGAACTTTCCGGATGAAACGGCCTCGGTTGCTTCTTCTTTAGTCAGAAAGAGCGCTTCCTCAGCCGAGGGGTACGTCGCGAGATCGAGCAGGTCATTGATGCGTACCGCCTGTCGCTTGCCCATATCAGCTTTCCTGGCCTTGCCTCGTACCTTGAGAACCTCTTGAAGCTGCGTGACATATTGGTGATCGGCCACAATGTCTCGAATCGGTCGCAGGCTGGAGCTCGATCGTCCTGGCTTTGCCTCTGAAGCTTCCTGAAGCTCTTGCGACTTACGCTCGTCCAAATCTACTGGATGCGTTGCACGGCGAGAGCGAGTACTCGCTGCTGTGCTTGACAACCTCGGGCGTTTCTGCTTAGGACCTTCAGCTGCAGGAGCAGCTCGCTTAGGCTTACTGATGTTGGCAGCAGCAGGAGATGAAGCACGTTCGGCGGCTTTCTTCCTGTCCGCAGATCGCAACGCTCGCGGTGTGATTGGTTGCCTATATGCCTTCGTGGCCGCTCTTTTCTGGTTCCTCTCACGTCCGTATAGTCCCGGCGCAAGAGCAGTAACATTCGCTGCAGGTTCCGGGTTTTGCGACAACGGTGGAGCCTTATTCCGCGTCTGAGCGGGCATGCTCCCTTCGATTGTGGAGATGGTTGTGGTAGAGGTGCCATATAGGTCGCTAGCTGTGATGGTGGCTACCTCTTGAGAAGCGGCCTCAGCGGGTGCCACCTTCGGTGCATTTTGCTGAGCCTTTCGAGATTCGCGCTCCCCAGGCGTCTGTCCGCTGGTTTCGGTTGTGTGCAGCGCGCCCGTCGCCTTTGCTGGGGCGGACGGTTGCATCTCCGCCGCCCTCTCGGACGTCATAACGTTGCCATCATATGCAGCAGGGCAAGTGCTGCTTGCGCTATACGCTACGAGTGTGCACGCCTGCTCTGCGTGTGCGTTGTAAAATGTGCTGTGTACAACACCTGAACTCCGCACGAAGTATGGATTGGCGACTATGCTGTGATCCGAGTCCTCATCTTCCAAAACGACGCTGGGAATGAGTCGCGTCACATGCGATGGTGGTCCGTACAGTCCGTTTACCGGGAAGCTCTGTGTCTCCGTAGGTGTGTTACGCTCATCGTAGATCGGTAGGCTGATCACAGCTGGAGCGGGAAGCTTTGGCGTCACATGGTGAGCGACGTGAGGGTATATGCCTTGGACACCCATCTCTCCAACACTCTTGCTATTGATCACACTGCTGATTGAGCTCTTCTGGAGTCCGACTGGTCTTGGTGGCGGCGGCATCTGCTGTTCTGGCTCCTTGTCCTCCGTCGAGTGGACACTGTCGATGGGGCTTCTGCTGCTGCTGCGTGCCTGCTTTCCGGCGCTCTCCGCGATGTTGTCATGTGGGCCAGATGCTTGCGATATATACCAATGGTCGTTGCTCTCGGGTGCCTGCATAGAGACGGCATCAGTATGGGCCGCCGCTTCGATTGACTTCATGGCGGCCGGCTGCGGTGCGTCTATGATAATCTGTGGGCTGGGGATCTCCATCGTTGACGACGTCGATCAGGGACGACACTCAGTGAGTACCACGGCGCATGGCAAGAAAGCTACCAGGAAACACAGGCCGAGTTACCTTACCTTTCCACAATGCTTTGTGCGAGACTGCAGTCCGGAAGCAGCTACAGCATTTGTGGCAAATCTTCTTCCTGATGCACAGGATCTTTGTTTCCCACGCGACATCACCAGCGGCGCCTGCTCGCGTTCTTGCGATTGGCGATGCAGTGTTTGCCGGAGGGGAAGTGCACGTGGTGAATTAGAGCCTCATGTTCTACTAAGCGCAGGTGCATGGTAGAGTTACCGACAGCTCGGAACCGATCCACTAGGCTGGGGTCCAGCCGTGCCGTGTGCGTTTGCCATGTGCCGAGGGCAACGGCACATTCCCAACGCCTGGAATAGTTCTTGTGCTAACCTTCACCACAGTTTTGCCACGTGCTTTGAAACTGCTTCCCTGCATTACTACTAAAGGTGATCGCAGGCATCAAGGATGTGGTGTCTCATATCATCACCTGATCAGATGAGAACGCTTCACTTGCCAATGAGCCGTCTCCTGCAAGGACGCATATCAGCCCTCAGCAAGCGCAAGGCAGCGCAAGTGTACACACTGGCAGCCGGCAACCCATCGTCTGGCTTTTCAATGTTACTTGGACCTTCCAATGTCCCGCTGCTAGAGATCTACTCCAGATCATGCTATTTCTGGTGTCCAGTGCATGACAGAAGTCCGGTGGCACAGAGAAATCACAGTTGCACGTTGTGACCCTTGGATCCTATCTCCTCAGCCACAGTCGGGATTCGTCAAACAACTACGCGATCAAGTGTTCCGCTAAGCCTTTGAGCCATAGATTCGTTGCTCGTATCATCGGCAGAAGCACATGGACGATGCAGCTTACATTGAATATGCTTACCAGCTGCAGCTTAGCTACAACTTTGAGGACGGAGATCTCTATTTTGTGATCCAGAGTCTGCAAGCTGGACGGTCAATCAAGCCATTCTCGACCAACCCAGACATCCTAAATATAGGGTAATTCCCGAAATGCATTCACCTTTTCCAGGACGAGGCAGATATAGTGTGCCTCCCTCAGACCAGACCCGCTCAATGCAGCCGGCTTCAGTGTACTCTGCACGGCGGCAACGATCAAGTCAACTAAGCGCAAGCGTGTTCGCTACATTCAACGAAATCGCACCTCGCTCGCTTGAAGCCGTCCCTTCCTACTCGGTTAGTCGATACGTGAAAGCCTAGAATCTGTACTAAAACCGACCCAGTCACTACCTCGTGCGGGCGAACAATGCGCAATCCCAGAGCTCCCATCGCCACCTCCGATCTATTCGCAAGAATCTCGCACTGACTTGTCGTCGAACCTGGAGCCACGAAATGTCGAGGATGGCCGGGACTTCACTCAATTCCGCAGAGTACGAACCACCAGACGATGCGGTAACCAAGCTGTCGCGATTTGTGTTCTGCTCGTCTTGCTCACATGGACTGGCCTTTGTGTTGCTGCATGGTTCTTCTACCTCCACGAGACCGGTGCACATAATTCTTGAATCGAAGGATGTACATGGACGACGCTTCGCAAACCAATATCGGCAGTACGCAGTAATCGTAGCTGCAGATGCAGCTTGAGAAATGCCGCAAGGACTCTACTAGCAACAGACCCGGGGACGCTTGGCGCGTGAAAGAAATGGCGATTTAATCTTTTTCTAGGCAAGAACGGCCCAGGGCTCGGGGCAATTGTCCCTTTTCTCTCGAGATTTGGTGTAGCGAGCAAGTTAGGAGGTCACATAGCTGGTTTGGCGTACTCATTAGCTTGTCACGACTGTCAACAGGCTGTTGTCCTCAGCACTTGAGCTCTCTTGGTATCGAAATATTCACTATCCTTTCGTAATTCACCTTTAAGTGCACCCGCGACTCAAGACAACGGTGGTTCACCATCTTCAATATACCAAGAGCATACATGTCAGACCGCCGTCCTTCATACGCTGTAAGTCTTTCATCGTGCACTATCTATGATATGCTGACCGGCAGTCAGCCAATACCGCGAGATGGCAAGCAAATCGTAGAAGCAGACCTACCAGCTCCATTTTCGGTCTATATAAAGGACTCACGACGTGAGCTGAACCTCCCTAGAGCTTCTCGTGTCGTGGAGGAGGCGCAGTGGGGATTGATACTGACCACCAGCCACGAATGCTAACCAGGAAGAGAACCGTGCCCATGATACTCGGCGGCATTGGTCTGGCTGGCGCGGATGTGTTCGCCTGGATACTCCTGGTTGTAACGGCGTAGGGAGCTTTAGACCTCCATGAAAGTAAGGCGCAATCGCTTCGTTTCTCGTGCTAATCAATTCGCAATCTCTTCCTCGCACCGGCGAATAGACCACAACTGCAGATGTCTCAGCTTTACCACCCGTTTACGTTAGAGAAGCACAATCAGAATCCATCCGGGCAGTAATGGCTACTATTCCTGCTACGCCATGAGCAATGGAGGAAGTACGATTGGGCAGGACCACAAGCAGCCAACAGAGGAGACACCCCGCCAGCTCATCGTTGAAGCTTCGGATTTGTGCCTGCTGGGATCCATCACAGGAATCGTTGCTTTGGGTCTCATACTATTTCAGCTTGTCCCATATATCGACACTTACGCCCACACGACTACATAGGGACATGACACGAGGGATCACATGGGCTTGCACTGGGAATATTAGGACTCCCGAGGCTGCGAAGCGATGACGCATAGCGGAAGCCAAGATGGGGAGCCAGAAGAAAGGGAAGAGGATGAGCTTGGCGCGCTTCGTACCTGTGAGCGAGAACCTCAGTCAGGAGTGCTCAGGCATGTGTCCTTCTTGGCAAGAAAAGGAATACGGCACTAGTCGCATATCTGTTAGAGATATGACGCCTGTGAGACTGATCAGAGGGATGTAAGGTTGCGGTTGTAACAATGGAATGGCCATGAGAAATTCACATGTTTGACTTGGCAGTGCTCTCAACTTGGCAGGGCTGTCGTTTATAAGTTCGAACTATTGTTCCATACCCTTGATGTTGCTGAGTGTATTTTTCTCTTGCACTCGAGTCAGCATAGCTAGAAACATCATAGACGCTGAATACTACTCTCTATACCTTACCACGGCAACGTCGAAGACTTCCAACGAATAGACACTTGGGTATGGTCCATCTCACAAGCAAGACAACTCGAAACATAATTCTGTACGGCGCTGACCCCTATTGATAGTCAGTCCCCAGTAGTCGCGAAATCATCACCACCGCAGAAGTTCCAGCATCAGCCCCAGACTACACTGCCAGGGAACGCTCGGAAGCTTGTGCCTACATCGCCAATAAGGGCGAAAGAGGGGCGCCAACAAAGCAATATCAGCCGACACGTTCCTCGCCGGGCTTAGACACACAAGGAGATCGTTCCGTAACACCGCAGATCGACTGCGGCTGCTGCTGCTGCTGCTTCACCATGCTCATATTAGGCATCGCGAGGCATCATCATCGTAATCGTACTCTCAACACGTAAAGGAGGATGCGAATTGAATGACCACGATCAAGTGAACTATGGTCCTTGGGAGAAATGCCCTGTGTGCCAGCAATGATTCATTGCGCCCAACGGATCTATGATTCGACCACCTGAGTAAGAGACACTGACGAGAGCCAGAGAAGCCACGGGACCGTTCCATTTGGATGGGATAGGAGCAAAGCAGTTCTCGTGCACGTTCGCTGAAGACCAGGTAGGGGAGAGCCCGAGAGAAGCTGTAGGATGAGAGAAACCTGGAATTGTCAGTGAGCTGAATGCGAGGATGCAGAGTGCCTGGAAGTAAAGCCTGTCTACGATGAGCGACAGTGCACATGGGTATCGATGACATAACTATCTGCTCAGTCCTCGTCCACGGTTGAGACTTTGTGCTCTATGCCCGAGGAGGAAGCAATTAGGGGCGCCAGGGAGTGCTGGTACACAGAGAGTCGTTGCACAGACAACGACAAGTGCAAGCCTGCCACAATGTCGAAGGCCACGAGGCACAGGTAACTGTGGACACACTTCATGGATCATGGCTGCCTCGCCGGTTCTGTAATATACATACATGAAGTGAAGTTCAGCACATCATTGCTGTGACAGATTCAGACATTAACTCCTTCTCTACGCGAGGCTCATGCAAGCGAAGCTCATCTTCTTGGTTATCGAAGTCGTGCTGGAGTCGCTCTGCTGTCTCTTGCTCCGCGACCAGCTCTGAGCTGGAGCGTCGAGCGACCACTCCATGTTAACATATGGCCAGCAGATACTGCCATCTTGACGAGTGACCATATCGCCAGCCACGTAAGTGTTATTGCTCGTGAGGGCATCACCAATCTTCTCACCGGAGCTGTTGACGAGCTGGAAGTAAGTACCGCTGAAAGTACCAGAACAGCCCATAGCGATGAAATCGCAAGATGGCGAATCAATCTGTTCCCAGCTGATGAGGGCATATTCGTCGTCGAATGCTGCGACGTGAGCGTTGCTGCGGTCCGGACCTTCATCTGCTGTGACCCAGTTGACTTGGCTGTCGCCGACGGCGCCGACCTCGGACGATGCTTGTTCACCAGCTTTGGTCGACTTATCTGTCATAATAGCCATGGCGACACGACGTCCGCTGGTGCGGTTCAGAGCAGAAGTGTAACCGTCACCCATCCACTCGTTAGCACTGAGCTCAATTGCGCCACGAGAAACCCAGGTGAGGATATAGGAAGTGGAGTTGATAAAGCGAGCAAGGCCGGAGTAAGAGCCAGACATGCCACCAAAAGCCTCACCTCCGGCACCGTTGGTGGTGTTCTCGTTGGAGACTTTTACGCCGGTGTTCGTCATGCCAGTGCCGCCAGTGTTGAGCCAGATAGCACCTTGGTCCTCGGCGCAGACGCTGGCGAATGGCGCTTCGTCGGCGGCTTCGAACGCAATACCAGTGTTGTGCGAGCATCCCCAAGCACTTGTTGCACCTTGAATGGTCTGGAGCGTGCCATTGCTCCCAACATATTCGATGCTGTCTCCATAGTGACCAGAGGCGTCGCCGGTGTAGTCAGTAACGACGAAGTAAGCACCATAGAGGTCGGCCTTCTCGGAGTATACCAGATCGCCGTTCATGTCTGTAGAGGATCAGCTTGATCAAATCATATGCTCTTACAAAAGTACCTACCTGGGGACGCCGAGAGACCCTCAGACTCGTGCACACCTGGACCACCAACAAACGTTTTCCAATCTTGATTGCCAGACGAGTACTTGTAGATGGCCGGGACTGGGGTACCACTTGGAGGAGCATTGGTGCCAGACACTGCCTCGTTGCCAAGGAGAGCGAAACCATCGTTGTGAGCAACAAGACCTCCAGCTTCCTTCACGCCGTCGATCGACACGGTGGTTCCAGTAGCAGTGAAAGTCGAGGTATCAACATGCTGGACATGTGCGCCGGTTCCACTGCTGTCAAGGTACGCAAGATAACCAGTGTTGCCATCCGGTGAAATGGCAAAAGGTGTTCGACGATGATGAGGCAGGCCGGTCCAGTAAGCAGCGATGATAGGGTTGAAGCTCGAATCCAGCGCAAGAGAGTCCACATATGTCTTCAGTCTCAACGAAGGGTCAACAGCAGCGACCAGCGCTGCTGAGGAAGCGATGAAAGGAATGAATCGCGACATTCTGAAAGCGCAGAAATGAATGACTGGGGTGTGTACCGTGAAAGAAAGTTTACTGTACCGTGCTACATGGTGGCGGTTTGGCCTCTCTATAGGCTGACTGGCTTCGCTTCCACAGACACGTGGCGGTCGTTCAACTTCAGGAGTCGGGATTGAGATATAAAGCGTCTGTCAGCATTCGAACGGTCCTTCCGTGAATCATAGCCAGGATTTAGCAGGGGTTGCAGCAAATCAGGCGAAGAAGATAGAGATGAATGGGTCGCGACTTTGTCTGAAACGCCTATGCCGAAGAATCTGTCGAGTCGCACGTGGGTGTCAAACAACCAGATCGCCACGTACTGGAAGTAGCGCCACATCGTTGTGTAATGTAGAATGTAATGATGCCTAGATTCGGTTCCTCTCAGGACCACAGCAGAATAGAAGGGATTATAGGTAGCTGTCAGACAAAGACCGGGTCGTATCCGAGCGTTGTTGGGCAAGAATGTACGTACGATACCGAATAATCTACTAGCGTTGTTCGAAAAGATTGCCTTAGCGTACTCTCGGGCGTCGCGACGTCGGTGTCGGCGGAGGTCCTCGAGAGGGCGGAACTACTTCTATCGCCGCGTATATACGGGGGATGACCCGGTAAACCCCCGTTTGCCTACCGGCGGTCCTTTTTACGCCGTAGGCGTAGAGACATAAGAGATTCTAGAGTATCGAGTCTTAGACTTCTAAGTCCGTAGGTTATAAGGCCCTTACTAGCGTACTAGTTTTATGCACGACAATTGTCAACAAATGCAGGATATATTGCAAAAGTAGTTCGAAAATCGTGCACGGCCTTGTCTAACAGCTACCGATAGCTAGAGGAAAGTAGTGGTCGGCGGTCGTGCCCTAGGAGACAGCGGCAATGGCGCTGAGTCTTGGCGGCGCAAGCGGAAACTTTCACTAGCGTGAAGCGGCCACTGACCAATGAGTGAATGACTTAGTTGCACCCCTGTACGTGACCCCCTTCGTCTCACAACAGACACCTGGACCACTCCAAGAACATCGAAAGACCACTACCGTACTCATGGTTGAAGGCCGCACAGATCATGTATTCAACACTCCAGAGCTGCTTAGACTCATTCTCGACCAACTCCCGTGGCAAGACTTGCTAGGAGCAAGAACGACTGCCATAGTTTGGCACGACAGCCATGAGAAGATGTAGAGCTCGCTCCAATCGTCCACCGCGTCTCAGCCGTGAGCTCTGCGTAGCGCCATGTCCGTTGCTGAAGCACTCCAGTGCTACTGTTCCGAAAGTACACATGACTACTCCCTTCGACTAGCGCACCTCCTACACGGGAGGATGCAGGGCTACCAGTAAAAGCGTTCCAGGGTGACCACAAATTCTGCACAGCATCGACGAAATCCATACCGATCTCTTGAATCAATCCAGCCGACGATCCAAAATGGACGCGGATACCATGAGGGCGTTGACATTGGTGCGGGCGATGGCGGTGAGGGACATGGTGTTGGGGAGGCAAGATTAGTTACCGACGGTTACATCGGGTGTTGAGCAGGTTTCGTTGCCGGTAGTGTTGCTGGAGGCAACGTGACCGTCTTTGTCGAAGAAGAAGATCTGGCGCTGAGGAGGAGGTTAGGGACTGCTAAGGTATGTGTGAGATGAGGCATGTAGACTCACGAGCTGCTGTCATCGTCATGCTTCCCCAACATCGACCCAAGAACACCTCCTAACAATTGGGTCGACCCAAGAACATCTCCTAACACCTTGGCAGGAATCAAAATCACAGCAATGATTACTGCCTAAACGAACACCTTCCTCTTCATACTATACACCCGGCGATCTCGCGGCGTCTCGACATTTTTTGGTGGTTCGTCCACATCACGATTAAAGCACCATGGCGGTGCCAGACTCTGCCCACGATCCGACCATTCCCTGGGAGATGTCGCCGGGTTCGGGAAGTAATGCGTGACGGTCTTGATCTCTGTCGGGTAATCTTGAGGTATTGTTGCATACGCTTCAGGCATGGTGTCGTAGCCCTGTCCCGGTACTAACTCTAGGTAGTGCCGGTTCTCCACCCGCTGCAGTCCTTCAGGATCCCGATCTCTGTTGGCTTCCATTATGTTGACAAATTATACCGTAAGATAGCGACGGCAAGACAGCGAATACTGAAGCAAAGGGAAAAAGGGCCGGTACAGGGTGTGAACTGCATAGAGGAACCTCCATTGTAGCTATCTTCCGATCTAGCCAACAGATAGGCGCAGAGATGTCGATACTTGCTCGACAGAGTAAGTTCGACATGGGCGGACTTTCTGTATGCAGGCGATACGCTATAGAACCGAGGACATGGGCCTGCATCTTGAGGGCGTTGAGCAATACCCGCAACTGCCAGGGATCGTCCGCTACAGCGAGCATCGCATGACATAGACTTTGGCGAAGGATTTTAGCTTCACGATGCCGAGCTTCGGATGGTTGCTTCAGCTGAGGCTTGTTGTCCGGTCCTAAATTTGACCAGCCGCAGTATATGTAAGCAGTAGCGAGCCAATGGAGGAGGATTGAACATTCTCACTTATTTCTCAGCTTGCTTTCGGAGAGGTGTCGCAAGTTGAAGTTGGTAGCGCGATTCGGGGATCCCACATCTCGAGCAATTGCTACGCTACCGAGTTGCTGCTGCAGCTGTCCAGACATCGTTGAGTGTTTGAAGCGAACACTCCACTTCCTTGTGGGCTTGCATGCAACCGCCTTCAGAGATCCTCAACCTTCACGTTGAGTGAATAGTCTGAAGAAGCATCCAACTAAGATGCATTCTTCACCGGGTCACTCTCCAATTGGATCTGCTGTCTCGACTGTGAGCTACTCTCCTGCTTAGCCTGGACCTCCTTTTCAGCCTTGCGCGCCTCCCTCTCCTGCCGACACTTCGCTTCGCATTCCTGCACGATGGACTTGTTCTTGCCATGCATAGCCTTGATAGCAGCCCACGCCTTGGCTTCCTTCTGGTTAGAACCTTGGCCTGTGGCGAGAAGTTTGGATGTGTACCCATAACCGGTAATGCTGAGATTTACAATCCACAAGTTCTGACCCAAGCGGTCGCCCTTCAGCTCGATAGTGTCGAGGGGTTTGTATTCGAGCTTGCAGCCGCGACCGTTGCCTAACTTGTTGGAAAGTTCTTGAGTGGCGTTCGGATCGAAGATGTTCAGAGGATTGGCATCGTCTGTGTGAATGAGGAGAGACTTGTGAGCATGAAATAGCTCAAGTGCCTTAGGTGCCCACAGCGCAGTCAGCCACTTCTCAGCAGCTGCGAACCCGTCCTCGTGGCTGAGGACGACGGCCGCAACGTAAGCCTCAAACACGTCTCCAAGAACCTTGTTGAAACCCTTGTTGGCCTTGTCTTGTTCCATCTGGGCCTTGACGCTCTTGTCCACCTCCACCTTCTTATCAAAACCGTATGCTTTGGAGAATGCGGCGAGGGTCTCGTTCTTGACCAGTGTTTCGCGGCTCTGAGACATCTGGCCGGCGGCGAGTGTCGGAAAACGGTGATAGATCAAGCGTGATGCGAAGAGCTCGAGATAGGCGTCACCGAGATACTCGAGCTTCTCGTAAGTGATGATGCCGTCAGCGCCGTCCCGATGCTGCGAATAGATGGATTTGTGTTTGAAGACGGCGGAGTGCAAGTTGTCGTTCGCCACAGGAGGTAATTCTGGGAATCCGCCGGGAACTGTGAAGGGGGTGTAGAGGGCGACATGTGTGAGTGTCTCCACCGTCGGTGGCAGTTGTGCTACAGCATCATGGTGCGACAGCTGCACGGAGGTAGACTTGTGAGTTGAAATGTCACCTTGGGCGATACTTGCCTTGAGCGCATTCAGCTCTGCTTTCAGCCGGCGGTTGTCCTCGACAATGTGGTCGATCTGGGTTTTGGTGCGTTGTGATCCGCCTCCGCCTCCGCCTCCGTTCGCCCTAGCCTTGCCATGCTCTTGACTCTTGTTCTGGTTCTTGTTGCTGTTGCGAAACTGAGCTTCTTGAGACGGCTGTGGATGACGACCCCGTATGTTCTTGTTGGAGTAATCTTGCTTCGCGCGCTTGCTCTCTCGACCATCGTGTGCGTCCCCGCGATGGCGCTTATTGTTGTTGTTGTTGCCATGTGCGTCGCCGCGCTCGTCACCCCGACTGCTCTCATCGTCTCGACTGTTATCACGCTCGCGACGCTCCTGATCGTGGGTATACGGTGATTTATCCATGTTGTTGACTGTTCTCAGCTCTCCTCGGCACTGTTGCGTATTGATGGACAGAGACGAGATGAGCCGCCACAGCTATGCCATGTTGATTAGCGCACAAATTATGAATGCGAGCCTCAAGAATATATAGCGCGAAGCTCCGACAGTCTTGGCATTACCGCTCCTCCGACATCACCACCATTGATGCCATCCACACATCCACTTACTCCCTCGCTCTACCCACCGCCATCATGTCCGTCCCGCGCTCCCGGATCCTGGACCTCCTTAAAACACAATGCCGCATTTTCAACACAACCTTCAACCCTACAAATGCAAAACTCGGCAACAAAGTCCTCCGCCAACGCTTACGGGGTCCTTCCCTCGCAGCATACTACCCTAGACGAGTCGCGACGTTCGTGGATCTAAAGAAAATGTATCCTGGGAGGGAGCTGTACGATAACTTTGAGGAGGATCGATTAGAACATATTCAGATTGCGAAGAGTAGAGGCAAAGGTGCGCCGAAGAAGAAGAAGACGGCTGAACGTGAGTATTCTGGGAACAGGCGAGGAAGTTGCGTGATTACTAAAATGGGACTAGAATCGAGTAAGAACAAGAAGAAGAAGAGGTAGTGCAGTTGATGGATGGAGCGTGTGTGGGTGTGTAACATGGGTACGAGCGCGGCGTTCCGGATCAATGGATCAATTTGCAGAGCACAGAGGCATCGGCAGGCGCATGGAGGTTGAGAGAGACCTTATCAAGAATAGTTGTCAGTATTCTGAGCTTTGAGTCAGAAAGCCGAGTCTTGGTGAGTTATTGAAGGAAGAGGTGGTGCATGATTACTCGTGCTGAAGCCATGGATAGTCTCGCCGACCGCAACTAGTCCCGGAGCTCCTCCGCAATGACGGCCTCAATTTGATTGATCAAAGACTGCCTCTCAGCCACTGGTAGTCACAACCCTAGATCCACGCTATCCGATTGTGCTACGACAAGGCCACGGATCATATCAAAGAGCTGGACGACTTTACTGCGGGAAATTATACTGCCTCATGTCTATTGCCGCGGACTCTCTCTCTCTCTCTCATAGCCCTCGCTCAGGCTTCTGCTGCCTGAGAGCACTGATGATCTGCTCTCAACAGTCTTCACCGATAAATATACCGAGCCGTCTTCTCTGACCATGAGATGGGCGCGCACCATAGCCTCCCCTATAGCGACGCTCTTGGCACGGTAACCACCGATCATGGCCTGCCCACGATCTGCCTCATCCTTTATTCACATCACTTTAGGTTGGGAACTCGCATATGGACGCTGATACAAGCTCCCACGTAGATCCACTCGAACTATGTCGTAGGGGTCATCGAAAGATATGTTCGTGGCAATCGAGACCCGATCTCGACCAAGCGTAGCAAAGCTCTGCACTCCGAAATCGAAGGACGCATTGTGCCAATCTGAGAAATACGTGATGCGGGAGGCATATCCGACTGACAAGTATTCTGCGCGGATCTGCCGATTGACCTGTGATAGTCGCGACGCAGACTTGTCGCTGCGTGGACATATGAGCTTGGTTTCGTTATCCCGAGCCACGAGCCGATGGATGCTCTTGCGGAATTCCGCTGGCAGATCAAGGAAGTTGGTGCGGCTGCTGGCGCGGGTTGTGATGTCTATCGGACAGTCAACGGGCTACGACGCACAACACTTCCGCTTGGACTTACAGCGAGTGCGGTGCGTGGTGGCTCGTGTCTTTCGTGGTGGCATACTGCCCTCAGGGATGATCTTGATGATCTTGATGGCGAAGATGCTGATGCAACGAACGTGCTGCGACAAAGTTCTCGAAGTGGCGGATGCTCGAAGTTGTGAGCAACAAGCAGGGGCGGCAAGAGCAAGGAGTGTTGCACGGCCCGCGTCCGTTTCATTTCACTCTTCACCCTCTTCGAGTCTACTTCTTGCTAGACTCCAAGACCGCCTGGCAATAGCTGTTTCCCGTCGATCTCGGATCTCAAAGCATGCGCAACCTTCCGAGCCGCGTTCACTGGCAAGAACAACCAGGCCATCATTCCTGGCCACAACATAAATTTGCACCAGATCTGCCAACAGAATGACACACCTTGCTCCCGTTCATCACCAATGACAGCCTTTACACGACCCTCCTCGTTGTTCATTTCAAGCTATGATAACGCGTTACGACCTCTCTGGCATATGTCGAGTAAGTTCGCGAGAGCTCGTGCCCTCCCACTCTCGTCACAGCGAGACAGCTCTAAGAACTGCCGAGAAGCACAGTCTGTTTGCTGATGTCACAGCATCTTCTTTGTTGCCAACCAGCGGCAGGAGCGTAGTCACCTCTATAAGAGGTGCACCGTTGTCTGTTGAATGATGGACGGGGCATCACTGCTTATCTGTCAACCAAAATGAGCGACAAAGCCACCTCCAAGCCCAACAAGAAGGGCACTGCCAAGATCACGAAGGAATCAGGAGCGGCAAGAATTCCTGCCCCCAGCAAGAAGCCACCTGTCCGCAAGGACAGTGAAACGAAGGCCATCGATGCAGATGAGAACGAGGTCGAAGATGCCAAGCAATCTGAACAAGGCGAGCCACAAGACAAGCAACAAGACAAGCAACAAGACAAGCAACAAGACAAGCAACAAGACAAGCAGGAGTCTAGCCCATCACCAGGGCCAGTTACAGAGTCACCTGGAAGCAACGGAGACGGTGAAACACTGTACAGTCGTGAATATGTGAATGACCACGGAGACGAGGACTTCCATCATCGAGGCAAAGGGCGCTGGGCACGTGGACTACCGGGTCCGAACGCGAGTGCCAGAGTGGCTGTACGAGGACCAGGAGCAGAGGCATGGAAGGTGGCGAAGCAGAACGAAGGGGGAAAGTAGCAGGTACTAGGCATGTAGGATCATGTGCCTGATGAGAATGAAATTGGCTGCCATGCATGTGTGATACGCTCTGCTGGGGCGTCGACCCAACATTACCCTTTCCATTAAATCACATCGCCGGGCTGCATGACATAATCGTTCCCAGTATGTTCTTGCTCATACGGCTTTGTACACAGTTTGTTTGCTCCAGAGCACTGTTTCTCCATGGCAATTCGATAGATCTTACTCATACGCCACTCAAGCTTAAGCTCACTCTATTCGAGCAGTCGCAGAGCACACCATGCAGGGCAATACATCCAACGATCCGATTGATGCATGAGTTGGCGTAAAGTCTTCAGAGATCGTCGAGCGTTGAATCGTTGTCCATCAAAAACTCGACAATACACTTGTGTCTCCAATCGTCAATGCGCGCAGATTTGGCGTCCCTCCCAATGCTGGAGGGCTGCTGAACAGTGATAGCGCCTGGTGTGGGAGCACGGAACAGCTTCATCTTACGCCACGATGCGTTAGGATGAAGTCAGACCTTCCTGCCATCTCTGCCACCCATCCTTTCATCGACGTACGAGTAGACCTTCTCGTCGAGCTCGTAGGCAAAAGCGTCGGTCGCCCCAGATGTCGAAATTTTGCAATAAAACTCCGCCGTTCTTCATTGCCGCACCTTTTGGACGACCGATGTACCGGTACCCATCGTCGTCCTTGAACAGAATCTGTAACTCAGAGAAGGCTGTGAGATCGCGAGCCTTTAGGTCGAGTGCTGCGCTCTTGACGCGCTTATCACACGACCTCAATTCCCAATGCTCGAAGAAGATGTACCTACGAAGCTTCTTGCCACCATGGATGGTATGCCTGAAAGTCTTGCTGACACGCTGCGAGACAAAGAGGTGCTTCCTATGCTCGCATTGCAGATCACGTCTGAGATGATGTTGTAGTTGCTCGCCTGAGAAGTGTTGGAAGAAGAGGCGCAAGTCAAACTGGCGAAAGTGAATCGTGGCTGGGCAATGTTTGCATGTGATTGAGCCCACCACAAAGTGAGCTCGCACTAGGCCTCCACCAGTGCCGCCTTTATTACTCACGCCTCGACAAAGCTGTCGAATCATGCCTCAAAAACTCCGCAAACCCCACCGCATCCTCACGCATCAAAACCTCATTTGTCGTAGCGGCGACCTCCTGATGCTCAGGAACACTCTCCACCCTCATCTTATACAGCAGGTTTGCCGCGCTAAACCTGCTACTCCTCACAGAGTTCGGCATAGGCGGCCAACTCGCTGCGGTAGATCTATCAGATCCACCTAGGGTTGGAACCTCCGAATCAACTTCGTTCCAAATGGGCTCTGCAGATGCCGAGGCCACCTGAGGTAAGCGTGTCTGATGTTTTGGTAGTTGGGACTCTTCCACCAGTTTGGGGAAGAGTTTGACGATGAAGGCCTTGAGCGCCAGAAGTGAGGCGCAGATGACACCCACATTTGCCTCGACTGCGGACCAGGTGATTGCCCAGATGCCAGACATGACAGGGTCTCCCAGTTCTGCTGTGACGATTACGGTGCTTAGTCTAACACAAGAGACCGCACAGACGATGAAGCCCAGGACGAAGACTAACATCGTCAGGATTTTCTGCTTCTTTGGCAAATGCAGTCCTCCAATGACCGGTATCGGCAAGATCAGGGTCAGAAAGTCCAGGCCAATATTCACACCAGCCACACTCGCCCAGTATGTTTGCGCATTTCTGCAGCGGCCAGGTATTGTGACGTTCCACAGCTTGGCAGTCGGTGTACATAGGAAGATACCACCAAAAACGCCCCAACACGCTGCAGGAAAGAGGGCCGCCATGAGTATCCAGCAGCACGCCCGAATGTTACGGCCATCGAAGACACGAAGGTATTGGATCAAGATCGAGGCCTTCGTGATATTGACCGTGGTTGCCCAGACAGTATTGATGACGACGATCAGTTTGACAATGAGGATGGTGTCGACTACTCCAGGCTGAGCGCGGTATTCGCCGATGCCTGCGAAGATTGCGGCGCCGATGGAGGCGGTGATGACCCAGCAGAGGAGCTGTATACGTTAGCTACAGGCCCTTGACTCATCTGTTCGGCTCATGAAGTGCTCACCAGAGATATGAGAATCACCCAATCGTCCAGTCCAATGATCCGCACAAGCGTCGCCCTCGTATACCATCGTAACACCACAATCACAGTCGCCAGCACAGAAAGTCCAATCGCAGGTCCCAAAGCTGTCCATCCAATATCGCCAGCGCCGAAGTGCACTGCCGTAGGAGATGCAGGTTGCTCATTTAGTGGAATGTTATCGTCGTAGTCTTCTCTGAAGCCTCTCCTGATCATCCTGGGCGAAGTCCTTGTTCCCAGGCATCATCGTCGTCGGCGCAGTCGATTCATCTTGAGAGATTCGAGCACAAAGAGAGCTGCATCTAAGCATTTTGGCAATGATCGCATAGTACCAAACAAGATCTAGCACATCAAAGCGATGAGATTCCGATATGTTGGCAACAGCCAAATTTGGAGCAAAGCTGGAGAAGTTGATGCGGAGTAGTCCAGTGATGTGAAGTGGGAAGTTCATCACCACATTTTCCAGAGGCTCGGGTGAAATTACGGTTCAGAAGTTCCAGACATGATGTGTCCTGTCCAAAGAAGGCATACTCATCGGTCTTGGGATGGATAGTATCCTTGCTTCCTAGAGATGTGTGGTACGTCCTCACGTCAGGTCATTGTTGCTGCAACCTGGTGATTGTTTACGAAGCACGAGTGATGTGTCCCAGTGCAAGCAGCTGAGAAGAGAGCCTTCATCATGGTGATCCTGCTCTCCAGGACGTGGAATATGACCATATCACTGGTGCGACGACCTGATAGAGAAGCAATCCAGCTTGTGTCATGAAACTCAGTCGTGCGACCTCGCTTGGACACGGCTCAGATCAGAGAATGTGTTGGCACTGGGCACGCCTTCTGGCATCGCGTTACAGCCGTGATCCCGTCGTAGAAGGACTTTCGCATGGTCTCGTGGCCATCATCGATGATTCCGGGAAGTGGCTGTGACCTTCTGGTTGCGTGGACTCTGCATGCTCTGGAATAATGCCATCTTAGTCTGGAGATATGCCTGGATGACCTGATCTTCTTCCGGCATGTTTCGAGCTTTAGTCGACTTGGTCGGTACTGATGTCTTCCAGGACTCGATAGCATTGATTTGCTGGCAGCCTAGGTATGGATGTGAATTCGCCGATGTCGAGCTTGACGAGCTGGTCTTCGAAGTGATACTCGAGGCCTTACGCCTTGAAGTCTTGTTGTGCTGCATGTCGCTGTCCGTAGTGGTTGTGCTTGAGCAGCTCTTTCCAGCAGTAGAGGACGACATGAGATATAGAGCCTCGTCCCCAGCCTAGCAACACAAATATGTTTGAAATGTCAAGGTGCAATCACCGGTCCTCTCAGCTATATCACCCTTCTCATTTATTTCGAGGCAGACTGTCCAACCATGCCGTAAACCCAGTCCGTTGCAAAGCCTCTTGTAGTCACGCCGAAGCAACGACGCGACGGCTTGTGCATACAGCAAATCGGTCAGTCCAACGCACTGTGGTCATGTACTGCAGGTAGCGTTATCGTGATGCAGCCCCCACGAATGGGTAGGCATTATTTGCAACAAGAGGCGTCAATGGGGCCGTTGATCATCCTAGACTGCGCAAGGCACGGCGAGCTTTCCCCTGATCCGATGAGTACATCTACCCTACCGCACGAAGGCGAGCGCCGGGCAGGTCTCGGGCAACCATGGGCCAACCGTGGGCAAGCATACAAGTGTCATGATTTGACAAATACCTGATACAATAGTGCTCGATGGTCTCAAATAGAGATTGCGAATTGGTGCAGCGCAGTGCAGATACTGAGGAACAGTGGGGTTGCATTAATGAGAGGTATGAGTATTCCAAATCGTCAGAAGCGGAGCGACGTCTCGTCCCGAAGGCTCTCCGCGCACGAGCTAGAAACGCACGAGTCGTGCAATCTGGCGCTGCCACGAGGTCTTTTAGCCGGTGTCCTCAACTAAGGGCACACATGGCCGTCGTGGAAATTAAGCATATGCCTGACAAAGAGATGGTAGACGGGGTATTTGCATTGCATCAGGGGAGAGAAAGCAAGTGAGCACGGGCCGTGTTGAAATATGCCTAGGCCAGGCTGGGCAGCAACGAGATCCTCTGTTTGCGATAAGCAAAAGTTAACGGGGTGGTCGTTCAGTCGGCCCCATTGCGAGTTGATGTCGTCAAGACTCATGTTCAAGGTCGATATGGAGACATCTGCGTCGCAACCCGCCCGTACCAAGATTTCTCAGCCAAGCTTTCCAGAGCTATGACAGACCGGCATCTTTACGCGCGCACATGGCAGCCACATCATCCTTCTCGTATGCATGGTATTTGATATGATACAACGTCTGTCAGTCATCAGCCTTCGCCGTACATACATCGCTGCCTGATCACGCAAACGCGATCTTCCATCCAGCGCCGACTTGCACAGCGGGATTTCGGACCACAGCCCATGCCGCCTTGCCCCGTTCCTTATCATGGAAGTCAAGTGGGACCATTCTGGCACCTGCACTCTTGCCACCTTGCTCTTCGCTGACCTCCACCTCTGTCTTGCCCTTCCACGATTGAGGCGCACCAACAATGATGACCTTTTCGACTCGGACCTTCTCCATTAATTTCAAATACTCCTTGGTCTTCTTACCCGCAGCTGTCAGGTCTTCGCTCATGAGCGTCGATGTCGAGCCTTGATACACGAATCGTCGATGGATTTGTGCCCCTTCCAGGTGATCGAAGCTCTCTCCGTCGTCAAGGTACAGAGTGCCTTCTGCATCACCTGAGTGCCCAAGTACGACGACAAGAGTGATCGGGTCGTACTTCATCAGCCCCGAACTCCTTCTCGGTCTGTCTCGGCGTGGGATGATGTGGCCGCCACGCATCAGTAATGGGATGGTTTGCAAAGGCGACGAGAGAGTCACCTCGCCCGGGCCTTCGTACGTCCAGAAATCGAAGTAGTCGTAGTAGTTCTCCTTGTCAGCGAGATATACTGTAGTCGCTGATTGATCCTTCTTGGTGACCGGCTTTGCAAGAATACCAAAGCTGCCAAGGTAAAGCTGATCATCGAGCGCGAAGCCCTTCTCATCGCCGGGGAACACATAGTAATTCGGTCGCACAATAGGCGCGCCCGTCACCGATGACTCGTGAAAAGCCGTGTACCACGCCGGGAGTAAGCTGTAACGTAAGCGAACAGCTTGTGTGATGATCGATGTGTACGGCTCGCCTGCTAGATACGGTTCTCTGCGGCGGGTATCAATGTGTGCGTGTGCTCGCATGAATGGATACCAAATACCAGCCTGGTACCATCTCGTGAGCAGATCCTTGTCCGGGTTGCCAAAGAAGCCACCAACGTCAGCACCCGCATTCGGAAAGCCGCTGATACCCATACTGAGCACCATTGGGATAGATGCTTCCAAATGCGACCATGCAGCTTGGTTGTCACCAGTCCACATGGCACCCAGTCGCTGACTTCCCGAAAAGAAGGCGCGGGTGAGGACGAATGGCCTGACGTTGTGCTCCTCCTCTTCCTTGTCGCGGGCAAGCAGTCCTTCGTACGTGGCATTGATCAGGGTCATACCGTTAAGGTTGTGGACATCTCTGTGCTCCCAGCCGCCATGATGGATGTTGTCCTTGGGCATGGTAGTTTCGGGTCCGTTGAAAACAGATGGCTCGTTCATGTCGTTCCACAAGAAAAGATTCTTCGCGGACCCGGTGAACTTGTTATACTTGAACAGGCCAGCCCACCATTGGCGTGCAGCTGGACTGAAACAGTCAACCCAGTAACTGCTTCCAGGCCAGCACCAACCCTCGTAAATGCTGTTGT
Source organism: Mycosphaerella arachidis (assembly GCA_001297265.1). NCBI lineage: Eukaryota > Fungi > Ascomycota > Dothideomycetes > Mycosphaerellales > Mycosphaerellaceae > Mycosphaerella > Mycosphaerella arachidis. Next base: position 293,854 of record LIHB01000015.1, read on the forward strand.
CCTTGTTCTTCACCGCGAGATCTTTCGACTTTAGCTCATCGACGATGTGATACCCGCCCTCGTTCTTGATATGAGGGTCGATGATGGCGACTAGCTTACGCTCATGTTCGTCCAACTGTTTCTGCATGCCAAGTGGGTTGGGAAACGTCATGGAGTCCCACGTGAAGTACTTCTTGCCGTCGGTATACTCAACATCGAGCCAGATGACATCGTAAGGGATGCGGTGCTTGTCAAACTTCCTGTCGACATCTTTGACATCTTCATCTGTCACATAGTTCCACCTGCATTGGTGATAGGCGATGGAGAAGTGCTGTGGCAGCTGTTGAGTTCCGGTGAGCTCAGTGTATGCACCGATGACATCCTGAGGTGTCGGACCAAGAAAGACAAAGACGTCAAGCAGACCAGACTCGCTAATCCAGTGGGTGTCGGTCGTGGTCTTACTGCCAATGCCCATGCTCAGTGGGTTGACAGATGCCGAAGACTTGGTGATGTCGACCCAGGTCTCGGCGGCATTCAGCCAGAAGACACCGACGGTCGAGTCTTTCTTGTGTGCCTGCATGAATGGGATCGAGCCATATAGCGTCATTGGACTGTCCATCTCGTACTCGAACACATCGCTGTTGTACATGCGGTATGGCTGGTCGTATTTGCCGTCGCCGCCGCCGCGTGTCTCGCGCAGGTTCAAAGGAGTCGCGTGCTCGGCCAGACCATAGACGAAGTCGTATCCTGGGAATGTGATGTCGAGAGCGACAGCTTCCGGGCCTCGTGGCTTGGTGTCGGTATTCCCACCAAACGACTCGTCCCACCATGTGCTTTCATCCTCGGCGGCATCGTTATCGCTCTTCGCTACTACTGCTTCGTCGCCTGTCTTCTCGCTCGCTTCGCCCTCCTTCTTCGCGTCGGCCGGCTTGTCCACCTTCTTCCGCCAATGCTCGACGTTCAACAAACCTCGCTCGTTGAACTTGATCTGGACCTCTCCATCGCGAACGAAGTCGACACCAAACGGCGAGTGTCGGATGATGGCTTCGAACTTGCTTCCAGCGCCGTATTTCACCTTGGTCGTGCTCTCGTCGCCGTCCTTGTCGATGGCTGCACCGGTGCTCACAGTGGTCCCTCCAACGATGGCCCACTTCTCGGCCTCGTTGTATCGCTCTTTCCGTATCTGTCGGTCATGTCGTAGCTCGATCTTGTCGTTCTTGCCAGCTTGTCTCTGCTCCTCGTCGATTGTGACACGTGCGACACCAGACTCATAGAATGCAACCTTCAGGGGCAGTCGGATCTTCTGGTCGGTGTTGATGATCTTCTTGTTGATGATACCAGTTAAGATGCCGTCGTTGAACTTGATCGTTGATCGGTCGAGCTCGTAAGGAGATTGCCATTTGGATGTCGCGAGGGCGGTGTCGGCATAGAGTCGGTTGCGCTTGCAGAAACCAGATTGATCGCAAGTCTTGAAGTTCTCGTGCTTCACGGTCACTACCAAGACATGTTAGGGGACTGGGGGACATGTACGGAGGATGATGGTTGTGGAAGGACATTTAAGCACTGCATTACATACCGGCTGGCGTGATGAAGCAGCACAGTGCGACGAAGAGGAAGACAACGCCCGTCCAGCGCTTGGAGGAGCCACTGAAGTCCCGCATCATATGTCTATGCTGTCGTCCTTTCAAGACGCACAGCAAGATGAATCAGATGGAAGTTGACAGCTTCAAGCCAGCGCCAATGCCAACACGTCGATCTCCCCCGGGGTCTGGAACCAGCTTTTGGGTTGATCAAGTAATGGCTGCTTTGTAGAAGGCACGAAGCGGTGGACACAATCGCACTCGGTCTCTGCCCTCAACTCAACGGGCGATCAGCTTCTCAGCCTTGTGCACTTCTTCACCAGTCTACAAGCAATTCGTGCCAACAGAGAGCGACCAGCAGCGACTCCAGGTCCGACAGCTCTCGGCGGTTGAAGGTCCCCCCTGCATCAAACGGGCACCTGTGGTGGGGGCCTTGCTGTCCCGCAGCTAGATTTTCCATGTCGAGCGATAATACACCGCCAGAGCCTGGCATCTTCAAGTACCTCAACGCAAAAGATCGCTCTCACCTCACCACTGTCCTGCGTCAGAAACAACAGCAAGAGCAAGCCAACATGACTTCCGAGCAGACGTGAGTCGACCGCCAATGGCTACGTCGAGCACAGAGCACAACACTGACAAGCGAACAGCTTCATCGCTGTCAAGCCAGACGGTGTCCAGGTACGGCGGGACTCGCACTCATGGGCATGTCCCGTGCTATGCCAATCGAGAGGCTAATACTACCTCATAGCGTGGCATTGTCGGTGAGATCATCTCCCGCTTCGAGCGCCGTGGGTGAGTAGAGGGCAGTGTTTGAACCACCCATACCACTTCTAACGGCCCTTCCAGTTTCAAGCTTGCCGCCATCAAGCTCATTACTGCCTCCACCGAGCACCTCGAGAAGCACTACGCCGACTTGAGCGACAAGCCATTCTTCAAGGGTCTTGTCACCTGTACGTCCCACGAGAGATTTGATAAGAGCAAGAGAAGGCAGATGCTGACACACAACAGACATGGCCAGTGGCCCAATCTGCGCCATGGTCTGGGAGGGCCGTGAGGTCGTCAAGACCGGCCGCCAAATCCTTGGTGCCACCAACCCACTTGCCTCGCAGCCAGGCACGATCCGCGGCGACTTCGCCATCGACGTAGGCCGCAATGTCTGCCATGGCTCTGACGCCGTCGAGTCCGCGCAGAAGGAGATTGCTCTCTGGTTCAGCAAGGAGGAGATCCAGAGCTGGAAGTCCGCTCAGCACGAGTGGGTCTACGAAAAATAGATGCCTTACGAGCGGCAAGCAGCATGAGTAGGCGTTAGGACAGACGAGGGGTGACTTGTGATCTAGACATGTTGCAGCAGCAGGCTATGCATGCCCAGGCCGTCTACCTAGACGAGCTATGATGAAAAGTTACACGAATTCGAGGCAGCATCGGGCCCGAATGTGGAAGACTGCACCTTCGACGAAATAAAACGCGAAGCTTGTTTCAACTGCGATCCAACCTTTCTCCCATCAAAATTGTTCCTTTGCTTCTCTTCCTAGCAATGTCATATCGTCGGTCTGCCTCTTTTACCCGCCTGCTGTATTATCACGCGTTTTCGATATTGTGCCGAGGAACCCAGCCAATACTACCATTGTACTACCTGTCGTGTTCATTGCAGCCTGGTGTCACCTACAAAATAACGAACAGTCACCACGGTGCTTCTCATATCGTGCCTGCCCTTGCGACAATGGCAGGAGCCGAGCTAGCCGAGCTCGATTGCGAGCGCCACCAACACCTCGAAAGCTGAGCATGGGCATTTACAGGCACGATTTCTTCTTGATACATCTCGTTGACGTGCCTGTTCTCATGTTTTCGGGCTTCGCCAACCATAGACAAGTGAGCTACTCGGCCCTGATAGCACAACAGGCCTGCAAATACCCGAAGGAGAGCTGGCCTCCCACCAGGAACAGACAACACTCTTTCATCAGGCAGACAGAGCCGGATCGGAGAGCGGAATCAAGCATCGGCAGGAGATCCTAGAAAGTAATGAGTCCCGCTGTTGCGCGGAACGACATGTCGAACCCTCAAGACTGAAGCCTGGCCGGTCCTGTTCCTGCCACACGCGGAAGGATGTCGTTGAGCAGCGTCCACAAGCTTCTCGGTATGGAATCAGACACCACGACTCGCGTCAACAAGCCAGGGACATCGTGTCTTGGTTGCAGGCGACGTAAGCTCAAATGCACTCGCGAGAACAAGGGCTGTCATAACTGCACCAAAGCAGACTTACCATGCGTGTACCCAACGCCAGAAGTTGGCGTCAAGCGCAAGCGAGGGCCATACAAGAAAGACAAGCCTGCTCGGCAACGACATTTGGAAGATCTCGTCAAGTACCTAGAGCCCAAGAATGAGCCCGATGACGGAGATGGAGCCGACAGTCCTAGTCAGCAGTCATCGTCCGACCGCAGGCGAAGTGCATCGGGTCCCAGCGCGAATGTCAACATCGGCCGGTCATCGGTACACAATGCTCATTCAGAGGGTCTCGTCAAAGACGCGTTGATAGCATTGACACGCTCCTCGGTGTCAGACCATGAGTCGCGTCTCGACGATGGCTCGTTCTTTACGCAAAGCCATGCTGCTCCCTGCACAGCCAATACTGCCAGCAGCCATCCTCCAGTGCGCCGCATCTTCGAATATTGGAGCATGTACGAGGCTCGAGTCGATCCAATGGTCAAAGTCATACACTGTCCGACTTTCACCAAGAAACTGTTCGGCATCATTGACAAGCTAGAATCCGTTACGTTGACCATGGAGGCTCTCCTGTTCAGCGTCTATTACGCTGCTGTTAGCACCTGTACCGCACGGGAGACGAGAAGTCGGTTCGGCGAAGATCAAGGCCTGCTTCTCAAACGTTACGGCCAGCACATCGAGACAGCGTTGAGCAATAATTACGATGTGCCGAATCTGGAGCAGTTGCAAGCACTGGTCTTGTACATCGTTTGTCACAAATTTCTCTGCTGCCAATACAATGTAGCTAACATTTGCCAGATCTGTATCCGCTGGCAAGACAATACTACAAATCTCAAGGCTCTGTTCACGCTGGCTGTACGTTCGGCACAGATCATGGGCGTGAACGAGGATCCTGAAGGGAAGTTTCCAGCCTGCGAAGTCGAGCTGCGTCGACGACTCTGGTATCACCTCTATGGGCTGGAAAGCCGGACCGCAGAGGAGAGCGACACTCGATCGACGACGCTGATGCAAGATCACAACGTGCAGATACCTTCCAGTCTCAACGACATCGACTTGGATCCTAGTATGACAGAGGCGCCCCGGCCGAGGTCGGGAGTTACTGACATGACATTTCCGCTACTTAGATTCGAGGTACATCGACTCATCTTTGGACTTGTGACGATCAAACGGCAGCAGACCGCAAAGCAAGCTAGCATTGCAGGCGTTCAGCGTGACCAAGCTGACTTTCTGGAGCAAGCAAGGTCGAGACTCGAGAATCAATACATAGTCTATTTGCACCCTTCACGACCATACGATTGGATGTGCTTGCAATTCATTCGAGGCATGTTGGTACGTGTTGAGGTATCGAGATGACATGAGCACCGCTGACACACGACAGATCAAAGCTCAGCTGATGGTCGATTTTCCGTTTGGGTCAGTGCCTACCAAAGAGATGCCAGCGTCACAGCGAATGAAGCTGTTGCAGGCTTCGGTGAGAGTCATTGAAACGACTCATGTTCTCGCCATTGACGAGCGTATGAGTGACTGGACATGGTACTTCGTCGGCTATGTCCAGTGGCACTCTCTAGCAATTGTTGTTGCAGAACTAGGCTGTAGCACAAACGTGGAGTTCACCGACATGGCATGGGAAGTGCTCGATCCAGTTCTCTCAGATTGGGACGCCATGTACAAGACGAAGAAGGATGAACCGGCCTGGGAGCACGTCAATACCATGATTGAGCGCGCACGTCATGCTCGGCGACGAAGACACGTGCACCCGAACAAAGTGAAACGAATGCCCCAAGCCGGATTATACAGTCAATCTCAAGAGCAGTCACTACCACAGGATACAGTCCCAATACACAATCAAGATTATGGCCATACAACGTATAGCTCCATGGAACCGCACCACGTGCACATGCAGCAGCCGGACCAGAACAGCACACCAGGTAGTCACCCGCCTCTTACCGGCCATGGCGGAATGATGGACTTCAACATCGACTTTGACACTCTGGATGCAATCGGTGACATAGACTTCGGTGCTTTCGATCAAGTCTTCAACAGCGAGAGCTGGGATATGCTCAGCCAGTTGCCAGACCTGGAGATGCCGCTGTATGCTGGGGCTCAAGCGGTTGAAATGCATCCACAGGCGTATCGATAACCTGTCAATGCATATAATGCGTACTGGTGGCAGATACTGTCCGGCAGGCAAGCTTGCCCTTCCTCAACAGGCAGTCTTACAGCTTATATCCTATTAAATTGGCGCAGATACATGCCAAGTCTGATATCGTCTCAAGCTAAGACTCACTCACTTTGGAGTGCTTAGGCACAACGACTGGATTGCACCCCCCCCCCTTTTTTTTGCCCCCACCAAAGGGGGGCTTGAAAATCATAGGGTCCGAGTTCTTGCAACTTAATTCTGAATGCTCTTCGCAATCAATCCACTTGGACTCCGAACAGTCGAGCTATTAGTTGCGAACTTGATGGGTTTAAGTGAGAAGAGGCTGCCTGCCGGATACATTAAAACCGCCTGCCGGTTAGTATCTGCCCGTACTGGTGAGCGCAACTATGCTGTCGTTGCACGTGCATCGAGAGCAAGACCCGCAAGGGTGGTCTTCATTTTGAGGAGCCGCATCTGTCGCTGCGGCGCAGTTCGGGTGGCACGCGATGGGTATCGCACGCGGCAATGCCATGCCCATCCCGTTGGCTCCCGGATCTGTACTCCTCTAAGAACCTCAGTGTTCAAGGACTGTGGTTGCCTCATTAGTCAGCAAGTCACCAGCACAGCATTCCTGGTTCATGCATGTCTTGCGCTGCTCAAGATTCAGCCTTGGCAGCCGGAACTGTCGATCGATAACCCAAAGTTGAGGCGCTCTTGCACTAGGAGGAACGCCCCTGTCGGCAAGGCCTTGCACGCCACAGCCCACATTCCGATATACCTCGAAGGAACGAGAGAAAGAAATCAGTGCAATATAGCGACGGCGACCCGTTTGTAGCACTTTACCCCACAAATCAGCTGCGGAGTACGCATTGTGATTGGCTTAATGTCCGGCATTCACTTGATTACGCCTAGCGAGGTAGCACGGGTGATATGGCGTGCTATATCCAGGGCCATGTTGGTCTGGCGGATTTCTCTACCAAGATTATCCTGTCTCCCACAATTCTCGGTGGACTGATACCGACCTCATACCAGCTTCGAGAACGCCGCAGCTTCAGCCTTTCGATATGGCCAAGCTGGGAGGTACGCGCCTCGGCGCATTTCGAGCGTACTTCTTCGGCTTCTTCATCTGCACAGCCGGATTCCTGTTTGGATTTGATACCGGCATCGTCGGTACGTCGTCATTGGGGCTACAGCATGTCTTGCGCCATGTACCTTGCTGTCTCAAAGCTTAAACTGACACCTCACGTCCCCTGCAGGCGGTGTCCTTACCATGGCCACGTACAAGGAACACTTCGGGTACACTGACAACACCACCGTCTCCGCGGTCATGGTATCGCTTCAAAACGTAGCCGCCTTCCTCGCGGCTTGCACCATCTTCCCGGTATCCGAGCGCTTCGGTAGACGGAAGACCATTATGGGCGCCATGGCGGTATTCTGTACGGGAGTCATCTTGCAGGTCATCCCATCGCACTCGCTGGTTTGCTTCTACATTGGTCGCTTCGTGTCTGGGTTGGGACTTGGTGCTGCGACTGCCACCGTCCCTGCGTACAATGCCGAGCAAGCGCCTAAGGAGATTCGAGGCAAGCTTGGTGCTGGTATGCAGTTATTGTTCGCTGCTGGTGTGATGATTTCATATTGGGTACGTACTGCGAACTGTCAGGCATCGAGCAATGGTGCGGACGGTGATAGTGTGGTCGAGGGATGCGCTGCATGACGCGGCGGCCAAGGCACACGCATGGCTTTCTTGTCACATAGCATTCGCTGCTTAGACACCGACCCTCGCATCCTGACCATGGCTAATACTCCACTGCTCTCAGGTTGACTATGGCACCGTCCGAGGCCTTGCACACTCCAATGCCGAGTGGCAGATCCCCGTTGCTCTTCAGCTCGTGCCTGCTGCTATCCTGGGACTCGGCGTGATCCCGCAGAAGGAGAGTATCCGTTGGCTCGCCAAGAAAGGTCGTAACGACGAAGCATGGGAAGCCCTGACCTGGATGCGCGCAGACACTGGAATTGAGGTCAAGGCCGAGTTTAATGAAATCAAGACTGGCATTGCAGAGGAGCTTCGCGCCACCGAAGGGTTCAGGAAGCGTGAGCTGCTCGAACCTGCGAACCGATACCGCATCGCCCTTGCATTCGGCATCTTCCTCGGCCAACAAAGTACTGGAATGACTGCTTTGGCCTACTTCGCACCACAAATCTTCAAGCTCCTTCTTGGCGCCGGCGAAAAGAATCTTCTGGTCACTGGTCTTTTCGGAGCTCAGAAGTTCGTCACTGTCGGTACTTACATCTTCCTGTTCTCTGAGCGATGGGGCAGAAAGCCCACTTTATGGATTGCCGCGATTCTGATGTCGATCTGCTTCGTTATTGTGACAGTCGTGAACAAGACGACCCCAGCTCCCATCGACAACAAGACTACAGCTGCTGGTATCGCCACGGTTGCCATGATCTTCCTTACCAACACGATCTACCAGTTCTCTTGGGGTCCTCTTCCTTGGCCGTATGCTGCTGAGGTAAGTTCACCCTATAGCACATCTGACCTTGCACTAACGTTCTGCCAGATCTTCCCATCTCGTATCAGGGAGTTCGGCACCGGTGTAGGCGTTTCCACTCAATGGCTCTTCAACTTCTTGTTTTCGCTCACTACGCCTTACATGATCGCAGCCTGGGGCACCTATGTCTTTGTGTTTTACGCCATCCTCGATCTTGTCATGGCAACTCTGGTATTCATTTTCCTCCAGGAAACTCGTGGCAAGAGCCTCGAAGAGATGGAGACTCTCTTCGAATCGAAAGCTGCGTTCGACAATGAAGCAGCTAGGAAGAAAGCTCTGGAGAGCAGCTCGGAAGACCGGTTCAGTGATCTGGACAAACAGGTGAAACTCACGAAGAAAGATTCTGAGTTTGCGCGATGAGTGGCAGATAGCAACAGCCAGTAGTAACCATACAGCGTTATCTATACAGATCATCTGTTTGAGATTCTCCCAACCTCAGTAAGCTGTGCTGACGGTTCCAGATTTTCGTCGTCTTCCGGATCTTCTCTAAATCTGGCTCAGACAGATACGATGGCTCTTGATGGCCGCCGGCATCATCAGCAGGCATGGCAGCCTGAGAGATGGCCCTGCGCCATGTGAAGCAATTTGTCCCGACATCCAGGCCCAACTTCGATTGTGGTGCCTCCTCGAACGTCTGCCTCTCCTGGATCATAGACCAGCCAGGAGCATGGTTCACGTCCTGCCTGTCAGTACGCAAATTCTCCGCGCATTTCTCACGATCCGAAAACCACCACGCCACCCTTGCTACGAACTCTAACTCGAGCTCTTCTGTACCGGTCTGGCTAGGAATGCTTTACAGTGCACACACGGCACCACTTTGACTATCAAACCCAGGTACCCAAATTGACGTCCCTTTTGCCCAAGGTGGACATTTACAAAGATCTCTGTCCAGATACCACAGCGTGACGTGTACTTCGCGCGGCTGCTGGGATAACATTAGGCGATTGAAGGTGCTCACGTACCAGTGTCCAGTCAGCCAGCGGAGGTCACCGATGACGCGGACCTGATTGAGGCGGACAAGATTATCTGGTGTCAATGTCTCTATGAAAGATCACACTCCCTCTGCTCCTGGCCGCGCGGATGTGCTGGGCTCATTCTGTACGAAAACGGGCTCTGGTTGACGGAGAGCAAGCGCGTTCGCTTCGAGCCAGGATGAGGCGACATGTCAGGAGTAACTCGTACGAGCAGCCCTGATGACGGCGGGTAGAGGGCCTGCTCAAATCGTGCAGCTTCTCCGACGGGAACAGGACGAATTTGAATATCAAGAGACGGAGTTCTGTTGGGAGGGCGAAGAGAGTCGATTAATCTTGTGCTATGCACTCGTATACATTTGCCTCGGTTCTGGATGTTTCAATGGAACTGGTCTGGCTCGTCGCTCGTTCTGTTTCGAGCAGATGTTGGTACGTATGAGGTCGTGGGGCCTGCCGGGCCCGCATTCGCGCATTGTGTTCCTGATCCTGCTGCTTTCTTCGATATGGTATCGCACATTGATCGTAGCATAGCCAGCATGTGACAGCAACTATTCCGACAAAGACAATAACCATCGCTGCGAGAAGGAAGTAGATGCTGCCGTGGACCTTTTCGAAGGGAGCGTTTTATTTCGACCATTTGCTGGGACAGGAAAATGACCAAGATTGTCACTTGAGTGCCTCCTCTCGGTACCTGGCTGGGGACATAGCGACTCAGCCAACGACTTCAATGGTCAATGGCTCAACACAGGGTGCTCTGGAGGATGAAGTGAACAAACAGACGCCTTCCTAACAGGCTCTCTCAAAAGCCTTATAGATGCGGCCTTGTCGCCAAATGAGACTCTGGAGTTGGTGAGATACGCACTGCCCAAGGCGACCTCAATAATGGTCGTATGTGTTTGAGACTGGCCTGGCACAGCCACATCTTAGCAGATCCTTCCTGCTGTTGAAGCCATCCTTCTGATATAACAAGCATTTACAGCGCAGTGGTATTGTACTTGATCCACATGAAGTGAACTCGTTCATACTTGACTTCCGAGAGCTACAGACCATCGGGACGAATCTCGAGAATGAGCCTTAAAGAAAGAGGCAAACAACGATGATCTCTGTCGAGCAGCTCCTTACGTTGTCGCTAATGCTATCATGCTGGAGAAAGCAGACGATTGCCTACTTCTGACGAGTAGTTATTAGCATAGAAGCGTTTCTTTGCGAGATGAGGATCAATCGATCTACAGTGCCTTGACCTGTAGATATATGGTCGAAATGGTCAGTTGCCTACGAGCGGTACAGAACTCCTTCAAAAAGCCGGCATCGTCCTCTAAACGTCGCAGTTGCATCGACGTTCGCTGCTTTGCAGAGCGTTCCACGTCCTGTGATGCCGGCAAGTAACATTGACAAGAGCCACAAGAACATATACTATTGACACCTCGAGCCGCGGTTTCGAAGAAGGATTGGCTTCCAACCAACGCCACCACACGGCACAAGATCGCCGAGGCAGATTTCATCAACTTTGTTCGTGCTTGGCTACGGAGATCTGACACCAAGTGGAACCCTATCACGATCCGAAGGCCTAAGCGGAAGGTGATCTGCGAGTCGAGGTCTCACGAACGAATCACGACTTGCCCGTCACCATGCCATACAGTGCGCTGGTCGCTTTAGGAAGAACAGCATCGTCGTGGTTGTGATGGGGTGGCGTAAGGCTAACACAAGCGTTGGCAAGGAAGCTGAAGAGATGCAAATACCGATGGCATGTCTCCTGGGATCCTGACTGAACGACAAGACTTCCCTTCTGGACGATATCACAATGGTTCGAGTCACAGTTGTCGTTCCTGCGCTGGTCGCATCAGTTGCTGCTCAGCAGCTTGACATTCCCAGTCTTCTCGCCAGCCTAGGTCCAGCTCCTGCCAACGATCCTCGATTCACGAACTGGGTCGCACCAGGTCCCAACGATGTCCGTTCGCCTTGTCCTGGCTTGAATGCGCTCGCAAATCATGCTTTTCTGCACAGAGATGGACGAAACATGACAATCCCACACCTGCTGCAAGGCCTCGCAGCAGGCATGAACATGGGCCCCGACTTTACTGTCCTCATCGGCGGCGCAGGCCTCCTCTCCTCACCCAACGTTCTCGGCGGAGCCTTTGACCTCGACGACCTCGACCAGCACAACTTCCCCATCGAGCACGATGCATCTCTCAGCCGCAGGGATGCATACTTCGGTGACGATCACACTTTCTACAACGAGTACTGGCAGCAAGTCGCATCGATGTTCCAGGGCGGCCAGACTGCTCTCCTTCCAGCAGCGAACTCGATCGCCAACCGAACCAGGGACTCGCAGGCTATCAACCCAACCTTCACCTACGGCTTTCGTGAGTTCATCTTCAGGTACGGAGAGACAGCGATCTATCTCCAGGCTATGGGAGGCGATGAGACCACGGGTGTGACTCGTGTTGACTGGGTCCGGATGCTGTTTGAGCAGGAGAAGCTGCCATATGAGCTTGGCTGGAGGCCACGCGCTGAGCCAATCACCATCCCAAGTCTCGGACAGATGGTGTTTGAGCTGTTTGCTATCAGCCCGCAGAAGGTGCCAGAGGGCAAGAAGATTACTCAGTAAGTCGTGGCTTGCGCTTCATCGTTCTCTTTATCAAACTAATGTCGGTATAGGGATACTTACAAGGATGTATTCGAGGCTCTTATTGGCGGCAGGAACATTCTCAATAACATCACCAATGGCCTGGCTGATGCCGTCGGTTTGTAGAAAGCTGCTCCAATCTATATCAACGGATGGAACAACGTTTGCAGAATTAAGCAGCCATGTCGGACCATCAATTACTGAGCTATGCTCCAAACGTGAGTTTCTGCTCCATCCTGGATTGGCGTTTGCTTCGCTCTGATCTGTATTTTCTTCCTACGCCCTCGTTAACATTGCCTTGCTAATCTCCATCATCATGTGAGCAATATCACACATATGATGACTAGAGCATTACCTTCTCGATTAGTTACGAGAGTCTTTGTCTGGCACGTGCATATTCATTCGAGTCGCCTTAGACTTCCCTCCTGGACTATCTCTCATCCGTCTTCTTACCATCCAGTGCCCCTCAAACCCCTAACAAACCCCTCGTACCCTCGGATCAGTCCGTTGGCACTCTTTCCCGAGTTCCCATGCCATGCCACAACCAAACAGGTCTACTCGGACAGAAAGACGTCAGCTATGTTCCACATCGACGTGGCGATCTCTCAGAACGTGCTGCTGGGTCGGCATTTAGGCGCAGATATGGTTTGAATAGGAGATGCCTTTTACTTCTGCACTTACCCAGGTTACAGACGCAACGACGCCATGGCTATCCGCGCTCCTGCCATTGACGGCGTAGACAGATTTGTCGTTTAGTGCGAACATCTGAGTCGGATCAGCATATCACCGTAACCCATTTTGCCTCTCATCGCCAGCCAAGGGCGGGAATCATACCTGCCCTGGATGCACCACTTCATAACTCCCCCCCTCAAAAGTCACGGCATTATCGCGGTGGTGCGGATCCTGCTCCACGAGGAGTTTATGGAAAGTTGCCAGGTCTTCATCCGAGAGAGAAAAATCGTCCGACGTCGAGCCTAGGAGTTTGTGTGGTTGGTCGAGAGTGTAGATGGCGGCTTTGGCGAAGCCATGTGGGAAGATCCCATCGCTGAGGCGTTCTTGCCAATTGATGTCGCTCATCTTGTCCTGCCTGCTCTGATATTTGTCGTTGGACATGAAGCTTCCTTCGTTGCTGTGGTTTTCTTGAGCGCCTGCTGCGGGGTAGATTCTGGACTATCTCTTGCTGAGACCGCGGTTGACGATCAGGACAGAAGAGAAAAGAAAGAGGACCGTCACGACAGCTGGGATGTATTAGAAGGTCGTGCTTTTGCACGTGATACTGGAACGCTATATGTGCAGGATCTGTGTTGTAGATTCTGCCCGCGCGTAACCTGACCCGACTCTATGCGTGTGGTATCTATCCAGAAAGACCAAATCGCCAAAAACCGCTCCAGTACTGATGGCAAAGGATGCCGATAGATAGTAATACGCAGAACGGCAAATAAATGGCAGCGAGCGTGTGAACGCGTCGTCTGCTATCCCTTCGTATATCATGTCCAGCACAGATATACATTGTCGTTGAGATGTCCCTCCCAATGGCATTGGACAACAATATGTTTATGGGTCGTCTTTCGTGAGGTGTTGTGTTTCTTCTAATCACTCAGGTCTGCGTCCGGATTTGCAATGAACAGTCTTGTATTGCTCATGGTCATGGTTCGGTCTAATCAAACGGGAGAGCGTTAGCGATACTCGAGACTATGCCGTCTGTCCTTTGCACTTACCATCGACACTGCCTCTCCTCCGCAGATCATCTGCGGTGTTTTTGTGGGCCCGTTCAGCGGCTGTTGGACCGGTTGTTTGGGGCAAGCCAGGCACAGTATCAAAGCTTTCTTCATCGTTTGCGCCTACAAAGTACTCGCCGTTACCCCCGTTGGCCATCGGCGTCTCTTCTTCCCGCAGCTCTCCCATGCTGTCGACTGGGCTGCCTTGTGGCGGCGTTGAGCCGTTGCTGTATGCATGATTGAGACCTGAGTTGTTATAGGTTTGGCCTCGTCGCCCACTGTGCACGCTGCTCCGCCCACTGCCGGTCCTGTTGTGGTATTTTCCGCTGCTCTCTTCATCACTATCGTTACCATCGTCGACCTCTGATGCCGACAACCTCATGGGCACACCAGCGCCACCGGGCTGTAGGGTCGCCTTGTATGCGCTCGCCTTTGCGGCGCCATGGTGTCTGATCTTGCTTCTTACGCCGCCTACCACGCCCGAGCCACTGGTACTTGTTCGCGCTTGTATTGCATGATTTTGACCACCTGCTACCTCCGCCGCTGCCCGCATCTTAGCTTGTCGTTGGGCGGCCAGTATGCGCGGGTCTTCATGCTGAGCTCTGTCGCACCAGACAGTGCCCTTCTGTTTCCGCATAAGGGCAACATATGACGTTGGCGACATTGAGGAATTGCTTCGCGAAGAGGTCGATCTTGTGACACCGCTTGTCGTGCTGTAGGCCGAGTTCGTTGGTGCTCGCTGCAGATTCGCTGAAGTATTGGTCGACGAAGTTGATGATGTGGCATTGGAGAGTGTGCGGCGGTTCTGGCCGGGAAATGGTGGTTGGTGTTGTTGCGACTGTTGTGTCATGCTGTACGCGGGCGATACGCTTGGTTGTCGCGGTGGAGAGTGGTTGTTCATAGGAAATGGCAGTACGCTACTCGAGCTAGTGCGGGTCCTGCTGTGTGTTCGCTCCTGCTGACTTAGTTGTGAACCTGGGTGATTCTGAGCTGGCGGCGGTTTCGGCGTTTGCATTGTGAACGACGACTGTCCGCGCCCAGGGACAGGTTTCCTGTGCGGCGGCGGGTTCATGATCAGCGTCGACATGATGCTTCTCGTATAGCGCCGTCTTGCTTATTCTTCACGATGACTTGAGTCTTGGGCCGACCTCGTGCCAGGTGGGTCCTGGTGCTCGTGTTGGGTGCGACGTGACCAACAACCACACCGCGGGGCAGACTCGGACGCAGCAGCAGTAACGGAGATCAGCTGCTGTATCTCTCTGCGGTATCGAGCGAGATAGTGGAGTCGAACGCGTCGCGGCAACGTGCTCTGGATATAGATATGGCGTGTTCCTGTGGCCAGGACGGGAGGTAAGCTAAGGCAGCTGCGGGCTCATGCACGATTCTGCACGATGCCGCGTCGTCGGATGAGGACGTGCTGTATGCTCGGCGCTGCAGATAGCGAGATAGCGCTTGAGGGGTCGGTGTTGGCGCCGAGCTCGGGTATCGTAGAACAGCGAGATAGGTGGGTAGGCCGCCTCGTGGGAGGATGAGAGAATTGAAGGCGAAGGTGAGGCAAAGTCGGCTAGTGGTGTGGTGTAGTCGCTCCGTTCTTGCTCCACATCCAACGGAGACTACGAATCTTCTGGTGGCCGTGGTCCCACGCACTGATGCAAGGATGGCGAGAGCCTGTTATTAGCTGTGCGCTCCTTTGTCTTCCGCGGCCTGCAAAAGGGGCGGCACTTGCGAGATCCTGAACAGTGCCGTGCTGACAAGAATGTTAGTACCGTTCCAACAGAGATATCATCGACGCCAGGCCTGCTTCCAAAACTGTACGCAAGAGGTACGCGCTTGTGGACGGGTAGCCAGACCTGCTGCGATGATGCCGGCCAAGGAGTGCCAATAGGAAAGTGTAAACTCACCTCACTCTGAGTAGCTCTTGTTCGGCTATCGACGGAATGTACGCAAACAGAGGAATCCACAATGCCACTTTCGTTATAATGCTGGTTCCTACCCAGGTGTGCAGTCCGGTCAGGTCATGGAACTGCGTCGTTTACGATAGAGTCCGCAAGATCGAGGACAGGTAATGATATAATTCTAACACTGGCCTTGCAGATACTATACACGATGAACGCCGATGCACGCCACGCAGTTCCTTATAGCAACAGACCCAAAACGCGCCATCCTGCGAAGGGGACGAGAACTTGCACGTCATACCGGGATGCCATCTACATTTCGATACGAGATGGTCGCCCCGATGGCATTGCGTTACATCTGCAGCATGTGTGCACAGTAGTAGCCGCTGAAACGTGGAAGAGGCGATCCTGCTCGTGTGAACTCTGTCCAAGATCGCCTGCAGTCTGACTGTCTGAGGCTCTGCTGTGACAGTACATCGTCGATCGTAAGAACATTGAATGCACCGTGTTCCCAACGACAGCGTCGCTGGGTGTCTCTTCGCAATACGGCTGGCATAGCTGTTCTCTTCGACATCATACGAGGGCTTCGCCATAGCCGGCGGCGGTATGCTTTCACTAGCCCATGCATGCACAGATGCTATGCTATATTTTGTACACACCGTTCGTCTATCGTATCGAATCAGCACAAACAACCAAGCCCCGTCACTCGTCACCACGACCGTATCTGGTCATCAGCTCGTCCTCGAAAAAGATGTAGTCGCTGAATGAGGAACATTCCTCATTTCCGTATCGCTCACCGCGTCTGTTGCATTCGGTACTGTGCGCTATCTCGCATCTGCACCTAGACGAAAACATGACCCAGATGATTGTCGGCGCGTTTGTGTTCGTGCCCTTGCTCCCAGAGACACGGCACAAGCGAGGGTCCACGAAGCTTGAGGGCAAAAAGAAACCGCGTGCCGGTCGATGCTATTTGGAGATTCCGATGTACCGTGTACCGAGAGGACAACGGCGTGGTTGTGTTACGAGGGATGGTCAGCCAAGCATGTCACGGTAGCACGGTACCTCGCTCATATCTCTGCTTTCTACACGAACATCACGAACATCACGAACGTCCCGCGCGTCCTGGCGGTGGCTTGGTCCCGACTACCATTCTCGAGGCGTCGCACCTTGCGCTGTCGTTGCCGCTCCTTCGGTATCCGATGCACCGCATCATGTGAGCAACATCACCTATCTGCACTCCTTTTCTGGCGCGTCGTCTTCTTCTAATCATGTTCGAGAAGACGTTTGTTTGTCCGCTGCAGAACAATCATTGATCCGCGACTGGGCGTTTCGCATTCGGAACACGCACTCTGCTTAGAACTCCTCCTGGAAGCGCGTCCCGGCCCACTTCGGCCCGAAAATGGGTATGGACACGCAGTTGAGATGCTGCTGTCCGAGACGTAGGCTGTGCCGCTGCGACTGCAAACTCCGAAGAGCAACTCACAGGTCTGGCATTACCATAACAGGCACTGGAGTACCCAGCCCACGAGTCGCCGCCCTCCTCAAAGCCCTAGGGTTCTGGTGAATGTCTGAAGGGGATGACTGCCATTGCGCGCAGCCTTGTCTTCCAAATGATGACAGAGACCCAGACCGATCATGATGTTGTTCAAGGTTCGAGACTGTCAAAGTTTGCGACCGATCGCTCCTGCCATCAGGTCACAGGTCACTTTTGCATGAGTACTTATCTTGTCATGTAGTTGAGATTCAGGTCCGCGGATCAACCAAAAGGCGAATCTCGCTGCAGAAGTCACTGGGAGATCACCACAAAAGGAGTGGCCACCGCGGTGCTTAAGAGCAGCAGTAATTCTAGGCTGCGTCAAGTACTCTGACACCTGCAACCTGACGGTGGTAGTTCTAGCGATGCGCGCATGAATACTTCCCATCTAATGAGCAGTCACTAGACTGCAGTACGGCTATCCTAGCGACCAAGAGACAGCTGTGTGTCTGTACATGCCGCATGGTCACTTCTTTCACAGCCCATGCACGGAGTGTGTGATTCATGACGGCAATAACAAGAAGCTGTCTTCACTATTCATAGGTGGTATGAGACCCACAAGGAAGCACCGCCAATGTTTTCGCGATAGAACCGTTTACATCGTCGTCAGCGACTATGTCGAGGACTAATTTGGACAGCTACCCACATATCCGACAGAGCGCCGTCAGACACAAGGCGATAACGAACCTCAACACACATGTTGGTTTTCACCACGATCGTTCTCCGCGCCGACTCCGGGGCAGCAGGGTGATCTCAAAGCTCGCGGTGGTGTTGACACTTTCACAAGCTCTAGTGACATATCTGCAGCTGCGATGGAGAACCGAGAGTCGCGAAATCATGCATTTTCGCAGTCTCTATGCTAAATCACTGGGTTGACATTGACGACACTTGTCATGGCGAAAAGCAATCACAAGTCTGAAGTGATGCCATTCGGAGTACGAAGCCAACGTGCGAGCTATTGATTAAATTCGAAATGTCACAGAATCACATTCAAAGGCACCACTCGCCACGGATTACGGCAATCAAGTCGAACGGAGAATCGGTATTGAAGTGTCGCGGTAAAAGAAGCTGGTTCGTATTCCAGAGCCGACTGACCTTGAGGACGAGACAGTGGGCGGCACAGTGTCTGCCGGAAATCGAAGTGCATCAACATAAGACGTAAGAACGAAGGTACGTTGTCGAACCGATTAAGCGTATCCGACCTCTTCAAGGCTTGCGAGAGGACAGCGAAGTGTTCACCTGTTATAGAGCTGGCGCGGAAGTCGCACGACATTCTCATAGCGTCATTGACCGAAAAATCATCGACCGGGAAGCGAAGACATATCGGGAAAGTGATGTTCCTGAGACATATCTGAATCCCAGCCTCGACGGTCACAGTTAGCGAGACTACTCACTTTTTGACAGGCTTGAATACCTGCTTAACCATTTCACGGCATGCGCGCCCAGCGACGGCCCTGATTCACACACCAAGTAGAGTCGGACATGTCGCGCGACGTTGAGAGCGAGCTCTTCGCTTGCCGCTCCTTCACCTGCTGCACCGCATAACCTACTGTGCCGCCTGAAATGGCCAGAGTAGACACCCCCAGGCCCGCAATATCATCCTTTCCAACAAGGTACATGCTCCAATCATCTCCCCTGCCTCCAACCCGACCAACACTCTCCCTGTCTCGCACTCGCTCCAAAGCCCTACACTTTCCTCGTGCCAACCACGCTATCAATCAGTGCACCCACACACGCCATCGGCGCTGTATCTACACCACGCCATACCATGAACGAGCCTCAAGAATGCATCCTCCTCACCAAGCTTCCCCGTGAGCTGCGCGACCGCATCTACATCGAAGTCCTAGTCGCCACCGAGGACATCAACATCGAAAACCTGGAATACGACGAAGTGTGGTCTGCAGAAGAGTTCCCGGAACCAGGTCTCCTCCGTGCTTCGCGCCAATTCCGCTATGAAGCATTATCCATCTACTACGCCCAAAACATCTTTCGTGCCATCGTCTTCGACGAGGACTCTACGCCCCCACTGCGGTGGCTAGCAGCCATGGGCCATGCCGGCCGTAAGGCTATCCGCCAGCTTGTGATTCAGTATCAGATCTCACCAGGTACGAGGCACCATCTTGAACGGGATATTGAGTTTAGCTTACAGGGGTCAATCCTTTCATCTTTAAGGGCGATTTTGGGTCATCACATGCGACGACATGGCGGCTCAGGGTGTGTGAAGTTTGCACAGAATGTTGGGAGGTTTACCGATTTGAGGCTGGAGAGTCTGAGGCTTGATACGGGGAGTCCTGATCCGGAGCCGGTGTTTGAGCATAAGAAGCATCATTGGAGGGTGGATATGGAGAGGCATTTAGATCGGGTGAGGACGGACCGGGCGTTGGATGCGGCGTTGGAGAAGACGTTGGCGGAGGGATGAAGTGTAGCGTGGCTTGGCCTGGATACATCGTGGCGTCGTCTCGGTTGGTGGGCCACATGGCGACAAGACTGCCACGCAATCAGCTTCTAGAAGACCATGGGAGTTGAGCTGGGAGATGAGCAGATGAAACGGCAGTCGTTATGGGAAAGGTCTCGGCATTGGCTCGAGGCACGGCATCAAAGGGGCGTGGAGACGAATCGAACGCTCAGGCAGGAGCAGCACGTGTAAACGTCAACGGCAGGAACGGTAAACAGACCATTAGCATCAATGAGGCGCCTGAGCCTCGTAGATTGGGGGGGGGGTGGGGGGGGGTTATAGTGACTCAGTACTTCAGCACCGCGGTCAAGTCTATACCGCACAGTAGCCACCATCAACAACGATGTCCGCACCGGTCGTGTATGAAGAAGCATCAGATGCCTGCAGAAGATCATTAGCTGGAATCCAAACAGTGCAATGCGCGCGGACCTCGGTCGATGCTCTCAGCCCTACAGTCGTGTCGTGCATGGAAGTCACAAGTCACGGCGATACTTACCAGGTAGAGATACGCGCCTTTCAGCTCGGAGGCTTCTCCCTCACGTCCCATCGGTATCTTGCCGTGCCTGGAAGGTGAACTCGTTAGCATGTATGTCGGAGAAAGAAGGCGCAGAAGCCATGGGCGTTCTGAGTATGTCTCAGGTGTCGCACCGTAGCTGACCTCACTCACCAGATCCTCTTCGTCTCCGGTGGCACAAAGTCGCTGATCTCAGTCTGGTCGAACAGAAGGGCGTTAGCCGAGCCCATGCCTGCTGCAATGTGCACCTACCGCCATGTAACCAGGGCTAATACTGTTGACGCGAGCAAACTTGACCCACTCAACAGCCAACGACTTGCAGAGATGGATGACACCAGCCTTCGCCGCGTTGTACTGTGATGCTTGTTAGCGCGTCATACCGGCGATACCGTTGCGGACACGTACCGCAGCTTGAAGTTGAGGGATGTTTGCAATGTGGCCGCTCATTGACGCCGTGGCAATGAAGCTACCATAGCTATAATTATCGAGCTTCGTGCCGCTCGTGCTGACTCCAGTGAGGTACTGTCGTCTGAAGATCTCGCCAGCCGCTTTGGCGCAGTAGAATACAGAATCTAAATCGGTGGAAACGACTTTGTGGTAGGAGTCCAATTTGCCATCGATCATTCTCCCGTCCTGCCAAGGGATGCCAGCGTTTGCCACAAAGATGTCCAAACGGCCATTGAAGTCATGTGCAATCTGGTTAATGACCCGTTTTGTGTCTTCGAAGTCGGTGACATCTGTTTGATAGGCTTGACCTGTCGTTTGCAACGTCAGCAATTTCAGCGAGTATATAGAAATAATCCTCTCATCGCCTACATTTGACGCCGAACTGCTTTTCGATATCTTTGGCCTTTTCTATGGCCTTCTTGTTGCCGTGATACTAACAGAAATGAGCAATGTCACTTAATGAAGCACAGCAGTGCGGTGGCGCACCCAGATTGCCACATTGGCGCCTGCCTCTGCGAACGCCTGCACTACTGCGTAGCCTATGCCGGCTCCTGATCCGGAGACTATGGCCGTCTTTCCCTTCAATGAGAAGAGAGACGCGATCGACTCAACCTTGGGTGGCTCCGTGTTGTTCTCTTGGAAGATGCCATTCTTCATGGACGAGTCCTCGGGACTCTCTTTCGAAAAGGGACGGACAACCATCTTGAACACGACCGGAACAAGGAGAGATCAACAGAACCCAAGGCCAAGAAGCTTCTTACGGGAATATTGCTACGATTTCGATGCTGGACACACCATTGAATGGCAGAGATGAGACGTCAATGGTGGGTAGATGGCGTGCTGATGGTGTGGATCGGGGAAGTGGAGCGTGAAGCCGAGTGGCTGACAAATGGAAGATCAGTGAGGGTGTTGCTGGCACTTCCTCCTGAGTACCGACTTACTTCCCACGTCCACAACCAAAGAAGACGTTCTTTCATTCATTCATGTACAAATGCCATCTCTCGGTGGCAGCACACTGCAGCGGATACTGCCGTCCGGTCGGCAGTTGAACACCAACGTCAGCTCATGTTATTGCACCGCGATGAAACGCGTTCTGATCTTCCAGCGTCTCATCTCATCACCATCGTCGACAACGTCGTGTACCTCCAGGTCTTGCAACGTCAAGGAAAGGGAGAAATGAGACCGCTGAGAGCGTTTGATAGAAGAAGAGGTAGAGTATCGTCCATCGTTGTCGTTGACTTACCAGCTGCGCGTCTGTTGTCTTTCTGGCAGGCAGTTTCTTGTTGTTATACCTAAACTAATGCTAATGTTTTGATCCCTCACACTCGTTTACTTGACAACAACGCTCCCCTTCGATCGTTTCTCGTTTCTTTGCTATTGTCTTACTCGCTCAACCGCTCCCGCCCTCGTGGAAGAAGCATAATCATCATCATAATCAGCTATCAGAGACTCCGATCACAGCCGAGGCCTCGGACCGCTCATATCATTTCACATTCCAGCGTAGGATCCACGTGCTGTCGGTCGTAGCAGCGTGCCGCGTCACATTCCTTTCGCAGACCGAACCACAACAGCTGTTCTGTGGACTGGAGTATTGCAAACTTACGGATTCGAAACATCGGCCGAAGACAGGCTGGCGATGCGCCAAGAACTTACCAGGTGAAGGACGATACTACGATATACTGGTTGCACAGGAGCAGGAACCCGAATTTACCGGACACGAAATCGACGCGAACAAGATCCTTCGCAGCAATGGCCCCACATCAAACCATCGAGCAGCGGCGTGCACTGCCACTGAGTGGCCTGACTCCCAGGCAGGATGGCGGATCACCAGGCGTAGCGAATACTGCAGGCGGGCCAGCACCAAGTCAAGCCCAAATCGTTGGTTTGACGATAGGGTGTGTAGTCGGTGGTCTCATGCTCGTGGCCATCATCATCATACTAGTCGTCCTTCACATACGCCGACGACGACACCGACAGGCTGTTGCAGAGCTGGAGCAAAGCAATGTTCCGGTTACCGTACCTCAAATGGAACAGACCGGCGCAAATTTCGACGCTGTGCGATGCAATGGATGGAGTGCATTGCCTGCTGGTACAGGATGGGACTTTCTGGCTTCAGCAGAGACCATGTACCAGCCAGAGCAGGTCGAGCACACAGACACACGAAAGAGGCCCACTTCCCTTCCGAGGATATCGACGCCATCTGCTGCTCCAACACTGCAAGCGCACCCTAAGCATCTGTCCGCCATTGTGGAGACCCTCGAAAGTCCCAGTAGCGGCCACTCCAGCAACGACTTCGATCTTTACAGCAGCTCCGAGAGGATAGACGAAGTGATGGGCACTACGCCTGATGCTGGTGTCCCGCAATCCAAGGCTCATGGAATCGTGCTACAAGACAGCAGCAAGATCTTCGCAGCGCCTGGCAGCCCAAAGCCAGAAGTCGTTCCATCATTTGCCATTAAATCGCCAGCCACCTACAACCCCCTATTTCCACGGCCTAATCCCAAATTCGGGGGAACAATCAGGTCGGTGTCGCTTGGTGTGCTTCGCGTTGACACCAGCGGTGCAGTCTTCAGCAAGACAGATCGTCTTTCGCGACAGATCGCGGAAGTGAAAAGACCACGACCAGCCATGCATGCTCGATCTGCATCTCTCGGCGCACCTCTCAGCCGACCACCATCTGGACCGATTCCTCCACTTCCGGTCATCTCGCCACTCACGATGGAAGATCAATCCCGACAGGCTGTGTGGATACCTCGCGTGCCGTCAGCAGGCAGCATCAACTCAACTGGCAGCTCGATCCTCGTCACCAGCCCTATCCTCGCGCGGAAAGATAGTGATCAGCCGCTCAGTTCACCAACAGTAGAGCAACTCGTCGCGGAGAATGACGACGCTGCATTGAAGACTGTTAACAACGGACAATGGCAACCCCCTCGACCGAGTGGCCCAGCTCGATTCAGCACTAACACCAACATGGCGATGCAGACGGAGCGATCTCGCGCATCGATCAAGGCCAACCTTGTACGATCCAGCACCGACAGCGTATTGGTCAATCGTGAGTCTACATCAAGTTTCTCCTCGTCCGATAGTATGGAGCGCAGCCGACTCTCAATTCCTATCGTCGCTACTGCAGATCGTATCAGCATCAGCCGCGTCTCATCCTCAAACTCCCTGCTTGGCTCAGGAGGAGTACAGAAGATCGTGACGCCGAGGAAGACACGACGCCCGTTTTCGGTCTCTGCACAAGGCTCACCTGCTGAGAAGTACAGGAGAAGCGCCATCTTGAAGGACATCTCCGGCAACGCTCAACACTGCAACGTCAGGCAGAGGAACGTGTCTATCTCTACCCACGATTCTGGGCGCAGCAGCAACGGCAACCCTTTCCACTGGGACAACAACACAGCCAGGATCGTGTCGAAGCCAAGTGCGTTGAAAGGAAGCCCGAATGCTAGGAAGGGCCACCGGAGACAGAATTGCGTGCGAATCAGCACACTTACACCCCAGGTACTTGGTCCTGCCAGCTCGAGAAGCAGAAGCTCTAGCCCGGTGGGCATCGTGATGGATGAGATCCTAGAAGAACGGGAGAGCAACGAGATCAAGCGTGAGGTCCAAAAGGAGCGCCGCGAGGTTGAGCGCGCAGTAGCTCAGGAGAGGAGACGATCGACCCTGCCAATAAGGCCTCCTTTTCCCGCGAGGCAGACTTCGAGTGAATCCTGCTTACGCATCCAGACACTGAGGGCCAGCCTGACACCGAGCTCCCCTACACTGTCTAGCTGCAATGCCTACCACGATGTCAATACTGGCGAATTCTCGAATCACCCAAGCGACTGTGCGCTGTCGACAAGACCCGACTCGAGGCAGAGCGACAGAAGCTCTGTGACTGGACCTTTCACCATCCCAAGGTTTCCTTCGCCAGCCAGGACAAGTGTTGCTTTGAGCAGCACTCTGCCAGAGTTCGACACCGCCCCGATGCCAGATTTGAGCTTTGACCTGAAGTCTCCAACGCTTGGTCTCGACGACAAGAACAGCTCTTCGCCATTCACGTTGGCGACGTCGAGTGACGATGAGATTTCTCCCGTCTCTCCTCGCCAGAGCAAGGACTCGCCAATCCAAGTCTCGCCTTTATCATCCCGCGACATTCCGTCGTCGCCGCCGCTCCCGACCGCTGGGTCGAATGCAAACGGGCCAGCACTCGTACACATCCCACCACCGATGGAGGGCAATGAGTACGATCCCGCGAGTCCACCAGTAATCTGGGACGAAGAAAGTGATATGCAGCGCAGCTCCCTGTTCCTGCCCTTCGCCAACCTCGACGACTTCACCCTTGAAGGCTTCTCTCTGAAGAGTCGCCCATCAAGCTACGTTCTGCCGGACTCACCACCGCTCAGCCCAAAGACTACCGACGAAAGCTTCCATCAGCGAGAGCCAAAGCTCACCAGCGCGAACGCCAGCTCCATCATGGCAAACATGCCATCAAGCACCTCTACCTCCAGCTTCCTCGGCACTAGCATCCCAAATCTGCTACCATCAACAGCAGACAACGACGCTTTCGCCCTCCCACGCTGGCACCCAACTCCAGCTCCCCTCGAGCAACTCCCTCGCCAACCATACGTAGCAGTCGCACCCAGCCTTCCAACCATCCCTCAAAGCGACGACCACGACTCCCCCGCGCCGGCACCCCTCAACATCAAACCCACCAAACACGTCCCCCAAGGACCTCGCTCCGCACCCGCCAAATCCGTCCTCAAGAACGCCATGGCCCTCCGAAGAATGAACAGCGAAGTCTCGAAAGAGATCGCCGACATGTCGAGCCACAACCGCGAGAGCCGCAACTACGTCCGTCTCGGCCGCGAGCCTTCACCCTTACTGCCCTGGTGTCCCGCCACTCCCAGACCTGACACAGACGGCGCCGCCGCCCCCGACGGGACCTTCGACCTCGACTCCGATGGCAATGCCAGAGCTGGCGCTTCGGAGCGACCTTTTCGCCACGGAGTTCCGACCGTAGACCCGCCCAAGTACAAGACCATGGATGAGATTGATTTCGCTGGGTACGAGCACAACGTCTCCGCTGGATTTGTCCTGCCTGCCGTAGAGAAACCGGCACCATTACAACTGAAGTACACCGGCGACCCACGCCCAACGTCACGCTCTCGGGAACACATTTCACCCCGAAGTTTGAAGTACGCCCAGCAGCAGCAGCAGAAAGAGCGCGAGATGAGGACGGAGAGTAGTGTATACTCTCACCTCACGCCGACCAAGACACCAGCCGGAGCTGCTACGCAGAGATCAAGCGTATGGGACGAGGGCGAGAGATTCTGGTCCTCGCCCAACACGAATCAGAGACACGAAAGCATCCCCTTCAACCCGGTCGCGAAGAGAATGACAATGCAGACGCGCGACTCGGCGGGTTCTCTCCAGCTTCCGCATTTCGCTCAGGCGACTCCTGAAAAGAAGATGATGATGACGCCGACGATGAATAGACTTAGACAAGGGTCTGAGCAAGTAGTTGAGGGCGCTAACGCTACGCCCAAGAGTTTGTATGATAGTGATGGCTTCTTGAAGGCTTGAAAAGAAGAGCTTGTAAGGGTCGATGTTTGTGACGGCCGGCCGATATCCCACTCCGACTTTTGATGATGAAGAGGAAGGGATGGCTGGATAGGACGCGACGTCCGAGAGTTTCATTGTTGTTTATGATATCCATAGGTACTGAGCTTGTAGACCCTTGATATCATCTGGGTACTCCATTGGCTCGTTGCATCGGATGTGCAGCACTCTCTTGTATAAGTGGAATCTCTCTGCTAATGACGTTAGCACACGAAGCACGATACTGCCTTGTGGGTTCGTGCTCACAGCAATCGAAAATCTAATGTCTTGACGTATTACCATCTCTCTGCGTGTCCAGGCTACCATCGGGGCTGTTGGCGAGTGTAGCATTAGCTTGACATATTGATGCTGCAGTCTGGTCTCTCTCGTCTGCCATCAGCCATGTGAGACATCACCTCTCATATTTTACAGACACAAGCGGCCGCATCATATGCTGGGCAACCGATGTCCTGTGGATTTGTTGCATCGGTTTCTCTCCCTGGGAAATCGTGAAGCATCAGGCCTGCTTCAAGTTCCTGATGCTGGAGGTCCAGGACGGTCGACTTCTTCCAGTGTGCCGCTCTCCACAGCCTCTGCTGCAGTTCTCCTCGTGCCAGCGCCAGGTCCTGTTGGCAAGAAGTGTTAGCAAGTAATCACAGCCGACCAACCTAGAAGCGGCAAGTAATGCCTCGTCTGTTGATCCATACCTAGTGGTTCCTGCTCTTCGTATACTCCATTTCCGTTCGTCTCGTATATCCCATGTCCTAAAACTCCGTTCCCTAAGACCCCGTTTGCTAAGACGCCGTTTCCCAAGACTCCATTTCCATACATTCCATGCCCATTGACTCCATTTCCGGCGGTTCCATTTCCGCCGACGACGGTGGTGCCCTGAGGCATTCTGAAGTTGCCGTCCTCGTCCGTGTAGTCAGCCAAATTCTCGGATGTTATCCAACCACCGGCCCCAGGTCTGGTATCTTCTTCCACCTCTTCTCCTTCCTCGCCAGCTGCAGGAGGATCTGGGTTCAGGTCCTGGCACGTCGCGACTGCCTTGTGTAGGGTTGTAGCCATACTTATGATAGTATTGATGGAGCCGTCATTGTTCAGGTTGCCTCCCTTCGCTATGTCTTCTTGGTCGTAGCTGTCGACACTCTTTGGGTCGATGCGCAGCTCAATGAACGTGGAGTCATCATCCTCCAGATCGGGATGACCGTCGTCCCCGCAGATGATCTGCAGGTAGACATTGCCTTCCAGAACGCCCACGACCGGTATCGAGCGGTAGTCGATCTTGACGCCGCCCTCCGCTGCTGGGCGATGGAAGATGATGTTCCTGTCTCGATCATCAGTGGCTGTGTGAACATGCTGAGGCTTGTCCTATGTCATACTCGGAAGTCACCCAAACATCAATGCCGGGACAATGTATGAAGCCATCTGCTTGAGGAGGAGGAGCGTCCGACGCCGCGTCCTCGTCGAGTCCGCCGTTGTCAGAATCCTGCATGGTGAGGGGCAGGAAGGCGGTATGTTCCGGCGATTGTGAAGGCACAAACTTGACCGTTGCATCCTGCGCGAATGCGTGTAGACGTGGTTTGACGGCGTCGTAGGATGCTGGAGTTTGCTGCTGATATCGGTACAGCAGTTCGTAGTCCTCGAACTTCGGCGGGGCGTGGTTATAGGTTTCGACACCGAATGCAGACATTTTGCCTGGTGGTGGTGGCGGTGGCGGTGGTGTTGGTGGTTGATATCGGTTGTTTCCAGAAAACAGCAGCCAAAAAGAGCTGCAAGCTCGGCCAACGCGACTCCACAAGGGTCATTGGATAGTGCAAACCTTGTATCAGCCTTACACGAACCCTGACATGGTCATCACTGGCGATTCCTGCAGGTTGGAGCTCGGCCACCCGTGTATTCAATGGCAGAAGTGAACGAGTCATGGAGCGGTCAGGATTGATATCGGGCAAGCTTGCACCATATACTGGACTGTTGAACCGAATCTGTCGTTATTCGATCACCATGTACATATTTCGCACGTCAAACACATTATATACGCATCTCCTCCGAGATGATCTTGTACTCCTTCCGCTTCTTCGGCCTCCTGCTGAACTGCTGCACCACCTTACCGATCGCCCTTGCCAGGTAAGGGAAGACTTGTCCCTCTGCCAAGTACGAGATTGCAAAATACCCAATGCCCAGAATCAGAATGAAGATTCTGAACTCCGGCGACATCCAGGTAAGCTCCATGAGTCTCTCCAGCCACGGCGCAGGGTCGAACAGCATATAGCTGGAGATGCCAAGGGCAACGAGCATAGTCACCACAAAGGGTAGATTGTGACGCATTGATTGTCGGAAGGGCTTGCCGACTGATAGGACGATCGCCGAGAGGATGTATTGATAGCATGACAGCAAGAATAGCGTACTGTTTTCCGAGTTCTTGGAATTTGAATGGTTCTTATCCAGAACGGGGGGTAGGTACCATGATTGCTGCCTCACGAACCACCAGCCAATGAACTGGGCCAGAATGCAGATAGCAATCTGGCCAAGCAGTGGTGTCAGGACTTTGCGTGAGACGAGACTGGCAGTCGGACGCTTCTTCGATAGCTGGTGGTATGGCCCTGTCCAGCCCATGAAAATGGCAATAGGTAGGATGAGCGCCAGGTCGATGAACAAGAACTGGAAGTCGCCCAAGTTCGAGGCTTTGGCGTATAGGAAGCTGACCGATGTGAACTGAATCGCCGAGTACAAACTCATGTATTTGAAGCAGCTGAAGCTGGTCACCAAAGCAGCACGGCCTTCTCGAATTACCGTTGGCACGCAAGAGATGTCGAAGACTCTGCTTGTGAAGGGTGCAGCGACAGAAGCCTCGGCTTCCGAGAGTGAAATGCCAACGTCTGCTGCCTTAAGCGCACCACAGTCATTGGCACCGTCACCACAGAAGCCAGTCGTGTAGTCGATGCTTTGTAGCTTCTCGATCAATTCATGCTTTTCGTCGGGCGACATGCGTGCAAAGACCTGGCCAACCACAAGCATCTCGCGAAGCACCTTTGGCGAGGCGAAGTCGATGATCCAGCGAAAGACATCGCCGCTCACAGCCACCGAGTAGTTACGAATGTTCGAGACGTCGTAAGGTAAGGATGAATCGTGCTCAGCGGGTGGCGGAAGTGGCTTCAGGGTATTCTCGTCCAATTCGTAGACAGGGTTGTCGACACTCGTCCAACTCAGCTTCGACAATGCAGTGTGCGCATCTCCTTCCACAAAGTGTGGTACGAAGCAGTGAGCCGAGCGGTGGATCAAGCCACACTCTCTTGCGACACTGATCGCGGTCAATATGTTGTCTCCAGTACACATGACAGTGCGAATGTTGGCCTCGTTGAGCTCTTCGATGATCTCTGTTGTGGTCTCCTTTAGTTTGTTCTCGAAGATGATGAAGCCAACAAAGTCAAGGTTCGACTCTGCTTCTTCCCGCCTCATCTTTTGCACCTTCAGCCAGTTCAGCTTGAAGATGTGCTTCGTTGCGACAGCAATGACACGGTAGCCACGATGTGTGTAGTGTGCGAGCAGATCATCGTAGTCGGCTGGGAAGCTCTCTGGGCGACAGATAGCTTTCATTGCCTCCGGAGCACCCTTGACGTATACATCGCCACTCTTCTCTCCAAACTGTCGCACGACGACACTGGCACGCCGAAGTTGCGACACGAACTCGAACTCCTTCAGCACGCCAAGCTCGATGGCTCTGCGGCTGTTTGGCGAATGTTGCTCTTCATCGATATCAAACTCCATGCCAGGCGGTGGACGGGCCACTGATGGCGTCAGCGAGTTGTCCTCCTCGTCATCGCCACCAGGCATTTCAGAACCTTCTTCGTATTGCCATCCTGTAAACTCGAACATCTTCAGATCAAGCGGGTCTCCGATGAACTCGTCATCCACAAGACGAAGAGAGTGGCATGTAGCCATCGTGTATAGAATGGCTTTATTCGCGTTGTAGTCCATGGTGGGGTCACGCTCGTAAGCAGCGCCGGGTAAGAGAGCCGAGGAGTCGCTGAGGATGTCAGTGAATCTGTTGGCAGGTCGTGATACCACCCTGACACCGAGCACATCCAGCCCGTCTTCTGTCAAGGTCCCGGTCTTGTCGAATGCCATAATATCAATCTTGCCTGCCACATTCACTCGCTGAGGGCTGATGCAAAAGATGCTTTTTCCCTTGAGACGCTGCAGTGCGAAGTTGGTGCCGATGGTCAGCGTGGCGGGCAGCGCAGGTGGTACCACAATCGTGATGAGGTCCAGCGCGCGAACGATGATAAGATGTGGTGCCAGGCCAAGTCGGATGAAGTTGACAAGCGATGCGATGAAACCCACACCAGCAATGCCAGCCATGACTGAAATGTAGCGGAAAGAGTCACGATAGAAGCTGAAGCCGGATGGCTTTGGGAACAGCATGGATCGCACAAGAGCACCTTTCGTTGTGTTGAAGCCTGTGCGTACCACCAATGCCAGCGCAGCAGCCTCATCACTCTTATCGTCTTGTGGTCTTCTTGCACGAATGATCTTGGTTCCACTGAATAGCATGTGCTTGGCCACGTCTGCGTGCATCGCCGATGCTCCTGGAGTCAGCATCTCGAGTGTGTCGTCGTTAGCCGGAGTCTTCGAGACAGGGACGGACTCTCCAGTTAGCATACTCTCGTTGACAATGCAATCTCCGGAGAGTAGCAAACTGTCGCACGGCAATGTATCCAGATTTGGATCCGTGACCTCGTACACGTCTCCTGGTACCAATTCGCTAGAGTCTACGTATCGCCAGAAGCCGCCTCTTTGAACTCGGACATCGCACTCAAACCGCGCAATCTCTCGCAGTCGCTTCATTGTTTGTCTCGTCTCGATCAGAGTCGTAGTGATGCTGACGACCGAGATGATGAAGATACAGGCCGCATAATAGTAGTACTGATCCAAAGACCACAGGACCAACGATGCAATTTGGAAGACGTAAAAGGGATGGAAGGCTTCGTCAATCAAAAGCTGACCGATACTCTTCTGCTCAAGATCGATGGAATTCTTACCAAAGATTCGTTCGCGCAGCTCTTGTTCCTCGCCGTCGATTCCAGCACGCACAGCGGTGACGTCTGTCCAGGCAGGATCTTTCCAGGTGTTGCCGAGTACGAACTTGTCCTTGCTCGGATGGTAGCAGAAACGTATGTAGCGGTAGTCCAGGATACGTAGCTCGTCCATGATAGGGTCATCGTACTCATCGTAGTCCTGTAGCTTGCCTTGCGCATACCCGAATACCGACGACAGCGCTTGTCCAAAGTCCTCTTTCCGCAGATCCTTGACCTCCATCTCGCTCCACTGGTTCTCGATAACGACCCAGTCGCACTCGCCCAATGGGGTTGCTGTACCAGTCACACGGACATACCATTTGGGTAGCCATCGGAAGAGCAGATAACCCAGACCACTGGTACATACGCAGATGCAGATGTAGAGAGCGAAGCCGATCAAGGAAGTCTTGAAACCAGCAACCACAATGGTCATGTCTTCGGTCAAGATGTAGATCTTCTGGCTCATTCTCGACCCAGCCCCAAAACCACTCTCCTGCGAGCCTCCTGAATGGTACCGCCGCAGCAGAGGAGCGTCGGCGGACCTCCTGGATTCACCCGACTGCCTCGAACTTCTGGAGTAGCCCGAGCTGTTGCGACTCTGCTTCCGCGGTCGTGAGTCGATCGATGCGCTCTCTCCACCATGCCGGGTGGAATCGTCCACTTCAGGCTCGAGAAAGGTGTTATCGCCATTCAGACTCTGTCGCGCCAAGTCGTCCTCGTCGTAGATGGCCTCCTCCGGGAATCCCTCTTCGGAGTCGAAGTCTCGCTCTTCCTCGTAGTAGGCGAAACTGGCGGTGGATCCAGCTCGAGAGCGACGGTGGAGGAATGAGCCGTAGGCGGTCGGGACGCTCTCGCTCGTTGGACCGGAGAAGATCTCATCGTCGGCCATCTCGACATCCTGGAGGAAGCTCGCGGTGCTCACGGTGGACGAGCGCCTGCGGTACATGGCACGGCTGCGGCGTCGCTCATCGTCGTGCTCGTCTTCGTGCATCTCGGCGGGCGGCGAGTTGCTGTCCACCCGTGTTGTCGAGTTGGAGTCCATCATCGTCAGGAGCTCCAATACAATTCGAGACACGCGCCTCTAGGGCTCTGCCTCGGAATCCATCACTGCCCCTTCAATGCACCAGGAAGGCGACGTGTGCAGCCCGTGTTGAAACATTCATTGAAATCTAATCAGGGTAACTAATCTTGGTCACCTTGGTCGCTCATCAGACTTTCAGCTAAGAGTTCGCCGCGGGCAGGTGCGCGCGGCTGCACGGGATGGACGGGACTCATCAAAATTCAGTATGGGACACCTAGCTGCTATCAATATTTGATGCAGTTGCCCTCCGAATTCAAGACTTGGGACAGTACCTGACCTAGCTTTACGGAGACGTGCCTCGTAGACGATGTACGATGTACATGTATGTATGTATGTAGCCCCTGAACCAGCACCACTTTCCATCACGTTCCATCCTCACATCACACTCCTCATATGTATGGCTCCAGATTCTGCCGCAAATCCATCGGTGACTCGGCCGAGCTCGTACTAGCACCTGTCGGCGTTAGTAACTCGTCGAATGACAGCGACATGACCTTGCCAGGAACGGAGTAGTCTACATGTAATAAGTTCATCAAAATCCGGACTGCTCGTCTACGTAATAAGCAAGAGAATACAATGCTCCTCCTGGCGGCCTCAATGTAGGCAGCCACCTTATCTGATCCCACCATCTGCTGGGCAGGGGGAGGGGGGGGGGGAAGAACTTGTATCCTTATAGCTAAACATCTCTCGAAAGGCGCCCGCTGCGAGACGTTGCTCATCAGGATCACAGCATTGTAGCAATAGACCAAAATAAGCAATGCCGACCGATCCCTTTCTGCCGGAGGGTCGCAACTTTCCTCGTACGAGATCACCGGACGGCGCTGAACGCGACAGAAAGCGCAGAAGGAAGGTCTTGTCTTGTTACGATTGCCGAAGAAGAAAGCTACAGTGCGACCGTGCGCTGCCTGCGTGTAGTCGCTGTACGAAGGCTGGCCAGGCCGCCAACTGTTTGTACCTTGAGGATGCCGCTGACATTCCATTGAGAGAGGAACTTCAGAAAACACCCAGTGATAGAACTGGAAAGCCACCAGCGTTCTACGGCCACTCCGGCAGGGCCATTGGAGCATCTGTCGGCACCACAGGAGATTTGTTGTCCAGGCTTGAGTTTCAAGATGGTCGCATTAAGCAGCTCGAAGCTGCTCTGGCCGCTGCGGGAGGGAGTGTCAAGCCTCGAATGCCACCCACACCCGACTCCTTCGTTGGTGGCTCCGACCCAGTGGCGCCTATCGTAGACCGAGAGATCACACTGCTACGCGGTCGATCCTTCAAGACTCAGTTCCATGGCAACACACATCCGGGCGCCTTGATCGCGCGCATCCCAGAACTTCACGGCTTCACGAGAGAGATTTTCGAACAGTTCCCTGCACTATCGAGGATCAAGGAAGACATGTCTGCTCTCGAGAGTAGAACGAACTTTGCCGGCGCGAAGCATGAAGTGCTGGCCGACAACGACCTGAAAGCTCTGCTCCCGACAAAAGACGAGGCCGATGTCTTGGTTGAGTTATACATCGACAACTTTGGCGCACTGTACCACATCATACACCTACCATCTTTCTGGGAAGAGTACAACAGGATGTGGTCGGATGTTCAAGCGACCAAGGCTCATTTTGTCGCGCTCGTGCTGGTCATGATGTCGGCCGCCCAGTGCCTTACCACAGCGCAGCCATGGCTGTACCGCGCAAACAGTTCGACAGCACGTGAGAAAGCCGTAGCTTGGATAGTCGCAGTCGACGACTGGCTGATCGACCAAAGTCAGAAGCACGTCGAAGCTCGCGATTTTCAGATCCGAGTGATGCTGCACCTCGCGAAACAGGTGGTGGGACGCAAGTTCAAGCGAACGTGGACAGATATAGGCCACGTCATCAGGTTCTGCATGGCAGCTGGCTTGCACAGAACACCGGAGCTGATCAGAAAATCAACTTCGATTCTGGATAAAGAGCTGCGAAAACGTGTCTGGGCGGCCGCCACCGAGTTAGACTTACAGGCATCCTTCGATCGTGGCATGGTCTCATCGCCATGGCCCTCGCAAAGCGACTGTCCAGCCCCAGCACACATCGCCGACGAGGACCTCGATCAGGAAACCTCCCACATGCCCGCCGTCCGACGCGCCAACGACTTCACCCACATTTCGTACCTCTCTCTCTCCAGCGAGTCGATCATGCTCCGCCACTCCCTCAACACCTACCTCAACAACATCCGCCAACCCGTCCACTTCGACGAATCAAAGCGCTACACCGAAGAGATCGAATCCTGCCTCCAGTCACTGCCCGAATGGGGCGGCGCATCCGCAGAAATCTCCCACACAATGCTTTCCCTCAACCTCCGCCAATACCTCCTCGTCCTACACGACCGCCAACTCCGAATCGCCGAATCCAAGGCAGAGCGCGACTTCTCCCGCATGATCCTGATCGAAACTGCAACGAAAATGCTCGAACAGCATCAAGCACTCACAGACAAGGGCATCTACGCCCTTGAACTCCTCTGCTACGATCAGCTCCGTGCAGCCCTCTCGCTCTGCCACATCGCATCTCTTAATCCACAAGCGGACGATGCTCTTAGCAGAGCCATCGACGATACGGCGAATCGTCTGGTTCCGGCGGCGATTGATATGCTCACGGATAAAGTTATCCGCTTCGGCCGTGAGCAGCGGCAGCTGTGGATTCTACTGGCTGCGAATGGCTTTATGAAGAGTAAGAAAGACCCTGCGAAGAGAATTCTGTACATGCAAGAGGCTGTCGACAAAATCACGCGACCTTACTACAAAATCATGGCCTGTCAGGAAGATGCACTTGTCAGGACGCCCGCCGTAGCTGGAGCTGCTACCGCTGCTGGAGTGGAGGGAGGGAGGGATTTGTTGCCGGGAATTTCGGAATACTATCAAGCTACGACTCGCGTGACCAACGCCAATATGGGAGCTGGAGCGGGAGGTGCGAATGAATTTCCTGCTACTGATACGGCGCCTTTACTCGATCTCGACGAGATCGCAGCCTGGACTCTCGAAGACTGGTGCTTCAACCCTGCGGATCTTGCGGCGGGGTTTCCTGAGGCGACGTACCCGAATTTGGGGACCACGCCGTATCCGCAGGGCAGTGTTCATCCTCCGACCTGAGCACCGACTATGCTCTCCCGGTGACAAGGCTATCATAGATGCTGACACATCGAGTCTTGCCTCCCCAGATCTACACTGCTACCGACTCCTAGTTGCGCCGTTCAGGTTCCGCGCGTGACGGATGGCTGGGAGGTGACCACTTCACGGACGCTCGGATCACACGAGCGACATCCGCGTAAGTCGTGTCTTGCGAGTGGAAAAGATTTTTTTTCTGGGAGACCACATTCTCGAATGTAATACAGAGCACCACCTGGACACGGAACATGTCGCAGCCGCTGCATGGGGCTTCAGAGTCGAGAGATGGTAGCCATCGAGCGTAGATCTCGACGAGTTTCGAATGAGAGAGTTGAGTGTGTACCTTTCCTGCATGCTGGCGCCTCATCTAACGAGAGCTCTTCCTCTCGTGACGGAAATCCGTAAAGTCGACCTCGCTCTCATCGGATTGGGCCGAGAGCCAGGACATGACGGAGTCTGAGCGCTGGGGCTTATTCCTATGGGCTTTTTTGGCGGCGTCATGCACTGCGGGCGTGGTGTCGTAATGAACGTCGTCTTTGGCGATGCGCTCCAGGAGGTCGTGGACGGTGATGTTGTAGGTTGCCATGTTTCGTGTATGCAGTATCTGAGAGATCTCGTGCCTGAGTAGCGGGGTATGTGCGTGGATCTTGAAACTTGATTCTGATGGCTTTGCTCTCTGGACGAAACAGGCTCGATGATCTTCCATCCGTAGGCAGCTGCGATCGAGCTCACTATTATACATCACACATCCCGCCCTGCCTAGCAAGACTTGCACATACAGCCTGCGTCCCTTGTGCGATCTAATCTAGTCATGACACTTCGTACGATCTATATCCGACCAGGGTAGCTCTTTGATTAGGCGCAGGTGTGCGGAGCTAGAGGTTTGTCCGTGGAAAGTCCGTCTAACGCCTCGCAAATCCTCAGCCTCCGTTCCTATCCGAGCATCATCCATCGACCCCACAGGCAGCCATTATTGCGCGTCGCGGTGTCTCCAGCAGCTGGAAGACTTTCTCCTGAGCAATTCGCCGGCATCAGTGGTATACTAAACGCCTTCGTGGTCGGGATGCTGATGAGGTGCAGAGACTTGATTTGAGCTTGATGCGGCCTTGCGGCGCGAGCTCCCGATGTGTTGTCGAGGTAGCGCTTGTGTGGTTGGTATAGCTACGACGTCCGTGAGACGTGCCTCACGCTTGTTTGCGCAAGAACTGTAAGTGCGTAGCTATAGCTGTGGTGGACGCAGCGTGTCTGCAGCTGTTGGCAGTGGCGAACATTTCGTGCATTTGCGGCCAGCATCGGCGGATATCTTATCTGATAATCGCACCACTTAGTTGACCACCTTGCCGAAGAAGGGGATGCCAATGCTGGAGAGCAGCATTCGTGCGTCGCGGTCGTTGGTTGCTGTGGTGTGGACGGTGACAGTACAACCTGGGATCATCTTGGGTGGATACCTGTGATGGGTTTAGCAGAGTGAGCGTGAGGGCGGGAAAACACGTGACGTTGTCGAAGCATATGCTAGAGTGCAGAGGACTCACATGTCATAGTTGACCTCCACCTCGGGGAAGAGCGCAACCTCCTCGCCTGTCAGACCGAATGCGATGTTGCCAGAGCTGTCACCGGATGTTCCCTTAACACCCTTCCAATCCTTGATTTTGGGCATTACCACATCGACGACCTTGCTGAGGAAGTGGTACATGTTCTCGCCTTTCAACTCGCAAGTCGCACTCAAATATTGACCTTGACGGACACCGAAGCCCGCAATGCTCTTTTTGGTCGCGTGTGTGGTTACACGAACGTTGGTGATGGCTTGCAAGACCATGCCTGCAACGTGAAGATGGGCGCTGTCACTGATCGCTCCCTTCACCATTGTGTGGACAGTGACACCTTCCAGTCTGGGCACATTGCGGAAAGTGGTCGGCTTGCGTAGTAGAGGCAAGACGTCGTATCCTCTCGGTCCTCGACGAGGTCTGTTCTTGAAGTATGGCGAATCTCCGACCCATTGCCTTAGACGCTCGCCCTTCTGCGGTCGTTCGAAGCCTGGCGGGTAGTGTGTATATGCCATGGTCATGAGGTCCGGCGCGAAGGTATCGTGGTAAGTCTGCTCGAGACGCGGCAGTGAGAAAGGTCCGGCATAGAACTCGCGGGATGCTGGGTCGGATGGTGGAGGAGGTTGATGAGGATGGAGAGGTCCGCGGTAGTACTTTGGTGGGCGGAAGTTGTATCTAGATGTCAAGGATGAGCGACTGGACAATTACGCCTTGTTTCCGGTAATGTACCTGCTTGATGGCAGTTGCCGCCTTCGTCTCCGCGCATTGCCTGCTGGATCGAAGTGCTCTACCTTTTGCGCTACATCAGCGTCGAGATGCGTAGCACGGAAGGACGATTCCTCCAGGTCTTCGACCTCCTGCCGCGCATCTGTCGATACATGTCGTCGGCATTGCGCGGTCCAGGCTGAGCTCAATGGTCGCTCGGTTAACTGCAGTCGCTTGATGAAGGCATTGGTGACCTCGTGCAATGCCATGGCTGATATTGTGATGGGTTGGGTGGATGAAGACAGACCTGTACGCGATGGCCGAATTTTGGCGGCAAGTTACAAGTCTTGCACAGTTCCCCCATCTGTTACCACACTTTCACTAAACCTAGGCGGGTGCTCATCAAGTCTTGATTAGGGTCACCTGGACAACAGCTGGGTTTTGATTCGACCATGCATTAGATGGGGAAGACATCATCTATACAAGGTTTAGTTCTCACCACGACCAGCATAAAGCTAGTAGCGTCACGTTTCTGTCCGTCGACAGGCATGTTCAAGCGTTTCATAGGGGCGTCGGGTACCTACGTAGAACTACGCCGCCCCAGACCCTTCGCGACCAAAATGACCCGCCGGCGAGAGCCATTAAAGCCGTCCCTCTCCTTGGACCATCGAGTGAGTAGCATACAGAACACCCATCTAGTGTCCGTCGTCGTGTTCGTCGTCGTGCCCGGCCAGTCACGCAGCCCTGAGACTCAGCACTGCAAGAACTGACGGTCATGTGGTGATTCGGAACAAGGTGACAAGAAATCCGCGCCCTTAAACTCAACTCGCAACGTCCGCTGCCACAGAGCACCCCCGCGCTTTCGCACAAGCAAACAGCGTAGCAACTACCTCCTACCACCACCAGCTCCTTCTTCTGAATGGGGCGTCTTCACGACCGCGACACCTCCAAGACAGCATGAGCGGCGTGCATCGCTTTCTCAGTCGGCGAGAGAAGAAGATTCCGCGACATGCATCACCCCACCATAGGGTATGTCCCATGCCTTTCTCGCTATACCTTAAAAACCAGTATGATGCATCCCGCTCTAGCATCTTTGCGACGTTTGTCTTGCTGCATGTGCTCCGACAAGCGCAAACATGCACTATACCAGACTGATGGCGCCCACGAGAGCGAACCTCTGCTTGGTTGCGAAACACCATCCAGCGCGTTACGCAAGCCATCGACCCACTTGCTCGTGCTAGATGGTGCCGTCAGCAAGGCCAAGAGCTTCACCTCTCTACTTGTTGTCTTCCATTGTTGCTGCGGTCGCCTACTGCTTCAAGTGGCTGACGAGGAATGCGCAGGACAAGTTTGCGTCGAACCGCCCACCACCGTCCGTCAACAAACCCGCTCACTTTGCCGGCGTCTTTGCCATCGAAGATGATCCAAAGGTCAAGCCCGACAAGGAGGAGGAGCGCAAGATCCAGGGGGTACTCGAAAGACTGCGAGCTTATGGAGTCGATACCATGTTGGAATCGAATGCACGATATGCCCTCCGCGTCGTGTCGCCGCAAGGCAACGGCGAGGAGGCCTTCAAGCTGTTGATGCTACTCCAAGAGACGTACGAGGGTATCGTGACGCCTTATACTCCGCACACAAGGTTGTTAGGAGCTGTGAACAGGGAGAACGTGACATGCTACCTGGATGCATTGCTGTTCGCCATGTTTGCACGATTGGACAGTTTCGAGGCGATGCTATATGAGAACTTCGACGATATTCCAAGGAAGAAGCTGGCAGGACTCTTGAGATTATGGGTCAATATGCTCAGGACTGGCAGGCTGATCACCACGGACATTACCAGGCATATGCAAGAGTCTTTGGCCGCTTGCGGCTGGGAAGGAGCAACTCAGCGTGAGCAGCAGGACCCGTCAGAAGCATTTACCTTCATCACAGGGCAGCTGGAGTTACCTTTGCTGACGCTCAAGATGGACTTGCACCACGCGGGAAAGGAGGATCCGCAGGATGACCACAAATTCGTGAATGAGCGATTGTTGGAAGTGGCTCTTCTGGACGAGCCCGTGGATCGCCATAGCGTCATAACACTGGAGGACTGCCTGGAACACTACTTCAATAACCGGATCGAGGTCAAACGGCACATGGAGAACCAACGGCGTAACACGTTGAAGTTAGCAGAAGCAGGTGATTCCCTAGAGTCCAACATGTTTTCTACCAAGCTTGAGAATGAAAGTGGCCTCCACGTCGAGGTGGCAGAAATTGGCAGCGCATCAGACACGCCCATGGTGCAGACGCCCGTGGCCGAAACGCCCATTACACCGATTGTGACTAAGGATCCATTGCAAAGAGTCAGACCAGACGCTGGTCGAAGACGTGGAGACAGCATCTTTAGCCAAAGGAAGGTCGTTCTGGAAGGCATTGATCCGGAAAAGGGGAAGCAAGACGACGAAGTGCTTCCAGAGATCAGAGAACGAAAGCTGAGTACACGGACAGAGGTGCTCATGCCAGCTTGGCAGTTCTTCAAACTGCTTCCATGGTACACAGATCATATGCCCACCTCTGATGCTCAAGTCGCGGCACATTTCAGCAAGAAGCGTCCTGTGCTAGGGATTTGCTTGAAGAGGTATGCTTTCACGAATCAAGGCCAGCCGACACGAGTCGGCACGTACATCGATATTCCCCTGGAAATCAGGGTGCCCAATTTTGTCAGCCACGAGCACATGCAGGACGAGGGCCCGCTTGTTGGCAACTTTCGGCTCCTTTTGCAGTCTGTGGTCTGCCACCGTGGTCACTCGACCCACTCCGGCCATTATGTTTGCCTGACTCGTGGTAGCGCGCTCAATGCAACGGACAGCCGCAGAAGTAGTTCGGATAGCGATGAAGTCGAAGACCCTTGGATGCGTTTCGACGATCTGGCGAGAGAGCGGATCACGTATGTTGACATTCACAAGGCCCTCAAGGACGAAACGCCATACCTGCTCTTCTACCAGGTTCAGCCCATCGGCGATGATGGCCATTCGATACATGACCTGCCATCTTATGCGGAGGCCACTTCAAGGTCGCAATCGGACCTGGTACCTTCAGAAAAACCCTACCTCAATGAGCGACTGGGATCCGAGAATGCGCTGGAGCAAGTGCCATCAAATGCCGTGTCGACAGGCGATCAGGCCGGGTCTGAAAGCACTGACTGGGCCGCACCAGCATCAGTCAGACCCAGCCTGGATACCGCTCCTACGCTGGACAATTCTCGTGGTCGACGCAGCTTCGAAGGCGATGAGCGTGGACGAACCATTACTTTGGATACTACAAGCTACGCAGGCAGTGCTGCGGGAAGCATCCGGACAGACCCTACAGCTTCAGTCCCGTCGACTCCAGCAGACGAGGATCCACCCAACGAGAAGAATAGCAACAGCTTCCTCGCCGTCGCCAACATGATGTCTAGCTCTCGCCGCGGCAGCAAACCTTCACACAACAAGTCAAAATCGCGGCCCACAAGCGCAGGCCCAGACGCGAACGGCAGTCGCTTCAGTCTAAATATGACCAAGCTCACCCAGCGAATGAGTCGCAACAGTGAAAGCCACGACAAACCTCGAATCCCCCCATTTGACAACGTTGCGCCGCCGGAGGAGCCTCCTGCAAACGTCACTGTCACCGAGTTCGTTTCCGACGATCAGGCGTCTATCAGCGAGAAGGGAAGTGCCGGCCATGTTGAGGGTGCCAGCAGGGAAAGCGTCGATACTGTAAATGTGGACATCAAAACACTGAAGCCACCGATTCCATCGGAGACGAAGCCCTTGACGAGGAAGGAGAAGGAGATTCTCAAGCGCGAGAGGAGGAAGATTAAGAAGCATGGCGAGGAGGACCGTGATTGTGTTGTTATGTAATGAGCGTTCTTGGCGGGCATAGAAATGCTTGATTGTGGCATTGGATAGCATAGCGAGGCGTAGGCGCGAACGGCCCGAGGGCAGATAGGCACTTCGAGGAAAGGGGGAGGCGGAAATGCATGAATGATACCATGGAATTGAGTCCGCTTGCATTGGAATGGTTCTTGGTTTAGACTGTACATAGGTATGAGCATGATTGACATCAACATTATCGTCATCGTCACACGTCCACACGGGATTCGCTCCTTTCCAATTCTTCCCAATTTCGTACACAAGCGCCTGGTTCCCTGATCTATGCAACGTCTCATTCGTTCCCTCGTCACAATGCTCCGTCCGCCCGTCCTGTTCACGCCAAAGTTCTGTGCCTGCTTCAAAGTTCACCTTGGCCGACTCCCGGGATCGAGTTCCTGACTCGCCGAGACTTCCTCGACGGCGCTCTCATGGCTCTTCTGCCGCCGTTGTTCTTGCGCGCCCAACGTTCTCTGGCGCTTGCCGGAACCAGACCCACTGCCGAAAGCCTCACTGATGGTAGCGCTCAAACTGCGCGTCCGTCCTTCAGGCGGACTACCCGCGGCTTGCCTGAGATGTGCTGCTTCCTCGGAGTCGAAGTCGATCGACCCGCTGGCGATGGAGTGGCGTTTTAGCGTACTGCCTGCGCCGGGCTTATGGAGGTCGGCAGGCCGTTGACCGGCGGTTGGCGTCTTTCGTCGTCGAAGGCTGCCGATCGGTGATCTGTCGAGACCGCGACGCACTTCGTCTGCGACGATAGCGGCTAGCGAACCGCTCAGGGGACTGGTTAGCGGACCGGGCATCAGGCCGACTAGTGATTGCCTGCTGATGAGCTTTCGTGCGCTGTTGGGGTTTAGTAGTTGGGCATTGCGCTCAGGTGAGTCTCTTGCTGGACTATGACCGGCTGGTCCCAGTGGTGTTGAAGGCGTTCTGCTCAAAGGTGTGATCGGTCTTAGCGAAGACGAGAAGTTAGGTGTCCTCGGCACCACTGGTTCTGATGTAGTTGCGTGCATCGGCGGCTTCTTTTGTGAGCCATTGCTTGTGTTGCCGTAGAGTGGTGCGGCATCTGCAGTGTGGACTGCGCTTGAGGTGCCCTTCGGCACATCGGCCAGCTCGTCTGTCAACGGCTTGGCGTCCAAGTCCAGCGGTACGGATGGTGTTGATTGTGCTGCAGCATCCATGTCTGGCGTCCTGATCTGTGGCCGTGGAAGCGAACCTACGGCTGAGGCATGTTCGTGGTACCTGGGTAAGGAGTACCTCCTGGAAAGAGACCCTGTGGCCGAGCCTGCTGCGAACGACGCTTGCCCATTGGGAATGTCGCCGTTGACCTCGCGAATCTCAGGCATCGTACGCTCTTCGTCCACCAAGCCGATGGCGTCTTCCTCATCATCGCCTTCGTCATCTTCCCCTTCGTTTGACTTTCGTCCAGACGTGATGCACCAGACACCGAAAAAAGTCAGCGCGCAGCCCGACACGAATTTGATGGCATCTTCTCTCTGTTCCCTTTCGAAATCGCGATACAGTATAGCACTTCCAATGATGACGGAGAGGGTGAACAAGACAAATTGTGTCGGGATGACCATGGTGGAGTTGAAATTCTGCAACGCTCGGTTAACATACTTGATCTGCATGACTGCGGTGAAGATCAATACAGCCAGAAGAAGGTAGGTGATGGGGAATGTGACGACTCTCCAGATGGTGTAAGTCAGCAGTGACGCAACACCTTTGGTAGAAAGCGCCGTGTAGCCACCGAATAAAGCAACCAATCCCAGGTCGATCAAGATAGACTTGTGCCCGTACTTGTTGCTAGCTGCCATGAGCACAACGATCAGGAAGATGGTTATCCCAAGGTATGTCTCAAACTCCCACGTTGTCACCAGTTTCCAGATCTTGTCCGGGCTCAGCTTTGGGTTGCTGTCGCTGGCACTGAGCACAACAACCACACATCCTCCTATAGCGATAAGCA
Source organism: Mycosphaerella arachidis (assembly GCA_001297265.1). Lineage (NCBI taxonomy): Eukaryota > Fungi > Ascomycota > Dothideomycetes > Mycosphaerellales > Mycosphaerellaceae > Mycosphaerella > Mycosphaerella arachidis. The sequence goes on from LIHB01000015.1 coordinate 337,450, forward strand.
CACCCAAGCCATCTCTCCATCGGAACTTTTCTCCCAGCAATAACGGCGCAATGATGCAGTTTGAGATGAGGGCCACAACGCCTAGTGGTGACACAATCGACGCAGGCGCAAAGCCATACGCCAGAAAGTTGCCTGTCTCGCCCAACACCATGAGGGTAATTCCGAGCCACCAAATTGGGGACTTGAGGTATGACTTGCTCTTTGCATTCTCGTCGTCGTCGCCATCTTCCTCGGCAGTGTCTGCAGGAGTACCGGGAGCGGAGTCGGAGTCCAGCTTCGGTATCAGTGGTTGTGTCTCGGTAGGTTCCTCTGGCCGTTCCAGTGTGTATTCATTCGGTCCAGATGTCGCGTTTCGTTCTGCTCTTGTCTCTGCTATCTGTGCCTGTGTGCCATAGCCACCATTCGTCACTTTCCCCTTCTTCTTCGCCCGCCTCTTCTCTTGTTCCTGTGCTTCCTGGTCTCGGCTTAATCGTAGATGGGCATATCGTTGCGTATTCAAGGCGAACGATATGAGTATGTTGCCGCATATGGCCGTGACGACTCCAATAAGACTCGACCAGCCGCCTTTGCTGTCCTTGCTGGTTCCCTTGAAGAAGCTCGCTGTGACGCCGGGGATGTCCGCAGTAGCATCTGCTGGTATGTACATGTCTGTCGTACCGGTACGAAACGCGCGCCGACTGTGGGCGTGCAGATGCCAGTACTACCGCATGTTCAAATGTATGAATGCCGTGTCCAGGGGGGGCTACAGCACGGCTGACGTCCTGGCAGTGTCGTCGTCGTCGTCGTCGTCGTCGTCGTCGTCGTCGCGGGAGGCGAAGACTTTGTGTGTTCAGGCAAGAGTAGGCGCGGGATGACGATCGACTTGGTACTGCCCGGATGCGCGGGAGCATAGTTCTACCTCCTCCTATCTCTGCTGCAACAACACCATACAAAGGCCAGTCCCATATGACAAGCCATCTGGTTGAAGGCCATTAGGGAGCATCAGCACGCCAGTATTCGTCCTAAGTCTAGGCGTAGCGACTTTGTCTCCTTCAGCCGTGCGCGGCCTCAGAAGCATTTGAGCGTCCACACGTCAGCCAGCCTGGCCCGGAGCTTCACATGGATAGAACTATGGAAGCGGGGCCTTCCGCTCCGACACAACAACCTCACACAGATCCAAGCCTGAAAGTTCCCTTCGAGAAGGACATGCCCCATCGCGCCAGGCGATGGCTGGGGCAAACGTATCACGCAACACCTGCTCCTCCGAGATGACCAATTTCACCAGCACGCAAAGTGAAGTGCCGCCTACCTCGCCGCCTATCGGCCAAGAAGCGATAGGCCCATATCCTTGGCTCCAAGTCCCCAGCATGCCCTGCTCCCCTGCAACACCGAGGGTTGTCGTGACTTACGACTTGCCGGCAGAGGCAGCTGGGAGACCTCTTGCGATGAGGATGACAACATCACCCTCGCCTGCAGCAGTTCATATCCACCTACTGAATTTAGTCTGGATACGTCTCATAGCAAGGCAGCATATGCGGGCCCTTCGCCCAGGTTCTGCCGATGCCGTAACCTCATATAAATTACACCTGGTGACAATCAGAGCTTCACTATATCTGAGATAATGAGCTCGAGGCTGTTCGATCATGTCCAAGATTAGCGTGTTACTCGCAGCACTTTCGCTGCCAGCTTTTGGACAGTACGCATCGACAGGGCACGGGACTTCCAACGCATCATGGATGAACTTACCTGGAAGCATCTATGTCGCTTCAGGGGCATGGGGAGAATCTACGGAAGCGAGCTGGCCACCGACATCAGCCGATGTAGGCCACACTGTCAAGCCGCAACTGCCAGATGAGGAACTGAAGATCATGATCGAAGAGGTGGACGAAGACCGAATCGAGAGCATCATCACCAAGCTTGTGAGCTTCCAGACGCGCCATACTCTATCGACGCAGAACTCCAGTACAAGAGGCATTGGCGCTGCACGAGACTGGATCTATGAGCAGATGCAAGAATCGGCCGAGCAGTCTGAAGGTCGGATGAAAGTATATTTCAACAGCTACATCCAAGACGCCGACGGCAGTCGTATCCTCTTTCCGGTCAACATTACCAACGTAGTAGCGCAGATCAACGGCACGGACGACTCTGACCGCGTGTACGTCGTGACAGGCCACTACGACAGCCGAGCTCTCGACCCTCTTGACTACGAAAGCGACGCTCCTGGCGCCGACGACGATGCCACCGGCGTCGCTGTCGTGATGGAGATGGCTCGCATCTGCGCCACCAAGAAGCCCAAAGCGACCATGATCTTCGCCGCCGTAGCAGGAGAAGAGCAAGGCCTCTATGGTTCGGCAAACCTCGCCAAGACTCTCAAGCAGTCGAGCTTGACGGTAGCAGGCAACTGGAACAACGACATCGTAGGAACCGGCAAAGGTCAGCCTTTCGCGCCTATCAACGACTACACCATCCGCCTCTTCGGTGCCAGCATCTTCTATCCCAACGCCTCGACCTCTAGCCTGCAACAATCTATCGGCAGAATCGGCGGCTGGAACGACTCCCCAGCCCAGAACTTGGGCCGTTTCATAGCAGAAATCGCGGCGGGCGCAGCGAAGTTCGTTGGCATGCAAGTCAAACTCATCTACCGTCCCGACCGCTTCCTTCGTGGTGGCGACCATCAGTCCTTTCTGCTCCAAGGTTTCCCAGCTGTCCGCTTCACAGAAGCTCTCGAGGACTTCACACATCAGCATCAGGACCCCCGCATACAAGACGGCCATCAATACGGCGACTTGATCGAGTTCGTAGATTTCGATTATACCGCTCGTGTCGCCAAGGTGAACCTAGCGAGTATGTGGTCTGCCGCCAACGCTCCTGCTTCGCCTACGAATGTTACCATCTCAACGGATGTAGGATTTGGAGCCAGTTCAAGGGATGAGCCACTGGACCTGAGCTCGAATGACAGTCTGTTTGCGTGGAACGCGCCAAATGATACTTTGACTGCGAGCTATGAATTGGTGTGGCGGCCGAGTGGTGCCTTGCAGTGGACGCATCAACTTGCTGTGAATGGGACTAGTGTCAGAGTGCCGCTGAATAAGGATAATTACCAGTTTGGCGTGAGAGCTGTCGGGAAGGATGGGAGGAAGAGTCCGGCTGTTTTTCCCCTGCCTGCTTAGATGAACACACATCTTCAGACGGAGGAATTGTATACCGGACTATGAAAGCAAAGTCCAGCACATGGATCTCAGGATCGCACCAACGTTGTCATGTGTAGCATAGTTCCGTGAATGACTATTCTGCACAAGTCCTTCCAACCAAAGCTTTGCATCGTCTTCGTCTGCGTCCTCAAAAGCTCGACATTAGGCACGATCCATCCGTCGCACTCCTGCTTACCGTGGAACGTCTTCAGTGTCTCTGCAATCTTTTCCTCGACATCTTTCCGCCGCTCGCTTATCGCCATCCTCAACTTTGGGCCTCAGCCATGTCGGTCCATCTACTGGGCACTTCGCGCCGGTGCGCCTAACCCTGTCTTGATCATGGACTCCACCGCTGAGGGTGATGGGAAGCCCAGCATCCTCGATCGGTCAACTCAACGAGAACCCAAAGGTTCTTGTGCTAGGAGAAGCTGAAGTAGCGTATCATGGCCATCCTGGGCTCAAGACGAAGCAGCCAGGTCTTCGTCTTCTGCATGGACGAAGACTCGCTCGTAGTGTGTAGAATGAGGAGGCTTTGACTGTGGAGTCGAGGAAAGGAGACTCAGCCCTTACTTGGCGATTCACCCCTTACGATGGAGGGATTCAGCTGGTTTGTCCTCGGGTTTCCAGGCGCGGAACTCTGGACGAGAACGTCTTGCGCGACCGGGTGTCGGACTGAGATGTTTGTCGTGTGCAATATGTTCCTTCTTTCACTGTAGGCAGTGAAAGTCTGTAAATGACTTCTACGAGCGAAAGCTTAGCATTGTTACAAGTGAATGGTGTTCACCAGCCAATGTGAAGCAGATATCCTTTCTTGCACACACTCTAGAGCAGAGAGTCAATGGATTGGAAACTGTTTAAGCGACTGGCTAAAACCTAGAGCTGCAATGGTCCTGCGATGTCTTCGGATAGAATGCTGCTGGGTCCTGAGCTGAGGCAGTATGCCTTGCGCCCCATCATGCTATTCGCAGTACTATACATGTTCTATCTGTATTCACATCATCTAATACAATTCGCCCACTCCTGTTGTACATGGCATCACTCCAGGATGACCTTCTTCTCTCTACCTCGCCACACCTGGACAGCCTTTGCAAACATTTCGCGTGCGGGTACCTTGCTCTTTAACCTAGCACATAGCAAGAAGGCACCACTCAGCTTTCGATGTAAGCTGTAGGTCTCCTCCGGCGGTGGCGCAAGTCGTTCCCTAAGCATAAGACCAATGTTGGTCCTGACTCGATCTGTAATCGTCTGATCTTCAAAGTCGTAAAACTCCGGCGCACTCTCTACGAAAGGCTCTGCCAACACCATGATGCTGTCGACATGAGCTTTGAGCATCTCCTTGCTCTCTTGGCCAGTAAGGTAACCCAGCTGGATCGAAAGATCTCGGCAGGCGTCGCGATCGTTGCGGGATGCAGCAATGAGGAGCTCGACATATGGCTCGACAAATTTGTCGGGGAACTCTCTGCTGGCGCCGAAGTCCAGTAGCTCGAGCTTTTTTGTCTCACGATTGTACAGAAAGTTCGTCCAGTTTGGATCGGTCTGCATGAACTTCCACTCCATCAGCTCGCGCAGGCACAGTCGCAGGACTTGTGTGCCAATCCAGTCACGTTCGGTCTGTGTGAGATCCTTAATCTTCGTGACAGCTGTGCCGTGAAGGAACTCCGCTGTCAGTACATCGGTGCCCGAAGCCTCAGTGTATACCGTAGGCACAGTGAAAGTGTCAGGCTCATCAATGACTAGTTCTTCCTTGAACTTGATGCATGCTTTTGCTTCCCGCTCGTAGTCACATTCCCAGCCAAGCTCCGTGCGGGCGTTAGCGATGGTCTTATCCAAGAACAACCCTTTTGGCAACAACTGCGACGCAGTCAGAAGTAACGAAAGATTGTTCAGATCCGAGTCGATACTGTTGCGAACACCAGGATACTGAATCTTCACAGCCACTTCCTGTTCATTCGACTTCAATGTTGCCTTGTGAACTTGGCCAATACTTGCTGCTGCGAATGGCTTCTCTTCAAACTTTGAGAACAGTTCTCGCCAGTCAGCACCAAGATTGCGGGCCAAGACCTTGTTACGCTGGGATGCTGGCATGTAATCTGCGCTGTCCTGAACACGCTGAAGCACAGCATTGATGGTAGGCGGTAGAACTTTCGAGTCCTGAAAGCTGATCATCTGGCCTAGCTTGAGAGCTGCACCTCTCATTCGACTGAGCTTGATAACGAGGCGATCAATGTTACCCTCACTTAGCAGCAGACTCCCCCCACTGGCAGGACTACCACCCGTGACCCGCCTGAAGCCTTCGCTGACTGCTCCAAACGCCATGCTTGTGGCGAGGCCGCTATACTGCCAGATGCGGCCGAATCTAGTGGCTGGTACCCGCGATTCGTGCATCTCATATTGTTTGGCTTCAGGCTCCGCTTGAGCTGCAGTTTCCTTGGCGATAGAGGCTGCGAGGTCTTGCGTCTCGGCGTCATGCTGTGCTGCGTCTGTTTCGTGTACTGGAGTTGCATCTTCGTGCGCTTGCGTGGGTCGCGTAGAGGCTTGCTGTGCTCTCAGCTTCCGCTGCTCTTCTGCCTTTACCATCTCTGGCAGGGGTTTCGATGGTAGCCTTTGACGCTTAGCGTAAGGATTGTCTGCCCTTGGGCCTGCCTGCCCAAGCATGCGCGAGACCCTTGGACTGTGAAACGCCTCGATGTTGATGTCACCTGGAAGTTGATCGAGTGGCTCAGACACTGAAGGCGCCGGATATGTGTCCTGGTTGAGGCCTCGGCCTGCCTGCGCGGGAGGCTGCTCTGCATGTTCTGGTAGACTGGACTGCACGCTTGAAGGACGTTCTGTTCTGTCGGCGGCTGGTCTTTGGTTGAAAGTGTCTTGTCCAGAAATACTTTGCGACGAAGGCTGGGTACTTGCGGCAGTGCTAGGCAGCGGATCTTGCGCGCCTGTTTCTAGAGCCGCCACAATCTCTGTCCAGGCTTGACCCTTATCTCGTAATCTTCGTACTTGGTCCGCTGCAACGACAGTGTCTGTCCTGGTCTTGGACTTGAGTAGCGCTGTGACTTTCTGCCAATCTCTCGTGTTCTCCCAGGTTTCTTCAATCTCCACAATCTCATCCGGGGACAGTCTCTTCGAAGCAGGCTTCACTTCCTGCCGCAAACTTCCCTCCTTCAACAGTGCGGCGATGTCTGAGAAGGATCTGCCGCCATCTCGCATATCCCGTAGCAGTTTCACTTGCTCCGGCGTCCATTGTACTGCTCTCGAAGGACTGCAGAGCGCCTGCGCAATATCCCGCCACGTCGATCCGCCTTCGCGCATGTCCCGAATCAACTCGACATCCTCCCCCGGCTTCCCTCTCAAAGCGTCTCTCAATTTGTTCTCCGCCTGGGCTTTGCGTTCCTGCTCTCTTCTCCTCAAGCTCGCAAAGGAACCATCATCGGTGCCGCTCTTCCTCGCCTCAGCTATCGTTCCCGCTGCTCCATAAAACCCACTATCTCTAGCCAGATTCTCAGCTTCTTTCGCAGCCTTACCCACTGTCTCCTCCGCTTTCCGCCTCACTATCTCCGCGCCTTTCTGTGCCTCATCTCGCGTTTGACCCTGCTGCCAGCTCGGTGCATCCTCATTGAACCTCTTCGCAAGCTCGATCGCTGCTCCAGCAGTGACCGTCACACGATCTGTTTGACTCTTGACAGCTCGTGCAAGAGTAGAGGTACGGGTGTACAAGTCCCATTGCTCGCGGCGAATGGCGAAGTGGGATTTGGCTACATGTCGGCCGGCAGTGAAGAGTTTGGCCGCGTCCAGGAGACGTTTGCCAGCCATCGACTATACCTTTGGAGGGGATCGGCACTACGGCCTGGATCAAGGTCTATCGCATGTTCAGGCGAATTGTTCTCAATGTCCATATTACGATGAGCGTCATTGATGGGGATGTACATTCGATTCTTGAAGGATGACTAAGCACGCAAGCACGTTTCAAAGTACAGTACAGTACACCATGATGATGGTTGTCAACTTGTCTCGACATTTCCCATACGTGCGCTTTTGATGTCTATTTAGTCACTGTCTCTGCCTCTGCGACCACCGATACGAGCTTTTTTACCACCCTAATAGCTCCAGACAGGTTCCTCCTTTCTCGTCGAGACGATTTTCAGGCTCAACTTCATGCCAAGCAACATGGCTACGATTACCTCAGCGAGCTCAGACGCTTCTAGTACAGCCAATGTTCAGTCCCGCAGCCGGGCGCGGTGTGACTAATCGGGCTGGCCCGCTAATAGCGAGCCTGAGCGTTGGTGTACTTAGTTTCTGCGCTCCCCCGAGACCCGATTTCCAACGCCGCTGTAAATATAATCGGTACTCCGCGTCTATAGTACATCTTAAAATAGGCTAGACACGTATAGATATACCCGTTTATAACAAACTATAGCCTGATGAATAAGATTCAAATCTACTAAGTATGATATGATATATCCTAGAGAAACATATTCGTATTGTTTATTATATTCTATAGTAAAGAGTATTAGGTATATCAGATCGCGTACTTAACAATTCGCGTGCATTGAAACAGCACTATTTCGTCTGATACTCGCTACGCGGAATGGCGTCAAATAGCTATAATCGGCTCAATTATTAGTGCCCGCACATCCGGCGGCATCAAGCAGCGAGGCTGAGGTACCAAGATAAGGTTACGATCAGGCTCGTGTTCAAGCATCAGAAGCTAGTCGGAGATTGCTCGAGTCTAGCCGGAAGTGGACGTCTCCCCTTCCTGGTCGGGAGGGCGCAGGGAGGGAAAACATGAAGCTCTTCCTCGTCCGCGGCTTCACCTCGTCCTTTGAGATCGACTAAATGTCTACTTCGTCGTGTTGACAACACGTGCCACACATTAGCCTACACAGAACGAGCGATGGGCCACCAAGCACAGCACTCTCCTGAACGATGGGAGCCGGAGAGGTACCTTTGTTGATATTGCTCAAATCTGCTCAATCGTCTGCATCGATATTCTGGCACGTCTGTGGCATAACATGAGCATGCGCGGCATACTCCTTCTCGCACTCGCGCTCCAATGCTCTAATGCGTTCGCCAGCAGATCCTCCGACAGCGACGTACAGCATGGCACCTGTACGACCCCAATCCAGCGCAAAGCATGGTAAGTCGTCTCGGTAGAGATCTCCAAGGCGAGGACCAGAGTCTAACGAACTTGTACAGGCACACTCTCAGCAATGAGGAGAAGCGCTCATACCTCGATGCCGAGAAATGCCTCATGAACACGCCTACTTGGACCCAAGCAGAACTTCCAGTAGCCAGGACCCTGTTTCAGGCTCTCCAAGAGCAACACGTACTCCAATATGAGCACATCCACGAAGTCGGTGCCTTTCTCCCATTCCATCGCTACATGACCTACGCCCACGAACAGCTCCTACGCACGCAATGCAACTACACAGGCGGACAGCCTTGGTGGGACGAAGAACGCGACGCTGGAAAATTCGCCAATTCCAGTCTTTTCGATGCCCAGCACGGATTTGGAGGGCGCAGGTCTGGATGCGTGAGGGATGGCCCATTCGCGAATTACACGCTCATTATCGGACCCGGCAAGAACTACACGAGGCACTGCCTCGAGCGAGATATAGATGATGTTGCTAGCACGGCCGCCTCGTCGTTCTGGTTGAGCTTCATAAAAAACGCGACCACGTACGAGGAAGCCTGGGATAGGATTGAGTTCTATCCGCACTCGGCTGGACACAGCGGAGTTGGGGGCGAGATGATGAATCCAATTTCAGGTCCCGGCGATGCGATGTTCTATGTCCACCACGCGTTCGTTGACAAGCTTTGGTGGGATTGGCAGGCTGCGGATCTGGCGCGGAGACTTTGCGCTATGGGCGGACCAAACGTCCTAAATTCAAGCCGACCAGCGCCAATCCCGAGTGTGACTCCACCAGAGGTCGAGCAAAACCATCGGCGGTTATTGAGGAGAGCAGCAAAGCCTCGGCTGAATGGCCGCGCCACTGGAGATCCTGGCAATGTCACAACTCTGGACCATGGCATAAGTCTGTATGGGTTGATGCCGAATGTGACGGTCCGCGAAGTGATGGACATTCGAACTGAATCCCTGTGCTACGAGTACGTTTGAGAAGTACTGAACGTTCCAGCAGCGGACAGTATGGTACGCGAGAGGTAGCAGCAACCAGTTGACCTGAGTGGCGCCGTGTTGATTATGGCTCGGCCTGGACGGATGCTCTCCATACCTCTACCGATGCCGGTGTGCTTTAGACAGCGACAGTCTCGCCTACATGGCATAGACCGCAGCTACCTTTCGAGATATCGACAGCAGTCCCATCGCCTTCAATGCCGCCTCCAGCCCATAATCCTTCCTCCTCTGCAGCCACACGCCATCTTCGTGGCGGCTCTGTCACAGGCTCAAAAGTGCCACTGAGGCCGCCTCTGACTGTACCATAATGCATACCAATACTGAGCTTAGACCTGACAGCTTTGTGGATTTCTAGTGTCTGCTCGGGGTATGCATGAAAAACACTCATGAATCCCGGGGGGCTGAACAGACCGATTGGCAGCATGGCAAGATCGAAGGGTCCAAGTGCCTGGCCAATCTGCTCGAATGCTGGACATGCTGTGTCAGCTTTGACAGATTTGTAGGCCGTATCGCCTGCGAAATAGAGTGATTTTGATGGTGATGTCGAAGTTTTCGGGGTCTTGACAACGTACGAACACCAGAGAGCGTGGCCACGATCCCACAAAGTTCGCCCGGAAAAGTGCTGTGCTGGGGTACAAGTCAAAGCTAGTGAGCCGATGCCTTCGATATCGATTCGTCTGCTTTCCCACCAGTCAAGCTCTGTCACTTCGTCGGGGTCGCAACCGATGTTCTGCAGGAACCAGTCTCTACTATTCAGTCCAGTGACAAAGTGCACCTTCCCTTTAAGCTTTTGGTAAAGGGGCCTGATCGTATGGATGTCGAGATGATCGTAGTGGTTATGACTGATGCAGACAATGTCGACGTCTGGCAACTCATCCAACGTACATGGTGCAGGTGTATATCGTTTGGGGCCAGCCCAGCCGACGGGACTCGTTCGCTCGCTGAAGACAGCATCGAACAAGATTCTGACGCCTCTCTCGCATCCTTCAGCAGCCGGGGTCTCGACCAGGAAGCCAGCATGACCAAGCCATGTTGCTCGCAGTTTATCATTCTGCTCGGCGCCCCAAGTCGGGTTGAGGACCTTGACGAGCTTGTCTGAACGAGTGCCATTTGGGCCCTCGGGAACAGGCACGAAGTTCTTCTCGGGATGGTTGCCAAATTTCAATTTCAAGCCAGCAAACCTTTCGTTCTCTTGGAATGATGGCCAGGGATTCTTGAAGCCGGCTCCTGGAGGAGGAACATGGTGAGACCTTGCTGTGGCTGGATCTGGGTTGCAGCTTGGCAATTCTGTTACTTTTACTGTCGACGTTGAAGCCATGCTGCAGGCTCTGTTGTATGCTGGTGGCCTTCGCGGTCTACGGAATGGTCTCGAACATTGCACTGAAATGTCCGGACGCGGCGGTTCATGATGTAGGCATCGGAGTTACAATATTCCGATCGCGAAGCTAAGGCAACACCTTGCTTTCCTTTCCGAGATACGAGTGCGAGCTCTTAAGATGAGCTATAGCATCACTGCCAATGATTGTACAATCTAGCTGGGAGTATAGCGAGTCTGGTGAACAAAGTGGGGCGAAGAAGTAGTGATGTGATGAGGGCAAACAGAGGCAAGATAGGGCGGAGATCTCTCCGCCGCAGCAGAGCCAATAGGATGGTTTGATTCTCCCAGTGTGAATCGAATAGCGCGTTGCAACGCAATCAGATGTTATATACATACTATTGACGATCCTGAAGAGAATCGGACTCCACGCCATTGGGCTGCTTATAGCCATTCTGCTGTCCATCGTCACTACCATCCCCTTGAGCAGGGCTTTCCTTCTTCTCAAAGCATTGTGCTCCCCAACCACTGTCCAATCCGACCAGAGTACCACTAAACACGCCAACGACCGTGGCACTGGCATTGACAAGCCAAAGTGCCACAAGGTTATGGTGAATATCGTGGACCATACCCAGAAGGCTCTCGAGTTCAAGATGACCCCGAGCTCGATTGCACCATTCGTATAGATTCCCCATGGGAAGACCATGCTCCATGCAGCCAGGGTCTTGGACACTTGTAGCAGGTCCCTCAGTGCAGCGATGAGGTAGTGTAGGATGAGGACGCATGCGAATGCCCACCAAAGGATACCATAGCCCTGAGATATTCTAGTCTGCACTGAACCCTGCCCAGCACAAGACGTTGCCTCGACTCACCCAAGTAGGCAGCCCTAAGAACTGGCTGGCAGTCGCTATCTCGCGCCACCACTGGTGCCCAAGGATCGGCTTGTGTTGTTCGTTGCAAAGGCGCCTCTTTGCACACACTATCCGAGGACGAGCAGCGCAAAGCTTCCTTGACTGAACTCAACCTCAGCAGCACACGTAATTCACCATCACCTGAAAGGCCATTATTCACCCAAGGGGCCCACAGAGAATCATCAATTGAAACACCTTCTCCTTCACCGGAAACTTCCCATCCATCAACCTCACCAAAACACCGCATCCACAACCACACTCATTGGCAGCGCCGACCCAACAAACAGAAAGCTCACATTAATGAGCGGGACCTCCGAACCCGCACCCAGCTCTCCATACCGACACACCACTCCATCGCCCGACTCAGCCGTGAGCGCAGCGATCAAAGGTAGCAGCATCCCCGGCAGAACGAGATCCACACTCCTCGCCTCCGATTTGGTGAAAACTTACGGCATCCCAATACACGCCACTGCCGTCATCGCAGCATCAGAAGTCAATTGGCAACGGAGTGAACATACCTGGAACAAGAGGATCGTATATTGCAATACCTTGATGTCATTCAGAGTTGATAGTGCCATGCATATCTGTATCCACATTGTGGTATCGTCCACCCCTCCCAGTATGCTACCTTTGAACCGCGCTACCTGCGGTCAATGCTACCGTGGGCCCAATGAGTAGTACCGCCCTTCGCCTCCCCTTGAAGGCCTTGTTACTCCGGACCATGCTTCTGATGCCTCCGGTCTTCGTCTCGCCGATGCTGATGACCACCTGCAGACATTTTAGCGATAAGAACATCGTAAGATCAGAAAGGACCGTACACTCGAACTCTCCGGTCATCGCCAGCACTGGCGAATATGCCGGGATTTGTGGGATGCCAGGCGACTGCATTGACAGTCCCCGGATGATGCGCGTCTAGTGCCACTACGAGGTTTCCTGTGTGCCGTCGCCAGATGTAGACTCTCGAATCTGGAGCGGCTTATTAGCTTAGCATGCACCTCAGCCTGATTGGGACATACCTTCACTCCCGGAGATGACAAAGTTCTGCCCAGCACCGCCGAACGCACTCCTTATCACGAACTCTTTCTGGACCGCGCCTTCGTATCTGCAGAACATTTCTCCGTTGCCAGAGTCCAGGCCGAGTACCCGTCCTTCATTCATGTTAATCAGTATGTGGTCACCGTCATCGGAGAAATTGATAGAGGTCAGTTTATCCTCCATCTGCCATTCGGACACCTTGCAATATCCCATTGACGGGTCGAGAGAGAACTGCATGATCCTGTTGTCGATCGTCGTGGCGGCCATCAGCGTGCCTTCCTTATTCACCGCACAATCTGTTATGCGAAAGCTACTAGGCTGATTGTCTTTCAGGGCTGGATCCCATGGAGGCTCGCGCCAAGAGTGAATCTCGTTGTTCTTAACGATGCCGCTGCTGTTACTTGAACCTGAGCCTCTTAGCGAGTAAAGCCCGAGGGGTCTTCTGGAGCCTTGTGTCCCTACTACAAATGTTTCGGAGTCAGGTAGCCAGGCTGCAGTCGTAACTGGGTAGTCAAAGTGATCCGCGAGAGCAACACGTTGTCCTGTCCGTACGCTGACTACCACTAAAGTCGTATCTTGGCTGCACGATATCAGGTATTGATCGTCGGGTGAGAAGGCAATGTAGCAGACTCCACGCATGTCGCCGGAATTGCTTGATCGTGGGTCTGGATTGCGTTCGTGCTCACGAAACTCGTACTTCAATCGCCATCGCACTGTGTCGTATACACAGACCAAGCCATCTTTACCTGCGGTGGCAAGCATGGTGCCATCATGGCTGAATTCAAGAAACCAGACTTCATCGGAGTGATTACGCAATTCAAGCTGCTGGTGGAGTGGGAAGTCGTCGCGTGAGCATTCGTGGTCGGTGTAAAGACTCGGTTGATCGGTTGTGTTGTGGTACTGGCAATTGAGTATTTGCTCCTCTTGCACGGCTGATAGAAGCGTCGCAAGCCGGTGCTCTGGGATCATGACAGAGGGCGATATTGACTTGGAGATCTCCGACAGCAGGAGTTCTCTACTCTGACCATTCACACCATCCCACCCGGCTTGACTGCGCAGGTCAGACGCCGAATGACACATGACCAGACTAGAAGACATCAGTAGTGATCCAGATACCACAATAAGCCAAGCACATACCTCGACAAGGAATGAAGTCGCGCTACGTCGGTCTTGAGTGGTGTCAACTCATTTCGGAGCACATTCAACGCCGCGTTCAAGTCTCGTTGTTCCAGGAGCTCGAGGTACTTTTGTTCCCGTAAGTGAAAGCGCAGATTTGTAGTGTCGACACCTTCCGCGAACGGCAGCCCATGCCTCGCAAAGCCATTTTGGCCACCGAGAGAAAGTCTAGCACCGCCACTCTTCCGCGGAGATGCGCTGCTGGTGTGACCATTACCAAGCGCAACACCTCCTCCGTCCAGCTCTTCTGATCCTTGACCGAACAGTAGCAGTTCGGCTTCTTCCCACTCTCCACTCAACACCGCGTTCCTGAAGGCCGCGACCGACGGAATCTCAAGCTCATAACCGCTCTCTCTTGACAGCTTCTCCGCCGCGCCCCGGTAGCCAAGATCGCTCAAGCTCTGTAGCAGTATCCGCGTAACCTCTTCTCTGTCGTGGCCATAGAACGGCTCCTTGTTGCGGGGTAGTACCGTTTCCTCCGTGTGCCCATTCGCGTGATAGCCGTTCGTCTCGCTCTTGACGGAGCCATTTGTTCGAGGGGAGGAGCCGTTCTGGGATGAGCCGTTGGTGGATGGTCTCTGCTGGGTTCTATCGTTGGAGTGGTCAAGCCGCATAGTCTTGTCGGATTGATCACGGGTGGTGTCGTTCGGTCCCCGGACACGCTTCCGGCTTTGCTTACCAGAAGCTGCCGCCCTCGCTGCGGTCGAGGTGGGTGACGTTCTTTCGCTGGGCGATATGGACGACCGTCGCCGCCTTTTAAGTGGTCGATGACGTCTCTCAGTATCAATCTCGTCAAGGTGGTTGCTCGGGTCTGCCGCGTGAACGTCGGAAGGAGGTAAAGGATGCTGAGTGGAGGTGGATGGTGCTGTAGATTCTGATGCTCGTAGAGGCTCCTGTGTGGGAGAGGATGTTGAGGTTGTGAGTGGGCCGGCGGTAGTGATAGGTGGGGAGTGGTGTGTGGGTTGTTCTGCCAGCTCGAAGACGGGTACGGGTGATGATGGCGGGTGTCTTTACTGGCCACTGCTTGCGGCCAAAGACATGTGCTTTACATGGATCGGTGGAAGTGGTCGATGGCGGTCAGAAGTGCACAGTAGAGTGAGGGGTGCGTGAATGTCGAGGTCGGTGGCTGTTTCGCTGATCTGGTCGGGTGATGCTGGGCTGAGGCTCTGGGCTCTGAATCCTGGAGGGGTGTCGTGACTCGCAGCTAGTCTGTATGGGTATGTGGATACCGCGGCGGTTGTATCTCTCGTCTCGTCTCGTCTGCTACTTCCAGAAGACCAGTGAGTGTCTGTCAGTTGCTTGCCCGAGAAGCAGCCATCAACTGCTGCAAGCTGTTCGGCTGCTCCCTCCCGAGCGAGCTGGAATGACGAGTGTAGAACTAAACAGAGCCCGCAATTCTCATACTCCGGGGGAACACGTCAGACCTAACACTATCGAACACGCAAGAAACGATGGCTGGCCACACTGTACACTGCTATAGGTGCTCGCCTACACCACCGGAGTGTCCTCTCATACAGCCGTCGTCCCTCACCGACCCCTTTGCAACCCTGCTGGGCCACGATAAGAAACGACAGCACTACTTCGGTCCGTCCACGTGACCTTGGACCTCGATGATACCATTCCTGATGCAATCGTCACCACCTGCACGCGACTTTTCTCCACTGATAGGCAGCTTTCATTCACCCTCGTGATCCTACCCCAAACCCACGCCCACTAGCCGCTGAGGAAGCATGCGCTTGGATGAGGCACGTGTGACCACGCCACCGATTCGTTCTCCTACCTTGCCGCTTGCTCCCTGCACTGCTGTCCGCAGATGAAGAAGGCAGCATGACGCGAAGAGACTGGCGACGAGGGTGATTGCTTGGTGCCGAGTGCTTTGAGCTACATTCGAGACGTTGGCTTCTCAACCTACTGATACACTATTCGAACTTGCAGAGCACAACATTCCGCGTAGACCTAGCGTGCCAACCCGGGATTCCTTTATAGTAGCCACCAACACAAGCCACATTATCGACTTGTCAAAGCTTTCGGCTGGCACACAACACTGGCTATTCTCGCCTCAAGCTGGCTCAACACTGACTTCCTCGTTCTTTCGAACAGGCCTGGCCCGTAAAGAACACTACCGAGCAGATCGAATGTCCACCGTCAATGATGGGGGACTTGTACCAGAGTGAAACTCTTCAACCCTCGGAGTGCCAGAAGTTTCGCACTGCTCTCGTCGCTTTCAAGCGCTCGATACACCGCCTGTGTGTCATCCCAGCCCGCCCGATATGCCCAAGCTGTCGACAGGTACAGCATGAGGTGCTTCAGACGCGGTAAAGCGTCCTTGCATATCTTTGTCGTCCATATTTGAGATCTTGACATGGCAGATTTGTCTGGACGGTCGCGTAGCACGGCGATGGACTGGACTTGCTCTCGGCAGGCATTCGGTGCCAACAGCACGAATCTTTCGAGGTCATCGAGGCTAAAGAAGTGCCAGACTGCTTCGCGATAGAACAGGGTGATAGCTTCATCGTAATACTGCTTGTCCACCATCAAGTCCTTGTAGTACGAGGAGGGCCGTTGTGAGGAGGAATTTTTGCAGCTCCAGCCATTCAGAAAAACCTGGATTTGAATAGGTCGATAAGCTATGGCGTAGATGGCGAGTCTGAGCTCGGTGGGAAGGGCGTAAAAGCTAGTCTTGGGAGGTATCCTGGCATGCTGCAGTCGTCCCTGACGCAGTGGCCCCGCAAGACGCTCAGAGTTGACTACACGCTGCGTGTCCATGATGTCGAGGGACTGTACGCATGGACACTTCTCTGGGCAAAACTGATTGAAAAGCGATGGACTTCTGAATGCGGCCGGGAGGCATTCACCTTACGAGCTGGGCGATGGTATCGTTCTACCGGTCAGATGTTTCCTTGGTCCGATGTCTGACCACGAGCACACTAGCTGTATCTTTGTGGCTCCAATGATGCTGGAAAAGATACTAAAGCATCGAGCAGTCCATCGCGATTGTCCCGAACTTACCGCTATCACCATCATGAGCCTTTGCAACAATCCAAGCCCCGGGGCTCTCAATCTACGCCACCAATTGTGGAAGAAGATGAATGGAAGCGTGGCATCCGGATCGCTCATCATGCCATTCCCCAGACGCTGCATGTTGTAGCAGAAGAACTGAGTCGGCAACCGTCCGCCAATCACTTTCGATGGCACAAATTTCGTGAACCACAGTGCCTGAATCTGGTGCGGAATTCCAGTCGCAGTATCGTCACCAACGTCAGCATTGACCAAGGTCTTCCGCGGTAACTCTGGTTCGAGCACAGCTGCACGACCCAGCCCGATCATGTCGCAGACGCCAGAGTCGAGCGCATCGGCCATGCCTGTTCTTGATCTGAACCCGCCGGATAGCTGGATAGGAATTGGCGAGTCAAGTGCTTGCGCTTTCTCTGCAAAGTCCGTGAAAAAGGCTTTGCGGATTCTGGTGCTTTCCCTCATTTTTTTGGTGCCTCACTAATTGTCTTCTTGTCGAAGGAGGACTGCAGACCAGACGTCTGCTGCTCAGCGTTACCGCCACTTAGCTCGACGAAATCAACCATGCCGCAGTTGATCAGCCACTTCACCTGCTCCAGCGCCTCCTCTTGCTGTAGACCTTCAGCCCCCTCCATGTAGTCTGCTCTGTTGGGCTTGACAGCAACACAATATGGGGGCGGGCACCTGGCTCGGATCTCCTTGACCAACCTTTTCAGTAAAGTCATACTCTTCTCATAGCTCCCACCATACTCGTCAGTCCTTCGATTAGTGTACGGCGATAGAAACTGCGAGACCAGAAAACCGTGGGCACCATGAATTTGGCAGCCGGCAAGCCCAGCATCGCGAGCCACCACTGCACCTCTTACGAAGTTCCCAACCGAATCATCAATTTCATCGTGACTCATTGCCTTCGGCGTTCCTAGCACTTTATCCAAAGCGAACTTATCCAACCACGAATCTCCCAACTTCACAGGCACACTACTAGGACACAACGGCGCCATATCACCTGAATTATTGCCAGCTCCTGCTGGCGACATTCTTCCAGGATGCGCAAGCTCAACGATACAAGGCGGTTAAGGCTTCTTGCATGGGGCATTTGACGAGGCATTTGGGGAGCATTAAGCCACAGGGGAGGGTTAGAGGTTGGAGTATCAGCTCGATGGCGGTCTTGGAAGGGTTGTGGTCTTCTGAACCGGAACCATTGGTGTTGCCTCCCTCCCCCATCTTTGTGGTGCACGTTCCTGCACTATGGGAATGCTGCTCAAGGCGGTTCGTGGGAGGTGTCGCTCGATAGACTGAGTTTATGATACAGGCAAGTGAGTATGGAGAACGTATGAGCTGCCATTCTATCAATAATGTCGAGGGAGCCAAGCTCCAGATCGTCAATATCGCTGAGGTGAACGATCAACATCTCCGCGCTCGGAAGGTGGAATAGACTTTCGGCAAGACGTCACCCTCACCTCTCTCGAGAAGGTCTGCCGGGCGCATCATGCATGTCGTTTAATGCTTCCAGAACGAGGAAGTCATGAACAAGCCGACTGTTAAGCTGAAGAATCCATCTTGGAAGCTCAAAATCATACTGTTGCTCTGGTTGTTAGATGACAGCCTGTATTGTGAGCGGAGCACTGCCAACTCGTGGTGAGCATAACCCAGAGTTGTGGAAAGTGTGCAGCGTGCCGATATGGGACGCTGGAAGCATAATACGATATAATGGATGATTGCAGGGCATATATCGATCCCAAGCCCTTCGAGAGCCATCTAAATTGCGCAATAAATGGTGCCCTTCTTGTTGCCCTCCCCAGGCACGTCCTTGCCGCACCAACTCCAGCCGTGTGGTCCAGTTCCAGTCGTCGTGGAATCCTTCTCGCGGGTAGACTCACCGAAGCTTGTGCCGCGAACGCATGAGATGATGTAAGGTCATTGTCAATAGCGCAACATGAATCTTGCCTGGACTTTGTCTGACGCAGAAAGTCTGCCTCGGGGGTGTCATTGCTTCGTAGCCGCCATTTCCAGCAGTGCCTTTGTTGCAGTATAGTTGACCTTGGGCGCTGGCGTGGATGATGGTGGAGAAGAGGAGGCTGATAACCTTCATATCTCCTGGTTGGGGATGTGGGTCGCAGTAGGGGTCTATTGTTTGATGGATGCTGCTGGCTTGCGTGCGGTAGTCGCTGTTCTTAAACTGCGGTTATCGTTACTTGTAGCATCTTTCATTTCGTCACTTGGCGTGGTACGCACCGCCTTTATGGAGCCACCTTCCAGCTACCAGGTGACCGTCGTGGTTGAGCGAGAGCGGACCAACGCAACGTCGTGCCAATTCCCAGCGGCGGCTGGGGAAGTACTCAGCGAGAAGAGCAGCTACCAATCCGAGGCAAGACAAGTTCAGTATACGGCTGTTCCACGATATTGATTCGATTTGACAGCCTAACTCACGGGCCGTGGTTGACCAGACGTGGCTCCATCAGGCTGTGACAACATTGCGCCAAGTTGCATGCAGGGGAGCGACGGTACAGCTTAGGTGTTTAGAGGTCCAGAACGATCGCATGCCAATACTGCCCAGCAGTATCAGACTAAGTGCCGCAATGTAATCGCATATCTTCCGGCTGAGACATGGTATGTGGATCGCACTTCGACTCCGTTGCACCACGTTGAAGCTTGAAATGTGCGCTACTTGAGTGCAATCACTTGCCTTGAACCCGGGTCTTCATTCGCCGCCGCGCTATTGGCACGCGTCAGCTAGACTTAGCGACACGATCAGACGTAAGTGTCTGTGTCCGTTTGATACTCTCGACAATGGTATCGGCTGTTTCTGAGGTTTCTTTTTCGATAAAAGTACTGCTACAGAAAGCACCATACACGCCTGTCCGATGAACACCAACCACCTACAAACTCCTAGCCATTCCCGTCATGCGTGACTGCTCTCGAATCGCAACGCCAAAAGCACGCTCCCGCACGTCCTCATCTGCCAGTGCGAATGTATAGAAAGCAGTCGGGTATCTCTTGTCCTTCACCTCTCCAGTTTACTCCGCCTTCTTGCCCTTCTTCTGTTCGACCTTGAGCAGAAGAGCGCGGTTGATATGTGGCAGGACACCACCAAAGGCGATGGTCGCACGGATCAGGGTATCGAGTTCTTCGTCTCCGCGGATCGCAAGCTGAAGATGACGGGGTGTGATACGCTTCACCTTGAGATCCTTGGCAGCGTTTCCAGCGAGTTCGAGGACTTCGGCGGTGAGGTACTCGAGGACAGCAGTCACGTAGACGGCAGCCTTGGCTCCGACTCTCATCTTGTTCTGGGTCTGCGACTTGAGGAAACGCTTGACTCGTCCACATGGAAACTATGGCGCGTGCTCGGTCAGTATGCTGCCGCGAGACATGTGGGGCAGTCGACGTGATGCCAGATGATGTGGAAGCATTGCGCACAGGATGTCGTCGCATGTCGCACGTCCAAAATGCGACAGAGCGACGGAACGCACTTTGCGACGCGCCCGCCTTGACCGAGTTTGCTGCCATGCACATCGTGTCTCCCTCGCCGATAGCACGTACCTGGAGTCCGGCCTTCGCAGAGTGAGACTTCTGACTTTTTCCGGCCTCAGCGCCGCCTGCTTTGCCACCAGTCTTGCCTCCGGTCTTGCCTGTTGGGACGTTAGAACGCCGTCCGGTGCGTGAGATTGCGCGCATTCGTACCCTTGCCGCCTGCCATTGCTGATGTTGCTGCTGATCAGAGGGATGTGACGTAGTGAAGCTCGTGCAAAAGTATTGCTGGGCAGGAAGATTGCTGGTGATGGTGATGGTGGTGGTGGTGGTTGTGGTGGGGGTGGTGATGGTGGACTGGACGATGCGAGGCGCGAAGATGAGCGGGATTCTGCAATGTTGTGCTCTCTCGAGGGAAGTCGCGTCTCAGCGGCAGGAAGATTTCGCTTGACTCGTATACGGCTTAGCGGCTTTTCGGATCAAAACAGCTCAAAAGTCGAGACCGTGCGCTCTTATTGGGTGAGATGATGTCGTCGAGGTAGCTGCCGTCGTTTTTATTCAGCGACTGAGATGGGTGGCCGTCAACTGTTCCAGATGTCCAGATGTCGTCGGTCTGGCAATCAACGTCGTGGAGGGCCTGATGATGATGATGATGATGATGATGATGATGAGGCAGTCGTGCTTGGTGGCGAATGTTGAGAAGGACCGGCCGACCTGTGTGCCACGTCCTTTCTATGCTTGCTGCCTGCAACTCGCGGTACCGACCTTGTGAAGACGATGGCACTGTTGTGCGATAGGAAGTATGTGCGACTCGGAATCAGAGGACATGTCGTCCGCCTCAGATAGTGTGCGCGAGCAGAGACTCTGTGCAGCAGGTCTGTGCTTGGTTCTTGGTGGTCGTATCGTGAATCGTGATGTGTGGAAGGTCCTCCAAACGGACTTGTGTTAGCTGAAGATTTGTGCCACTTGCGTCTTGAAGCCTCAAATCATTATCGTCGGTCGCGGGCACTGGCCCTGCGACAGTTGGATAGTGCTCTTCCCATCGTGCTTGGCCTCTCATGCTCGGGGAGGAGAGGCGGGCTTTGTGAGCCTGTAGCGGGCAGGCTTCATGGCTCTTGTGCAGGCCTCAACAGCGTCCGCCAGCGAGCTTCAATATTCTTGAAGCTCGATATGGCGATAGTTGACATGGTCGTCTGCCGATCCATCTGGGTTTGGGGCTTGATACCACAAGTGCAGGTGATGTTCTGCTGTCCTGGATCGCCGTCGTGCTGTTCTGTGCTGGAAGTCACGTTGAAAGGCTATGCCTGTTTGGGAATGCTGAGGATCAACGCATCACTTTGTGCCCACGCACGCTCGCCTACATCCTACGAGTGGCTCATTCTCTGCAGCGGCACCGGGCCTTTGATGCCCTACAGTCAGATGCGCTCACGCGCTCTCTCGTGAACAGCTGCCGGACAGGCAGAAAGCTCAAGATGTGCTCGTACAATTTCAATACGGTGAAGACGCGGTCGGCAGCCGTCCCCTGTGCGCATGGTGTCACTCATTACTGTGCGAGCACCTCGAAGGACTATTAAGCTTCGTGCATATGATGTCCAAGAGCAGGGAGTACGATCGGACGAGAACGAGAGTGGGGAGGGATACCGACTCCAGCGTTCGTCCATGCTCACCCCTGTACACGTTACAGAACAACGGACGGCGACAAATGCTCCAGCGCGAGAGAGTTACTGCTATACCTCGGGCTTTGAGTCGATGGATGCCACTGTGCCTAAGACGATACGAGTCATGCTGTCGTCGCTACAGTCGCCAAGACTTGCTGCAGCCTCATGCTTCAGCACCGTGTTTCTCCGACACCAGCCTATCGCGCGGATGGGAGCCTCCGTCCATACTCTCGACCGATTGGCACTTACAGGAGCATACAATACTCTGCCTGGCTGCAGACGACGGCGCCACCGTCCCTCAAGACAATCGAATGACGAGCATAGCCTCGACGCTGTTCAGCGCGATCTCGGCCTTGCAACGCCACACTAAAGGTATTCGAGCCCCGCCTCTGGAGGATATGCCACAAGAACAACCAACACCTACTTGATGAGCCATAGGAAAAGGATTCAATATTGACTGTTGGCGCAACTTCGGTAGAGACACCGTCCAAGATGACATTGTACCTGTCCCGCATCCTCTGGACTGGCACGAACAAATGTAGGAAACCATTACTTGGCTTGGACTATCGGTGATCCAGCTTTAATTGCCTGGTGATTGTTGAATAGAACTCCGGGCACGACCAGTGCAATTGTCCTCTCAGGAGGCGAAGAAGCGACCAGCGCAGGACTCTGGCTAAAGGATTTGCTCCTATCCAGAGAAGAGATCGCATGGGAGGAGACGATCAAGACAACAAGGCGACTTACCATACGGACGGGAGTTGTTGTAACATACCAAACGTCCGTCGCAGCTACGATATCCCGAGGGGATATGCGGACTTTAATCAGCACGACGAAGGCCTGGCATCAACAACCGAAGACTTCTCACGCTGCTCCCGTTGCCCGAAGATCTCACTTTTTGTTCGAATTGGAGGCTCTATCCCCTTCAGAAGGCTTCTTGCCACGCTTGTTCGTCGAGTGACTGCCTGATGGTCCGCCATCACCTGGTCCGGTCTTAGCGCCACTGCTTTCGGCGGTCCCCTCGCGCTCTTTCTCTTCCTCCCGACGTTTGGCCTTCCTTCTCCTCCTCCTCTCCTCGCTATTTGGCTGCGGAGACTCTACCTCTCCATCTGTCTCGGCCGTGTCGTCAAGGTCTTCGAAGACCGATGTATTGGCGACGACTGTAAATGGTTCGGGTTCATCGACGCTTTCGATACTTCCATTACTGTCAATCTCTGCCCAGTCCTTGCTGCTGCCCGATTTCTTGCCCTTGTCTGTCTGCTTTCCGCCTTTTCCTGACATTGCTTCCTCTCTGCTCTGCTGGGGCCAAGGTAAGAATCTCCGGACCGAAGAATCTCCGGGGCGATACGGCGAGCAGAGCGTGTTTTCTGACTGCTTCAGCACGATACCCTTGCCTTTAACGCAAGCTTTGTCCTCTTTGCATCTTCATTGCTTCTAGCAATGGCGAGAGAGGGAGGTTTGCGTTGGACATTAATGGTCGATCGCGTGGCATACATGCAGATGGTGGTCGTGATGTTTGGCAAGCTGAAGCCGCTCGCCGCGTCCTCGCCAAACCATGCATTACGTCCGCCTTCGCCAGCGATAATGAGGCGGCAAAACCACTTGCACAAACCTTCTCATGTTCAACACTGGTATCTCCTGCCATAGGGGCGTGGACTCAAACGCCCAAGCTCGATCAGCGACTCAGTCACCCGATATACAAGCACAGTCACTTTGAATGAGTTGGATCGGGGTCAGCCTTCCTAGCAGTACGGGAAGATCTTTCACAATCAGAGCAGATTACGACTACCGGTCGACGAGATCTAGTTCGCACTCAAGGACTGTTTACGAAGCTCAGTGGTTGTTGCAGATGTATTCCCATGACAGGAGTGGATCCGTTTCAGGAATAACCTGCTTGCTGGACGCCATGCGACCATGCAAGCTTTGCAACGACATGGCTTCTTTACACACTACTTGATCTTCCTTCTTTGATCATCCTCGCCACGCGATACTTTCTTCCCTCCTGAGCAAAATCCGGCATCTACCAGGCGCGGTCCACAGAGCATGCTTCACTACGAGCAATCGTGTTGGCTACAAAAGGTAGCTGTCAGCGACTTCCACCTGCAGACACAAGCCGCTTATTTGCCTTGTCTATTTGCTAGTATGAACATAAATTGACTGGAACTGGTTCGAGACGTCGTTCAGCAAGCTGCCTACGAGCGAAGTGGAATCACTCTCGCAGCACTTCATGGAACTCTAATTGTGCCTTTTGGTGGTAACGCCCAGTCGTGCTGTGTGTTCCTGGATTGAGGTCACCGGTCTATCGGAGTGATGCTATCTTGAGGCGGGGCACTTCAAGTCAGGGAAGATACACACAACTCAGAAAGACGGAGAAAGGTACTCGACAATGTCAGACCTCGTCGCTTGAGGCTGATCGCTCCATCAGATGGCGCATGGGATGTCTGAGACATAACCGGTGGCAACGGCCAGAACACCACCCGCACAGGTCCATCCCCTTATCGTCAGATGCCAAGGCAAGGCGACGGCACTTCCGGAGCCAATTGCAATTGTTTACATGCATACGTCCCTCGATCGCGATATCTTCACGATGGCGAGCATGCAGTCAATTTAGGGCTGATGAAGCACTTTCAGCAACGTTCTTGAACGCTCCATCAGACCTCGCCAGCGCAAGAGTGGCAAAAGGCTATCGACTAATGATAGGTCAGACACCACCAGATGCATTATCACAGATTATCGGCTCAAGAAGCGTCCATGCAGTATATTCAAACAGCGTCCTTTATACTCGACCTTCACAGCAGCCGTTAACTTTTGAATGCTGCATAACGGCTCCGGGTTTTATGGTCCTGCGGTGTACGTTCCCAACAGCTGGTACAATTATTCGGACGAACGGTCTCTCCGCATGGCAAACACATGCACATTGCATATGCACATGGTGAAAGGTGAGGACGACCAGCGCTGAACGCCGCAGAATTATGGTTCAAGCACATCGCTACCAAAACCTTATCGATCACAGATCTGGCCTTATATCGATGACGGCTTATGTCTTACATAGACCATCAGTCCGACGAACAGTTTTGGCCCCAGCCATCAATAACCACTACATGCTCATCATACTTCGCTGTCGAGCACAGGAGTATTACTCGGAAGGGATCCATTATCAGCATGCGATGAACTGCGGTTGCAGCAATTTTCTAGCTGGCATACTGCCCATGCGAGTATCATGATGTGCGAGCAAGTGTCTCAACCCAGGTCTCAAATCTAACGAGCCTGGCCAAACATCACATCGACGCCATTGCAAACAGTCATGGGATGTCTGCTGCGCCAACACGGAAGTTGCGGACGGCACGGAATCCACCCGCAACTTGCGTTAGACCAGACCAGCAGGAATTCACATGCAAGCACTTAGGCACTCCAAATTTTCCGTCTTCTGCAATTGTCGAGACTTCATTTGTCTCATCAAGAAGCCCCGATCAGGATGGCCAGACCCTATCGTGGCTGCGACAAAGCCTGCATTCATGCCGCTATGGAGAGTTTGCAGACCAGATGCAGGCACGAAAGCATCTGATGATCCCTTGGATACGTCAAGCCATGCGATCGGACGATTGCCGATTCCCATGCAGCGATCGGTCTGGAGTCTGCGGTGCAGACATAAGTACATGGCACTTCACCTCTTGCCATATGCTATGTGCCATTGTCATTGATCGTCAGGAGCAATATCAGTGTGCTCGTAATCAGCTATCTCAACCTTGACACCTTTTTTGAAGGCGCCTGCAACAATGATCTCTGCGCTCGAGACCACCACCATTGTTCCTGGTGTCCTGGATACGGAGTTCCAGCTGATCACGAACAACTACTTGGAGGAGGCTATACCGGCACTGCCGGCTCGGCGAAAGCTACGCGTCCTGGCTCTGCATGGTCCGTCACTCAAGATCAGATATCATCTATTCCATCTGCTGACCTTAGCGCAGGCTTTGGGCAAAGCGGCGATTATCTTCGCATTGCAATGAAGACGGGTCAGCTTGAAGCATACCTCAAAGAGTCGCTACATAACGATCTACTACACCAATACGACGGAGTAGAATGGCTCTGCCCGAATGGCCCGCTTCATCTTGTTCCGGACTCTAAGCATGGTGCTCCTGAACGACGTCCATCTACGGCATGGGCTGTCGAAGAAGTCGACATCTATGCATGGTGGCGCATATTGGAGTTTCATATCGAGCACGAACATCTCTACCAGAGTATAGAATACCTGTGCAACTACCTCAAAGAGCACGGCCCGGTCGACGGTATTATCGGCTTCTCTCAAGGTGCCGCTGTAGCTATGATGCTCACAGCACTCTGCGAGGGCACCCCTGAACGTATGGCAGCACTGGCTGGACAAGCTGCCCCCTTCGTGGTCGCACCGCCACAGGCACCGTTCAAGTTCGCCGTCTCTTGCTGTGGTTTTCAGGGAGCTACAAAATACTACAACGGCTTCTACAACCCGAAAATCAGCACGCCCTCACTTCACGTCATAGCTGAGTTCGACACAATGGTCAGCACCGAACGTTCGAATGACCTCGCGGACGCATGCGAAGACGCTGCCATCGTGCACTTCCGTGGCACGCATCACGTTCCGACCGACAAGGATAGCTTGTACGAAATGGCGCGCTTCATCGCAAATGCCTGTTCTGACAAGTCCATGCCTTCAGCCGTTGGCGTCACGTACTCGCTTCCGACGGACGAGCTTGCCATGAACGAGCTTTTCAAGCAGACCACCATCACAACTTCGGAGGTTGGGCAAACACGGAAGGGCCACGAGAGCCCTGAGTCTACAGAATCTTCATCGCCTGGATCAAGCTTGTCAGGCTTCTCATCCAATACTTCCGCCCGCAAGTCTCGCATGAGGGTAATCACAAGACGGACCGCGATCGTGCGCATGATTCATGGCAGCCGGAATGGTAGTCGGCGGCGAGCCCCAAAGGACTTCTTGGCCGTGAATTGAGGTCTCATGGTTGGTATAGGAAGGGTTCCTTGTGATTTATAGTCGAGATCGGAGTTATGCCTGCAAAGCGTTGTGGTGGAATCAGTATAATAGCATCCGAGTAGTCACTGCTTCAGACTGGAAATCTTTAAGCGTCATCTCACGTGCCAGGATAGACCTCTTGGGTTGCGTCGTTCTTCTCATCTTCCATGAGGCCGTCCACCTTGCTCTGTTGAGTGACTACTAGCCAAAGCGTCTCGAGCCCGAGCTCTAGCTTGATTGATGCTTGGGAAGGCGTCTTCCGCAACGACAGCGCAGGAGCAGTTGGTGCACTACCAAGAGAACCTGGTCCACTGCCACTATTCGTGCGCGAGGTGGTCGTATTCGAAGAAGAAGAAGAAGCAGCCGATGATGCCATCCAGCTATCATCTCTGACATTGCGGGTTTCTGCTGGAGCGAAATTCTGCTCTGCACGGACCTCAACATCACCGAGCCAATTGTTGAGAGCTTGCATTTGATGTGCAGCGTTGCCACCAGGCCCACATCTGCTCCGCGTTGCGCCCAGTAGTTCTAGTCCAGAGGTTCCGATCATACTGCCAAGCTCATTCGTGTCCAGCAGGAGTGCGTGTAGTCCTCTGCCGTGGAACCACTTCTTGTTAGCAGCAGTGATGTACACAATAGCTCGCTCGCGCGGTGTTTTCGGATTCTGTAGCATAGACAGAGGCACGTTGAGGATTGACCCAATTAGATGACCGACTCCTCCAAAGAAGAGGCCAGTAGCTCCGCCAATTACTCCGAAGGCATTGAATCGCTTTGCTTCTCTGCCGATGCGTTTGGCGTCTGTCTTCACATCGTTGGCATATCTCTTGTGGTAGTCACCGATGGTACTAGCCACATCAGAGGCGTGATGCAATGCCTGCTTGGAGACGTTGGCAGAGACAAAGTCTGATAGTGTGCTCACGAATGCATGCCAGCTCTCCGGCGGGACGCCATAGTTGAGCAACTGGGAGGGATACGCCTGCAAGAAGGGTGCGTCCGCAGTTGGAGAGGCCTGTGGTATCGCGAGTGGCCTGGCAATGTCAACCGTAGAATCATAAGATGGGAGATCTCCTATTGGAAAGTCGAACGGTGCTGAAGTGGTGGGCCTCAGGGTGGGTCTGGACTTCTCCGGAGGCAGCTGGACTGGTGTTGGAGTCGAAGATCCTGCTTGATCATCTGCGTACGAAGGCAGCTCGTCGTCGCATAATGTCTCGATCTCTGCCCGTTCTGTGCCCGCGTCTGATAAATCGTCTTGGTCGGGAGGGTTGGGAGGCTCCGACAGCTTAATGTCCGGCATGTTCGACGGCCGCGAGATGAAGACTGCGGCGATTTGGCAGATTCCCCAAATGCGCAGGGTGCTGACGACAGGAAAAAGTGGTATTCCCAAGAATGAGGTCTGGTCTTCGGCATTACATACCAGACATCCTTGCAAAGCCTCCCAGGCAGGCATTTGGTCAGCTAGGGGCTTATTCGCAGTAAGCTATCGGACATCCGTATACGCCCATGCTAGTAGGCACGGGAGATAACACTGCCACGCGGCGGAGCTTTTGACGATGGAACTGAGCGCTATGAATGCCCGAAACGAGCGAGCTGTGCTCAGCTGCGGTGGACATCTCAGGCAATATTCCTCTCTGGGCGTTAGCCCGGAGCCTAATCAATTCCAGCAGCGAGTCTGAGCATACCAAAGCCGGTGAATGACGTGGAATGTCACGTGATTCGCTAGACCTGCTTCGTTCCTCCCGTCTCCAACCATTGATCAATGATCGAATGCCTCTGACCCGATGTCGCAAGGGAGCAGTCTGAAGGCAAGCCATAGCAGGAAAGGTAGGTATGCTCTTTCATAGCTCGTGTCTTTTCGTATCTAGCAACACAGTTCGGCCTACACAGCACATACGACACGACCGCCATGCCTCCTCAAACGAATGGATCCCCACCAGCCGTCGAGAAGGTTGGCTATATCGGTTTGGGCAACGCCGGGTTCTCAATGGCATCAAACCTGCCCAAGGCTGGCTACAATGTCATAGTTCACGATGTAGACGACGCGAAAGTCCAGAAGGCCGTATCGGAATGGCCGAACACGACAGCTGCCGATGGCAAGCCGGAAGCCTTCGCGGACTGCGAGGTTATTGTGACGATGCTTCCGCAGGGCAAGGTTGTGCGAGAAGTCTTGCTCGGCAAGGACAATTTTGCGAGAGCACTGAAGCCTGGTAAGATGTTGAGCTTGAAAAAGCCTAGTCCTAACAGACTAACGGAACTGCAGGCACGATCATCATCGACACTTCGTCGTCCTCGCCCTTCGATACCATTGCTCTGGGGAAAGAGCTCGCTGAGCATCAGCTGAAGCTGATCGATAGCCCAATCACTCAGACCTACATGCACGCTACTGACAACGGCGAGGCTACACTCATAGTAGGCGCAGACGATCCCGCAGACTTCAAGAAGGCCGAGTCTATCATCAGGACAATGGCTGGCTATGTCTTCCACATGGGCAAGCTTGGCAACGGACACGCCATGAAGACCTTGAACAACTACATAATGGCATCTTCGATTTGTGCTTTGGCAGACAGCTTGGTCACTGGACAGAAGTACGGCCTAGATCCACAACAGATGATCGATGTACTCAATGTTGGAACAGGAGTTTGTTTCCCGACTTTGGACACCTTCCGCAGAGACGGCTTGACAGGGCGATACAACAGCGGCTTTGGACTGTCGCTGTTGGTCAAAGATTTGGGCATCACAGAAGACTTCATGAAACACAATGAGTTCCAAACGGACTTGCCGGCCTTGACGAAGCGGTACCTAGGTGATGCGTTGAAAGAAGTTGAGCCCATGGCGGATCACACGAAGGCTCTTGTAGGCTGGGAGAAGAGGAGTGGTGTGAAGCTGACGAAGACGGAGAAGGCGCAGGACATTCCTCAAAAGGACTTTGACCATAGGTTGCAGGGCTTAAATCGTCCTTCAAACATTTGAATGCTTCTGGGACCACCATGATCACACATAGAACTATTAAGATAACCTCGAGTAGTCTGGCACTTGGTGTGGCTGCACAGGTGCATTCAGGCACGAAAGGATGTCATTTCACCATCCATGCTAGTCACTGTTGAAGCTATTGAGAGTGGGAATGCTGACAGATTGCATTGCATGACATCGGATGATGCCACCGTCACCAAATCCAGTCTCGAGAAACCGTGCTGTGACCAAAAAGACTACCTTTTCGATGGCCGCTTCACCGGAACTAATGGCCTCCGTCAGAATACCTTCGTGTGAAACTTCATGAGAATACTTGCCATACCTTCTGAAAGCCAATGTCTTCGGCCTTCTCACGAAATGCCTGACGAGACATATTGAGTCCGTACTTCCGCATAACACCAGACTTCTTCTTATCTCCAGTGACACAGCTGTCCATCCATCAGCTGTTGCCCATGCACTGCCATACGCACTTCACTCACCAGCCACGAGAGCCTTTACCGTAGGTGCGTGGGCGAGAATAGTAAACATTCTCGTGTGTCATGCTTGCGGTGGGTGTTGTGTTTGATCGCGACCTCGTCGTCGCTGTCAGGGTTCAGGTTGAGCGTGTGTGAGATTTCAAACATCGCTCAGCGGACTGTGATGGACATTCACCCATCAAGGTCAAGACTTGGAGTTTAAATCGCCGAAAGCTCGGGTTTGATATCAACGCTCCGCAGGAGTTCTCTACAGCCAAGCTTCACTGTTCTCTTCGACAAACTTCCTGAATATGCGAGGCTCCCGACCAATCACTTTCTTCACTGCGTCTGTAGGCTCCCAGCCTGGTCCAGCCGCTCCTTTTGAATCGAGCTTGGTCAGGACATATCTTCGGTGAAGTCTTTGGCTAGTAGCTTCTTGCGTAGCCCGTCCTCAGACAACGAGACGTGCTGGACCTTCTTTCCAAGGACTTCACTAACTGACAATATCTGCCACCTAGAAAACACGATATCAGCTACGACTCGGAATACACAACCGTCAAGCTGAGTTACCCGATCGTAGGTCAAGGAGTCTGCTCCTGTCATTACATAGTCTTTGTTATGCGGATTGATGTGTGTGCGTCCATGGTAAGCTACTGAAGCAATATCTTTCGCCGAGCCGGATGGCTTTTTGCCGTGCTTTGCGGACGTGTAGATCTTGCCTTCATTTTTAGTGGAGACAAGTTGATAACCCTGTGGGAAGTTTTTTGTTCATCGTGAGCACATTGCAGGCAACCAGTGTCTCCATACCCATAGAGAAGTGTAGCCTCAGTACTGTCCACTTTGTGCCATGCTGCTCAGGGAACTGTTCAAGCTCGCCATGTACCGCACTCAGAATCTCCCAGGCAGACAATTGTACGAAGGATTCACGCCATTGTTATGTGCGAGTCTCACGAACCGCCTGGGTTGCTGTCGAGATGCTGAGATGTCCGGAAGCACGAGGTAAATAGCTTTGACCGGATGGTTCTAAGCAACATTCTGCTCTAGATGGAGACATCAAGCCAGTCGAAGCAGACTGTAGAATGCTTGGATTCCTTCTCTGGCGAGCGAGATGCAACTAGAATCGAGTGCTTGGGTGCAAGCATGCTTGCCAAGTCAGGCGCGGTCTTGCCGTCGGATCCCGTGACCAGTATAGTTATGGTGGTGAGATTCTTGCGGTATGAAGGTCCTCGGTCAGAGATGGGGATGTTATTCTCATTCATACAGCAGTCGGCACAACTTGATCTGAAACGCATTCGGAAGCTCTTGGCAGAGTATACGACATCCTTGTGGGATGGCTGCGTCACGGAGGCTCCGTTGCTGTGTCGTGATTCCTTGCGAGTGACCGTGATCCGTGCGGCAAGCAAGGGGACGGACTTTCGATCTCACTCAGCAAAGAGCGGTTGCAGACCTACAAGACCAAGGGAGGCTTTCTCATCAGCAACCACAACTAAAAGGGCCCTCCACAATCACAACACCTGCAGCAGTATTCGGTACAAGTATCCCGCTAGCCAGCCAGGGCAGTATGAGCCACCATCGTTACGCGGTATTGATTCCGATAGGCAGGTAGCACTGTATCACGAGGTGCAACGGGAAGCATCCGCTCGTGCTTTGATACCTACGACTTCTGACCTAGCTACCTCGCGTGAGACCGCTCGGAACAGAGCATTCGAGGCTTGCGATACAGTAAATCCGACCAACGGTCGATTGAATGACGGACTATTGGCAAGAGTGTATCTCATCAGCGTGCTATTTGCATGTCCTACTGCACTGATGCCCAGACTCTTGCCTCGTTTTATTCACATTCAACGGTCGATAGCTAAAGCGACCCAACCCACTATGTCTTTCGACATAGCCTTCAATCATGGACGTCTGTACCAGACCAGCTTTAATGCTGACACTCTTTGACCGCAGTCGCCGCTGTGATTCCCGCCGCCTCATTAACCTCCCCAGACTCAACCATGATCAAAGGCGCGCGGGCGAAAGGCTCCTCGGCGAGCGTCATGTTCTCCAGCGGACTTCTCTTGAGAGTCGCAGTACTTGTCGAGCTGGAGCTCCGGCTACTCATGCTCGAGTTGCTCGGCATTCGCGGCAAGGAGCTGTGTCTGGCGCCGACGTTGGGACTGTATGCCATTCCAGGTGGCAGCGGGCTGTTCTGCTCGCCACTGATGCTTCTGCTGTATACGCTGGAGAGTGATTGCTGCGATAGATTGTTCTTCTTCAAGACTGCTAGGTTATTCGTCGACAATGCAGGTGACAATGCAGGCCGAAGGAGAGATTTTGGCTGCAGTTCATGGCTCGGTCGTGGTGGATGAACGGATCTGTGCATCGTATCACGGTGTACAGCGCTGGTCGCTCTGTATTTGTTTGGTATGAAGGCTGGCAGCGGTGGTAGAGGTGGCAATGGCGAGGTCGGCGGAGGCGGCATGCTGAAGGTGGAGAGCGATCTGATGGATGAGGAAGACGGTCGTGCACTGAGCAGTGAAGGCGTTGATCGATGCCCGCTATAGATACCCCGTCCCTGCGAATGCCTGTTTTGAGCTTCCACCAGGAACGCCGTCGAAGCTGACCAGGGCATAGGGAGTGTGCTGGTAGAAAGCCATGTCGATGATCGGCACTTGAACGACATATCGGAGCAGAGGCGCTGGTCGGCATTGTTGCGGCACGGGAGGAACAGAGGCACCAGGTCTTGCTCCTTGACGATACCGAAGAGGTGCGCACGCGAAGATTCGTTTACTTTGTGGGCCAAAAAAAAGAGTCCACCGCATGCGATTCTGTAACCAGTCAGATTGAGCTCTCAGGTGGGTGAGTGAAGGAGGGCATAGTACTCACAATCCGACACAGCTGGCGATGATGCCAATTCGGTTGATGATGCAGGTAGAACCAACGTCAAGAGGCGTCACGTTTGGACTGAGTGTTGCGAGATCTATCTCACAAAGCGGATGCCGTGTAGCCGTGAAAGTGATGCTCAGACCA
Source organism: Mycosphaerella arachidis (assembly GCA_001297265.1). NCBI lineage: Eukaryota > Fungi > Ascomycota > Dothideomycetes > Mycosphaerellales > Mycosphaerellaceae > Mycosphaerella > Mycosphaerella arachidis. The sequence goes on from LIHB01000015.1 coordinate 370,761, forward strand.
CATGTCACCATCCATATCGTGAATAGTATCCGCAGAACATGTTTTGCCAGTGCTTGGCATGTGTCGGCTCTTTCGCTCTGCCAACGGTCTCTTGCTTTTGTTCGCAAGTGAGTGGCGATATTCTGTACAATAATGTATGCTAGGGAGAGGACACCCTGTATTGACATGTCAGTGAAGGCTCCGGATTTTGGCTGAAGTCGGACTTACGGCCACAATGACGAGCACAATCGACGGAATGTCGTTGGTGAAGACAGCACCGACAGCAAGCGCGTAGATTGCGCTGGCTGTTACGTATGTCGAGCCCCAGAGCAGGAGATGTTGGCATGCAACGATCGTGATGTATCCTGACTTTGCAGACCAGGCCTTCGAGTCGGATAGTGTCGATGCGCGCTTCTCTGACATGTATCTGATCGCCATCTCGAGTCGTCGGTGGGTCCTCGTCGTCCTGAAAGGTAGTGAGCCGGTCTAATCCCAAGGCCAAGCTGGAAGCGACCCAAATTCGACGGCCGTGGTTGTGGGTCTGACTTCCATTTTGCAGACTGCTATACAGTGGCTGGCACTCTAGAGGCTAGCAATGCGAGGAGTGTCATGCTCGCCGTCGCGTCACGTCCAGCGCTGAAGAAGCTTCCATGAGCCGCATTCCTGCGTTCAGATGTGGCTGCTGCAAGGAATGTGAGGCCTCAGCTCGACGCCACAACCCAACCATCGTTTCTGTGAGATGTCAACAACCGCAAGGCAGGTGGCACTAATGAATACTCTTATCGACGAAGTGGCCTTCGCCTACTGTACACCAAGCATGGTCTACGAAATGTATTGTTCGCAAACACTCGCCGAAGCGTCCACACCCGATCCGCGGCCAGGGATACATAGCGTGGTTGCAGAGATGGGCGCACACAGAATGATGATGACCTCTTTTGTACGTGTGCGATGAACGCCTAAACGCGCGACATTGTTTGATCCAGGTTGTTGGACGCCGATGCTTCCCTGCTCGAACCACTTTGCTACAACCTCTGTCCTGACGCTGGATCAGAAAGCGACTACTCTTCACAACCCATTTCTTCTCAGCAAAGCTCTCAGGGTCCAACCATACATATCGCTAATCTCTTACCCCACTTTCGCAACATATGCTGAGGAACCCCTTGGCTCTGGATGAGGGCGATGTAAAGTGATGATTCGTCCATTGTACAGGTGACTGCAGTTCTTGGACGCGACAGCTGAGCCAGCGCATCTGCCACTTTGTTCAACGGTAAACCCAGCATTTGACATGGCTGAAACGGTGCCGTTGAAGACTGTGCGTGTTCGACTAGTGGCGGTGATGGCTGAATCGCTAAACATGCGAAGGAAGAGCTTGAGGTGAGGATCCTCGCCGGAGACCACTGTATGCGGCCAGGTCGACGATGATACTATCGCACGCTGAGCTATCGGAGGCGACACGATGCCGGACTCTCTGGCTATACTGGCCTTGCGATGCTCGAGGGATCGATTCATTTTCGAGCAATTCTTAGGCTGGTCGTGTGGATTCTGTGGCGGAGCATGGCTACTTTCAGCTATAGTGCTGCCGAGCCTGTCGTCCGCTTCTGTACCTGACGCATCACTTTCAGAGGACAACGAGGTAGACGAGGCTACAGAAGCGGCAGAATTCGCGCCAAGTATCGAAGGAGTGGTATCCTGCTCTGGATAGCGATGGTCACTCTTTGTCGCTCGATTCGCCTTCCTTAGAGCAGGCTGCTGGACCGCGAGCGACCTGTTCCTGCCGTGGGCTTTGCGTCGGCCGTCTCCAAATGTAGAGTGACGCTCGATGAGATCGGGGTCGAAGATCTCACATGGTCTAGAGTAAGGGCCTTCAGATGGCTCTTTGACGAGATGACAAACTTGGAAAGAATTTCAAGGTAATGGGCATCCCTCTGCTACGTTAGCGTTGCAGTTGGTCAGATCTCTCCACCGACCTGGTGAATCCAAAGTGTCTGAATCGTACCTTCATCGTCGCTGTCTATTTCATCCACCAAGTTTTTGGCGTCCTCATGCTCATCATTGTCTGCCTCTGCCTCTTCTTCCTCTTCATCAGGCTTGATGATGCGACCGCAATTTGGACAATGGCAGTATGGCCGAGGCGTGACAGGAGGATAGCGAAGGCTTAAATCCTGCCAGGCTTTACAGGAGAATGTAATCCCCATAGACATTCGACGCCAGGCTGTGACCTCGGTATCATGGCATCTGACCGGACATGCCAAGAGCTAGGGTCGTGTGCGGAAATACAGTGACTCGTGCCGGCTCACCACAGTCGTCGGGCGCAAAGTGCAAGAGTCCACGCGTACCGCAGATGACAAGCAAGTGCGCCTCCGTAGGCCTTAGAGGGCGCAAAAAGTGCCGATCATCAGAGGTCAGCAGTAACAGCTTTCGAATGAGCGGCTGTGCCTTCTTCTTCCAGCGCGTGAGCGATTGCGCCATTCGTTTCCGCCATGCTGCAACATTTCGCGCCATGATGATCACGGTAGCGCGGGACGGCCGTGGCAGTAATAAATGGGAGCGCAGTGATGTGTAGGTCAATGAGTCTGCAGCCGTGGTTGCATTATTAACAACCAACCGACCTTTCTCCAAATCATGCTGGCCCTGCATATCCCACGCGGAGTCCTGGAGCGTGCTCAGCCAATCATGGCGACGACAAAAGAGCTGACCTATCTATCGAACAAGGCAACGTCAAGTGACATATACGCCTTCTCTTCTCTCCACAACCTGCTAGATTAGATTCCATAACAACTAACGACAATACTTCTACAACAATTCCGCTCTCGGAAAATTCACAAGCTTTCTCCAACTTCATCCCGATCGCCCCTTATTCTCAGCAACAACCAACCACAAGTCATAAGACAGCTCTGCGGCATCGTGATATCACCAACCATCCTTCCGAACAGGCCTTGCAGAAGTGCTGGACTGATGAGCCAAGGAATCAGGACTTCCTGAGCAACAAACATGAATCGAATCACATCTATAAACCTGGCCATCACCAGATCCTCTCTCCTCTCCCTAGCGGCACGCCAATTTACCACTCGAAGCACTCGGCAAGATCGCATAGGCTCTGCTGCGGCGATTGGGTACTGGTGTGCGGTAGTGGGTGCGCCACTTGCTGGAGCGTTTAACGTAAGTCAGAATGCGGCCAAGGACCAGCGGTATGCGAAGCAGTGAGTATGCATCATGGTGGGAGATTGATTTCCTCTGAACGTATTGTCTAGACGGCCTTTGAGCTTTCGCGATTGCCTTCCTGCCTCTGCTCTCGACGATTATGCTGGCGTGGCGCTTTCATGAGGCTGCGACGGTAAACCAGGTGGCCAAGGCAGTGTGCGATGGCATCACAGGCATTTCTGAGAGGCGTTCTCGATGCAACAAATATCCCGGCATTGGTATAAGGCGGTGGATATGGTATAGGTGTTCCTTGGAGTTTGATGCGGCTGAGTAAGAGTAGATGGCATACCAACCATACTGTTCCCATGCGATCAGCAGGCGCTACCTGTTGTAAGCTATCCTGTGCTTGCTCCGCCTCGACATCTTGAAGCATTGCAAGGTATGATCGCAATCTTCTTTCCACCAGCAACGTAGTCCTAGAGATATCTGGTTTGAAGCTGTGGCTGCGTGATGTTGGTTCTCCCATACCTCTATGCCTTCCTCGTTGATCCATGGTTCATCGATTTTGGGTCTGGCCATGTGGCAGGATGAGCCTGCTGCTTCGTGATCGTACATTCATGCATCTTCCATACGGCTCCTCTCAGCTGAACCGATCCCCTTTCCTGCTCCTAAACGGCTCCCTTGCTTCATATCGACTCTTTGGCAGCTCGGGCTGGGCATGTGCAGTCGGCGCAGAATCTTGACCAGCTTCCTTGCTCGGATCTATGCTATCTCCGGGTGCTGAGTTGCCCGAGACAGGACTTGGTGCCTGAACGGCAGCTTCTCGGCTCACTGCTTCCTGGGCTCGTAGTCGTTCGCGGTGCTGTCGTGCTAGCTCGGCTTTGTGTGCTCGTTCATCGCGGTCGGCGTTGATGCTGCGTTTCGCGAAGTAGTAGGATCCTGCTCCTGCGACGATGAGGACACCCCAGCCATATGCTGTTGATCGGATCTGTAGTTGTTGTTGTCAGGTGGTGGATTGATGAAAGTGTCAGTGGCGATGACGTACTGTGTTCATTGTGCTGTGAGGTCCGAGACAGTGTCGAATATCAAGAAGGAGTTCAAGGTGAATGGAAGAAAACTGCATGCATGCATTGGACTGAAGTAATGAACGACGTAGGCGATAAAACCGCTGCGAAGTCCGATGACTTCCGTGATCGCTTCGAGATCGCCCGCAGCAAGGTTCACTTTACGCGACGCGGCTCTATCCGTCACTGCAGCTTGTTACCTGGCAGGCCACGGCCGCTCATTGCTCGACCATCTCTTGTCACGACGCCCACGATAACACTACCACAGGCAACGGGCAGGATCAAGTGCCGAGACGGTCTCGACATCGCGATCACGATGGCGCCGAAGCGGAAGGGATCCACGGCACCGAATGCGCATGCGCGGCCGTCGAAGCGAGTCGCATCAGGCGTCAACACGCCGCAGAGCATGAGCGACGATGACTACGACTCGGAGGGACCTGTCAGCGATGAGATGAGCGAGGGAGAGAGAGCGGCGCCGAGGAAGTACGACAGTAGGTGTGGCATTCGTGGGAGAGGGAGCGCGAGAGAGTGCGTGCGCACTGTCGGCTTGTGAAGGGGCGCTGACGGGACGTCATGTTGTAGCTGTAGTCAAGAAATACCAACCACAATCCTACGTCGCCCACAGCGGGAGCGACGCCGCCAGTAATCTCTTCAAACACGGGCGCGACTTCTCCACCGAAGAGCTGAAACCCGACCATCACATGCGCCCGTTATGGATCGATCCAGCCAACGGCCGAGTCGTCCTCGAGACCTTTGCGCCCCTCTTCAAGCGCGCGCAAGATTTCCTCATCAATATCGCCGAGCCGCAGAGCCGGACGACGAATATGCACGAGTACACGATCAACGCACACAGCTTGTTCGCCGCCGTGTCAGTCGGGTTGACGGAGCAGGACATCATCCAGGAGCTTGACACCTTCTCTAAGACGAACGTCCCCGAGAACATCATCAAATTCGTGAGCGAAGTCACGCAGTCGTTCGGCAAGGTAAGGCTCGTCTTGAAACACAACAGATACTACGTCGAGAGCAGCGATGCGTCAGTCCTGCAGATGCTCTTGCGAGACCCGGAGATCGCCGCGTGTCGAGTGGCAGATACAGATGAGCTCCAGACGGACAAAGCTGCCAAGCGGGGCAATATGCTCATCCAAGGTACCGCCGAGGCCGCTCGCATGAAGGAGGCAGAGGCGCAAGAGCAAGCGAGACAGGCACAAAAGCGAGAAGAAGACGATGATGATGAGTCTGATGATGAGTTTGGTGGTCGCGAGGCCGAAAAAGATATGGCTGCGTTCCTTCGAGAGGATGAGGAAGAAGATGATGAGGCCGACCTGGTGCACTCCTTCGAGATCCAGGGCTCGAAAATCCAGACGGTGCAAGAACGTTGCAACGTCGAGCTCAAGTTACCACTGACTGAAGAGTACGACTTCCACGCCGACGAGCTCAACGCTAAGCTTGACATCAAGCTTCGACCCGTCGTGCAGATTCGATATTACCAAGAGCAGGCGCTGGCCAAGATGTTCGGTAATGGACGTGCCAGAAGTGGCATCATTGTGCTGCCTTGTGGTGCAGGAAAGACACTGGTTGGTATCACTGCCGCTTGCACAATCGCTAAGAGTACCATTGTACTGTGTACAAGTGCGATGAGCGCCGTGCAGTGGAAGGAAGAGTTCAAGAAGTGGTCAAATATTGACCCTGACGACATTGCCATCTTCACATCTGGTGAGAAGCAGTCGCTGCATAACAAGGCCGGAGTCATCATTTGCACCTACAGCATGGTTACCCAGAGCACGCGGCGCGCGCACGACAGCGCGAAAGTCATGGACTTCATCACGGGTCGGGAGTGGGGACTGATGATCTTGGACGAGGTGCATGTCGTGCCCGCAGACATGTTCCGACGGGTCACTGAGCGCATCAAGACACATTCAAAGTTGGGTCTGACAGCCACGCTGTTGCGAGAAGATGACAAGATCAAGGATTTGAATTTTCTCATCGGGCCCAAGCTCTACGAAGCTAATTGGCTGCAACTCAGCGAGGAGGGCCATATTGCTCGTGTCCAGTGCGCCGAAGTCTGGTGCCCCATGACAACCGAATTCTACAAGGCCTACCTGGAGGCAAAGTCGACTAACAAGCGTAGCTTGCTATCAACCATGAACCCAAGGAAGTATCAGGCTTGCCAGTACCTCATCGACTACCACGAGAGGCGTGGCGACAAGATCATTGTCTTCTCCGACAATGTGTACGCGTTGAAGCGGTACGCGGAAGGTTTGACCAAGCCATACATCTTTGGCGACACTAGTCAGCGTGAGCGCGAACTCGTCCTTCAGAACTTCCAGCAAAACGACGCAGTCTCGACCATCTTCCTGTCCAAGATTGGCGACACCTCGCTGGACCTACCAGAAGCCACTTGCTTGATTCAAGTGTCGTCGCACTATGGGTCGCGACGTCAAGAGGCGCAACGACTTGGTCGAATCCTGCGAGCCAAGCGTCGTAACGACGAAGGCTTCAATGCATTCTTCTACAGCCTGGTCAGCAAAGACACCAACGAGATGTACTATTCCTCAAAACGACAAGCATTCCTCGTCGATCAAGGTTATGCATTCAAGGTCATCACGCATTTCAAGGGTCTTGCAGACATGCCGGGCTTACATTACAACAATCAGCATGACCGCATGGATCTGTTGCAGGACGTCTTGCTGCAGTCCGACACTGCCGGTGATGCGGAAGACATCAAAGACAATCTTTGGAACGACAAAGGCGTTGGCAAGTCGAAGAAGAAGGGCTCTGGGGTCAGACGGCAGGCAGGAACATTATCCAATCTTGCTGGCGGCGATAGCATGGCGTACATCGAAGGCAAGAAGGGCGCTGCCAACAAGGCTTTGGCGAAGCCACGCAACGCTTTCTTCAAGAAAGAGGATCGACTCAAGGAGCGAAAGAAGAAACAGGCTCAAGAGCTGTTGGAGTAGTGCTCCAAATGCAGCCGCACGTTTCAGGACGAGTACAACTTTGGCCCACAACGTCATCCCGGATGCGGCAAAGCACATGGATTCTGTCAGTGTGTACTCACGACACTCTACCGACACAACCCAGGGCGAGTCCCACGAAACAACTTCATCGGTGCAGAAGGTTTCATCGATGGGCCGACATCCTTTGTACGAGTGACAACCAGAAAATCTTCACTGAGGAAGAAGAGATAAATCTCGAGCGCTCGGACGTTGCGTCTTCGTTACCGGTCTCCTATCTTTACGACTGTTTGTAAAAGCATACTAACGCTATAACAACACGCACGACACATATTGTTGCAGCGTTCTACTAGGTAGGGCGTCATCTCGTCGTTGACATAAGACCCGTGCCACGAAGCTCCTGCTCCACACAATGGTGTGCGCAAAGCAAGCTAAGAGACGCATTGTATGAGCAACAGCTTCACCTTGGTGCCCCGCTAACATCTCGCATGCCGAGTGCTCACATCGACCGAGGGTCGGTAAATTTATTCGTTGCCGCCCTGACTTTTTGACCTTTGACTTCGAGCACTACGCCTGGATCTTACAACGATCGTATAGCCTACAAACTACTATCGCTAGAAAGCGTGGTCTGCTCTATCTACTATATAGAAGTCGTCGCCTGCCAGAACAGGATGCGGTATTGCCAGGCGTTCAGAGAAGGTGTCGTTTGTCGAGGGCGACAACGACTAAATTTAGTAATATTTGGACTCATCTTTCAACGTTCTCTCGAGAGTCGTAATCACAATCATTCGTAAACAAAGAAACGTCCTGCTCTTGGTCGCTGACGAGTTAGGTCTGTAGCTCAACTGTTACGGCAAAAGTTCCATCACCTCACCAACTATCGCTGCCCTGGCCGCTTCAGGTACTCGGTTCACAAACGCCTTTGACAGCAACGCCTCCTGCAGTGGAAGTCGCAGGACCATATTTACTGGCCACCATGCTCACCACAACGGACAGTACGGCCACCAACGTGGCTGGAACCACTTTCAGACGTTCGAGCCCATCGAGACAGTGCCCAAGCTCTTCAACGCTCTAGACTATCAAACTGGAACCATCGGGAAGGTACATGTTGGGCCACGTGCTGCGTATCCTTGGGAAGTGTTCGAGGACAGTCCAAGTCGAGATATGAGGTGGGTTGCGAGTCGAGTTGGTGCGTACTTTGTGGAGGCCAACGAGACAAAGCGGCCTTTTCATCTTACTGTGCGTTTTCATGATCCGCATCGTGATGACACGAGAGAGGGGTCCGCGAATGATGCGCCGGGAGTGTTAAGGCTATCGTAGGGCTCTGACTTTAAGGTCGAGGACGTGGAAGTCCCTTCTTTAATTCCTGATGTGCCGGAGCTGAGGACTGAGCCGGTGCAGTAATAGAAGTCGACCTGGAGGCTGGATGTCGGGCTTGGCTTGATTCTCACGGCGCTGAAGGAACGTGGCTTAGAAGACAAGACGCTGGTCATCTTCGTCACCTATACGAAGCAGCATCCACCTCCCCCTAATCGTTCGTCAACCTGAGCAAATGCCCGACATCGTCAATTCCAACATGATCTCCTTCCTCGCCATCCTCCCCACAACCCTCGCCTGGACCGCCCGCGACATGCCAACCATCAGGACCAGCTCCCCTCCCCGTCTCGGGGACTTCATCCTCCGCATCGTCGAATTGAAGAAGATTTTACCAGAAACCCAATGGAAACACAACATCCATGGCCCGAGCACCATCTTCCACGAAATCCCAAACTACTCCCCCAGCCGCTACTTCCGCACACACACAGAGTGAAGTACCACCGAATCATCAAACACCGTCTAGAATTCCCCGTTGCTGCAGACCTCTACAGCAGCATTTCCTGGGAGGCGGTTAGGAATTTGGATGGGCCTGTCAAGATTGCAAAGCGGAGTTTGGAGCGGTATCTGCTCAGGGCGCCGGAGGAGTTGAATGATCTTGAGGCTGAGGGATGTGCTGGGGGAATTGAGGGAGAGTTTGGAGAAATGGCAGTATGAGACGGGGGATAAGTGGTTACTTAGAGATCGGGTTAGTGTGGCTGTTTTGAGATCTATGTTAAGCTGGGCTTGAAGGTGCAGGATCGATTTGATGTGGATTTGAAGGATCCTGGTGGGAAGGGGTTGGGACCTGAAAGCCGCCGAGTGAGGAGGTAATGTAGTGAAGATGAGAGACTGTGATGTAGGAAGTTGTGGCCTAGGATCCGCTCATTTTCGTTATATACTGATCGCCCGTCATGAACTGCGGCAGCCATGTAGCAAAGTCTTCAGGGTAGAGTCGCAGTGTCGATGACCTGGACGGCGCTCGACTCGTAGACTGCAACAAGCACGAAATCACCTGTGGGATTCAAGGCCAAGTTCCGCGGAAAAAGTCCTGTTGGTATTCTGCCGAGAACACTCTTTTGACCCTGACCAGCAAGGGCAGCTTCAACATTCACGACAGAGATTCCCGTGGTGGCTCCCTCTACATCAAATCTGTTTCCGTCTGCAGTGAGGATGCGAGTCTCATCGTTCGCGAAGGTCAAGCCCACGGGAGAGGTGCCGACTGTGACATTGGCCACCATCGCATTGTGTGGGTCAGAGAGGATCTTCGCTGCGTCAAAGGCCAGTAAGCTGTTGTCATAGCGCGCGGTCACCCAGATCGTCTTTCCGTCTTTCGAAACGATGGCTCGGATACTGCCACAGCCTGCTGCAACTTCGCCCAGTAGAGCTGCGCTGGGTGTCTGTTCCAAAGTTGCGACGTCGATGACACTTAAAGTCCCGTGGAATACGTTGGGTGCCTGTTGTGCACTGGTGGCATAAAGTGTTGTGCCGCATGGAGACAAGACACTGTTGGTGACCAGCTCACGGAGCGAGAGATAGCCCAGGGAGGTTCCGGTGATGTTGCCCGAGTGGTCAGGCTCGGCCTCAATCCGGAAGACGTCGATGTTTCCAATCAGAGCCTTGCCGTCTGGACCGTACTCCTGCGCGACGAAGGCGTATTTTGCGTCGGGCGATATTGTAACGTCAAAAGCTCCGTTGCCAGAGTATCGATCTTTAGTAGTGCCGTTCAAGTAGCCAACGAAGGCGTTGTCTTCGTTGTTGACGACACGAGCAGTGTCTAGTACGTAGGCTCCGTAAGTGTACGCCACGTAGAGGTACCGTTCGTCCGGCGTTAGGGCTATCTGCGTTGGTGGAGTTGTCTGTCGTTCACCGTGACGGGTCTCGCCAAACTCGTAGGGGAAGAAGGTTTGATGGAGAAGTGTTGGCTGGAACGAGGAAGTGTTCAAGACGGCGATGGATGCAGGGCTGACTTCGCCAGTGGGCGGCGTGAGGGAGGCGAAAGCAATATCTCCGAAGCCAGGAGCGTAGATGAGGCCATTCGGCTGAGCTGGTAGGTTGAGGAAGGCCGTGCGAACATTGGAAAGGGTTTTCTGAGGGGGCGCTAGAGTACCATTGTTGCCGCAGCGCTGTTCTGGATGGTAAGGTTGCTCTTCTTCCTGTGCTGCGGGCAAGGACATGCATAGACAGCTTAGGCATGTGATTGCTATCGATAGGGAAGACCACATGTCGTAAGCTCGGGCGGTGGAATCAGCTCGATATGTGGCTAGCAGCGCAAGCACAAGGTCGCTTCTTGTAGGATCGTCTTATGCTCGCTGGCCTGGCATCTACCCTGCGCAGGCAAGCATTATAGATTGTACGACCCCTTAAGTTTGTGGTTGTGGTAACTCGTGATGTCTACCCTGTGAGAGTCTCAGCGGTTGTTGGGCAATGTGTTCGAAGGAAAAAGCGTCACACTATCTGAAAAGATCGTGCTCTCAATCGCGCTCTCAATCGCGAAATCATGCATGCCAATGGTGAGAACCAGATGCAGTAATGCACTCGTGCGGTGCTGCAGCGACATGCTCTGGCGGATGTATGTAATAAGGTCGAGCTCCATCCTAGCGGAGAGCTGTTTGTACAATGGCAATCTTGACATGCTGAATTATGTGGTGAGACGATGGCTGTTCGTACCTGAGAAGACGTGTCGTTTCGTCTATGGTGCAGTGGTAAAGCGAAATTCCGTCATAGTACGAGCAATGCAGGCATCTGAGCACTCGATGGTGGTGAAGCTTGTGATTCGGCGACTGAGTGAGTCTATGACTGCACGAACGGCGGACATATGTGAAGTTCTTGTAGGCGCCGCTGTGATTCTGTCTAGTTCAGGACATTGCTTGAGGGACGTGAGCATTGCATGGAGGCGTGCTTGGATGTGAGCGCCGTAAAATGGCAATTCAGCGGATCCAAGCGCTGGGTATCGTCCACTTGTACAACACTGTGATTACAGCCTATATCCTCGTCATTCTAAGCTTATCTATAGTAGAGTTTTCTTGAACCCTACTTCTCCGCCCGCAAACATCACGTAGTGCTTTAAGACAGCTTTGAGAAACTTGCTATAAGATAGCTATCGACTGCCGTATAACGGCCGTTGTGAATGCCAGGACACCGCTATATAGAATACTTATAGCTAGCGAAGTAGTTGGTAGAGGGAGAAACGATGAAGCGAGTGTCTATCATGGGGCCTGCGAACTTAAACGAGGATATCCTGCATGGCACAGCTAGCTTGAGATGGCATGATGATATAACTCGTAGTATAATCTCAGTGTTGTACATATGGACTGGTGTGAAACTAGGGGAGATGGAAGCTTGGAACTAGGGTATTAAGTCTGGAAATCAGGGTATGAAAAACTATATTTTTTCTAAGTAGTAGTACCCTTAAGGTGCTTATATAAGTCTTCTTTTGATAAGAGGCCCTTAATCCCTGTAATTTAGGTGCCTAATCTCATTTCCTAAG